>JAMZEH010000018.1:3022500-3202500 GCA_024699665.1 Ostrea denselamellosa
TAAGTAATACATTTATATTAATTCCCATTGCAACTAGTAAATTAAAAGTCTATTCTGTATATCTGCAATATAATTAAACTTCCCATATGTACTTTTACTAAATGTTTGAAACAGTGAATGAAAGTGACAAATTTATTCTATATATTGATTATAGAAATCAGTAAAATATATTCTAGTATATTGTAAAGTGATATAAATCAATTTACATAGATTTTATGATTATCAAAAGTATTTGATGACTTGTTCAAAATGAGCAATTTGATATTAGTTTAATTTATGAAATACCGTTTTTACAAAAACATCAATTATGTATTTAAGAGTTATCTCTCTTGACCGATTAACCGTATCTTGATGGAAATCAGTACGATAAAATCATTTAGCAAAGATCCTCAGATCCTGACATCTTTAGATATCAAGATATTCTTCCTTTTATACTTACCAACAGTATTATGTATATTTGAATTTCCAATTCTACTTTATGTCCATTCATTACATTCAAATGAAAGATGAACAAACACACGTCGTGGAATTAGCAACGACACGCTGCAGCTATTTTATGTGAAACATATCAAATATACAAATTCACAATATACTGTAATTGGATTAAATAATTCTTGTTTTACATTTAACTATTTAATAAACTTGTGAATTTAAACTTTACTGCTTTACGTGTCGTCCTAAACTGGTATTGAACATTTCACTCCTTATATAACAATGCGATCAAAACCGGTTCCAAGAACCACGTGACATAAACAGGTGTTCGAATAAAAACCGTTATAATTCATTATAACACCAAGTAGAAATTGAATTCCGTCTAATTCGTACCTCAAACGAAAGAAATCACATTTCTACTTAAAATCCATTCATTACTTTCAAATGAAAGATGAACAAACAGCATAACACAGTTTGTGGAATTAGCAACGACACGCCGCAGTTCTATAAATATAAAGAACGGGAAATTGTTCAAAAAAATATAAATAAAATTATGTTCGAATTTAATCAATTAAGTAAACAAATGTAATATTACTCATAATTTTAATTCAATAGAAAATCACAAAGACAACACAAATTTTAAACCATATCACTTATAAACCAAGTTTCTTGGAAACACTTTATCGTTCAAAATCGGATCATGAACATATCCATCCTCAGCAAACTCAGATCGCCAACGTCCATGTCTTTAGAAAATTCTGTCCGGAAGTGCTCTCACAAGGGATGCAGTGGCAGCACCTGATCGTAAACTGTGAAGGCCATAATCTTTTATATATTTACAATTCCCGTAAATGCTTCGATGAATAGTTCACGAACTCTTGTGTAGGACAGGGGTTTCTCACGATTACGCAACCGATATCTATTGTCCGATTTCGAAAGAGAAACAGGACACATGTCGGGAAATGTTCGTGCTATAACAACTCATATACCTTCTCTGTAAAAGTCCGTTTTACTCGACTCAATAAATATTTCAACATGGTCGGGGAAGAAAAGGATGTCAGACCTTCACATTTATGAGTTCATTGCTCCGTGAAAATCCAGCGAATGCTAACACCGTGCAAATAATTCTCTGATTATAGAGATGATTTTTATCAAATAATTTAAAATACATATGACGTAAATTTGTAAATTTTCAACACTTCACAACAGGTTTCGCCACCATGCGTTTAGCACCTTCCTTAATATTTTTAACGCATTGTTTGTCAGTCGGAGAGTTGAATCCTACGAGATTATGAGCCCATTTTAAACCATAGAATGCGTCAATTATAGGAGACGAAGAATTTGCCTTCTGTTAAGCATGCCAAGTAAATGGATACGTGTAGAGGATTTGAAGGAAATATGTCACCTTCCTTAATTCCTTGTTCTTGATCCTACTTCATGAATCTTAGAAAACTCTTATTGAAGGATTCCAGGAAGCGATGACGCTTTTTCACGCAACTTTGAGGGTAACTTTTTCAAAAACCTGAAGAAAAAAATTTGTTTTGGAACACCAATAAATATTTTTTCACTTGCTGTTTACTATATAAATTTTTAAAAATTATATATATATATATATATATATATATATATGATTATATATTGTTTTACGTCCTGCTCGAGAATTACTCACTCATATGGAGACGTCACCATTGCCAGTGAAGGGCTGTAAAATTTAGGCCTATGCTCGGCACTTATGGCCTTTAAACAGGGAGGGATCTTTAACGTGCCACACCCGCTGCGACACGGGGCCTCGGTTTTTGCGGCCTCATCCGAAGGACCGCCCCATTTAGTCGCCTCTTACGACAAGCTAGGGATGCTGAGGATCCATTCTAACAATCCGGATCCCCATGGGGTTATATATAAATATTCGAAATATTATTCTTCGTAATGAAAATAAAAAACATGTTTGATAAAAAATCAAACTCGCCAAATGTGGTGGAATTAAATTCCCAAAACTATGACTATTTCTTTAAATACGCCATGAAAATTAGCGCAGACTGTTAAAATTGTTCAAACAATCGTTTGAATTTTAAATCAAACTTTAAAATCTAAAACAATTGCAAGCATTCTAAACTTAAATTCCTCTTTACCAGAAATACCAGACCTGAGTTTACCACAAGTGTAAAACTCCTTTTCGACTGGAAGATCCTTCCAATCGGTAGTATGCGACCTGTAAATGTCAGAAATCAAAACTGGGCAAAAGGCTGACGATTCCCATAACGAACAACTACTGTTCCGTATCCTTTGCATTTTAACAAATTTTCCAACACTTTGGGGATAAGATAAAAAGGTGGTACTATCCATGCATTCCAACCTGTCCAACTAATAGTTAATGCATCAACTGCACACGAAATGTGTTTACTTTTGAATTATATTCACATACAAACATATCGATATCACATGGGCCCCAATCTCGGGAAAGCTGATCAAAAACAGCTCTCCCGATGCCCCAGTCATCAAAATCGACAATTCTGCACAAATAATCGGTTTGATCATTAAATTCTCTTGTTATCTATTCAATTTCCAATACCGATCTTGCAATTCTAAATAAATATGAAAAATTTTCATTGCAAGGTCTTGTAAATTACCTTTCATACTTCCTTTTTGAACAATTGCATTATCTGTAAACCATTTTATATTCTCACCTTTAAGGAATTGTAAAAAAGATCTAAGAACTCTTTCAACAGCTGCTAATTCTCTCCATGTGGAGCTCAGAACTCTCTCAGAGTGTTCCCATAAACCATGAGAAACATTCTTACCTGTTTGTACACAATACCCAGCATACCCAGATTCACTTGCACCCGTACATACAACCATAGATTATAACAGGGCTTGATGTTCATACCCCTGCTATTCAACTCATCTAAAGATGATTTCAAAAAACTAATCTGATTTTTACTTTCTTCAGAAATATAAATCAAACTATTCCATGTGGAAGCAGTTAAAATGTCAACGCCGAGACATTTAGTCATTAACTGGGCTACACTACCAATAACAATGGACATAGATATGATTTGTCCTACACAACTTGCTCTGCGTTTTACCTTAATCGGTCGATTATGCAATAAATAATGCTCAGTTTTGGATATTGTCTTTCGAGTCTTTAATAATCGATGTTCAGGTATATGAATAGTTCCTTGTTTACAATCCAAAACAACAAGATATTCAATAATTTGACTAGGCATCCAAATAGATTTTCTCTAATTTAGGTACAAACCCAGAATAAATTAAATCATATAGTACCTCTTTGGACATTTTACATGCTTCAATAATCGCAGTATGACAGACAAACCCATCGTCTAGATACACGAGTACAGTCTTACCTTCGCTGCGCCATTTCTTAACCAAAGGCCGAGTAAATTTGGTAAAAATACAAGACACAGACGTAAGACCAAATGGCAAAACGAAACTGAAAAATCTGTCTTGATCACCAAATTTCCAAGAAAATCCTAAATATTTTCTATGTTCACGAAAAATATCTATGTGATGATATGTACTTGTAATGTGAAATTTGAAACAACAACTATTTTTACTTGAATACAAAGGAATAAGGCTGTCACGTGTACACTTGTAACCGGTAACGTTTCGTGTTTGGGCTGTAAACGTTTACAAAATCCCTAAACGTTTAAAGGATGTCTTATATATGTGGCACAAATCTTGCAGGGTTCAAATTACAATCTACATTATTTGAATAATTATTTCAAGTGAATAAAATTACCCCTTCCACTTCAGATGAAGAGATCGAATTATATCTATCTGAAAAAAGTGCGCCGACAAATACCAACCCATTCACTTGGTGGAAAACCAGTCGTATTAATTTTCCAAAATTAGCAAGTCTCGCAAAGGATTTGCTATGCACACCGGCAACGTCCGTTGCCTCTGAGCGCGTCTTTTCCACAGCGGGTGGAACTGTTACAAAACTGCGCTCCTCCCTTGACGCTGAGAACGTGGACAAACTGATCTTTTTGAACAAAAGATTAAAACATAAAGTGAATTGCGCTGCTCCGCCTGCACCGGCTGCACGTGAAGTCCATGTTAAAACCGAACCGACGGAAGAAGCCGCGGCACCAGCTCTGCCCTCTCTGGACAATCTAATGTGAAATCACTGAAATGAAAATTTGAAAAATGAAGTTTATTGTGAATTTGTGATCTGTATTGTGCAAATGTTGTACAGTGTGAATAAAATTGAATTCAATTTAAATGCTATCCGGATATTTATGTTCGTGTATTTTATTCTGTCTTATATTTATACTCCGGAACGTCCGGTGACAATCTCTGCATCGTCCATAGAACGATGAAAACTGAAACACAAACATAATGGTCATTAATGGGTCTTAAAATTCTGTGCGTATTTTATTTTATTAAATTATACATCACTTCGTTTAAACGGTAACGTTTCGTTTACAATGCTTCGTTTAAACGTTTACAAAATTTTGTAAACGTGACAGCCTTACAAAGGAACAGTTCTGATATCATATTTCACAGACTGTTTCCCGATGTGTTTATCAACTTCCCTTAAATCTAAAATGTGTCTTTTACCATTGGAATTTACTGAAACAAAGTGGATTAGTTAACAAACATGTACTTTACTCTGTAATCAAATCGTTATCCAGTAACTGTATTATTGCTCCTTGAACAAACTCATCTTCCTGTAAAGCAGAATTATTGTTAGTAAAAAAGCTATGCTGTGGTAAAAAAACAAAACGGTATTTTATAGCCATTTTGAATTGTATCAATAATATACCGACATGCATCAATGCATTTCCAAAACTCAATGTTTGCTTTCAAGCGCCCTCTAACACAAACTTTTCCCCCTTCGTTATACTCACAACATTCACTATACTGATCAACGAAACTATTTTCATCAAAATACATATCTTTTACAAAAGACATCTCTTTGGAAGTTTTGGTTTCTCATTTACTGGACTTAAGCTATGGACAACTTTTCGCTGATGGTTCGGTTTTCCGCAGAGGAAGCATCCGACAGGGAACCTGGTGGCTGGCATGACTGGGAATCCAAAGTATGCTGGTCCACGAAAAGGCTGTCCGACTTGAAATGGAAATTGAGGAGTAGTGCTCCTAGAATTAGTGTAGCTACTTTTGGATTAAAGTTTCTTTTTTCTTTTCCTTTTTCTTTCTTTTCCTTCATGACCTTATTTTCTGCTTTGGACATGCGTTTTTCGTCACCTGAATTATCCGCTAATGGATTGGTATATAGTTTTTAACAGTACTCCACCCACAAGGGGATGTATCGGCCATTTTTACAGGTTTGTTACGTATGTCACAAAGTCCAATGGCTTCGTTAACAAGCTCCTTACAATAATGAAACTTCAAATTATTCAAAGCCCAGGCTGCTTGAGTCAAAGTATCAGCAATCTTCTCATTATGCTCAAACTTATCTTTGTTACCAGGCTGTTTCCAGGCTATAGCCTGCTCCGACTTTTAACTTCTTAACCTCGGACGATACAGACAGAGTCGCTCCCTGTAATTCTCTTTCAAACTAGTCGAGTTGCATTGCCATATTTCTTTATATTTCTTTCCATGTCGCTTTCCCGTTCATTCATCTTATTTAAAATCAGCTGAAGCATTCCTGTGCCACGCCCGTCGCTCCTTCGTTCTGCATGCCAAATTTAACTTTACTGCTGTTCGTATCGTCCTTAACTGCTATTGAACAATATTTCACCCCCTTATAAAGCAATACGATCAAAACCGGTTCTAAAGAACCACGTGACATAAACAGGTATTCGAATGAAAACCTTTATAATTCATTTTAACACCAATTAGAAATTGATTTCTGTCCAATTCGTACATCAAACGAAAGAAATCACATTTCTTTCCCACTTGTAATGAACGTCAATTCCCCATGAATACGTTGCAGTTAGGAAAAAAGCACGTAGGAATCTTGATAAATATAGTACGTCTATTTCAACGGCTAGTAATTTCGACATATTAGATATTTAAAAAAATAAATAATTTTAATTTTTGACTTTTTTGTGAGAAAGATTTAATTTGGCGCTTCATTGCTAAAGCTGAAGGACTATTTGAGATATCACTCGGAAATCAGACAAGTAATAGGGAGCGTTGCGTCGCGGCGAGCTCACTCCAATGATTACACATTTGAAAATTTATGAGTAATACCCACAATGCTTCTGGAAAAATATCGCCGTCACTGCGGTATACTTCATGGACAACCTCATAGATAAAACAAATAGATACTTTGGAAAGTACTACAAACTTTTTAAAATTTCAGATAAGCTTTCTCATACCTTCGTACGTTTTGTTGGTTTGAAAGAAGAAAAAAAAAACCCGGTAGTGTTGCAAGATGTCATGGGTCCTCTTTCGTATCAACGGTCACACCGTAAAACATTTTATTATATTGTAGTACAATATCAATATCGCTAAACCACCCGCGACATCCCTCAAACAGTTACATTATGTATTATTACATTATGTGGTTACGACAGCTTGGTTTTATCAAATTTTGTGGACACAATAGTGAGACGTTATCACATTTTATGGACACAGCTGCGTGACGTTATCACATTCTGCGGACACGGCAGTGTGACGTTATCACATTCTGTGGACACAGCAGCGTGGCGTTATCTCACACGGCAAAGTGATGTTATCATATTCTGCGGACATGGCAGAGGGATATGTTTTACGGTGTGACCGTTGAGATGAGCGAAGACTCATAACATCTCAACACGACTTTTGAAATTTAACATGTTTAATCCGCCCATTTATTTAACGCGAGAAATATAACGATATATACTGTCCGCTACATAGGTAATACTCATCATTTTTCAGCTGATGAAGAGCACATCACGCAACTCGAATGTGTAATCACTGGAGCGAGCTCGTTGCGTCGCTTCGCGATACGAACTTTGCTTTTCATTATCACATTTTCTAAACATGTCAGCGTGACGCTATCACATTCTATGGAACCAACAGCATGGTATTATCGCACTCTGCAGACGCAGCATTGACGTTATGAAATGCTGTGGATATGGTAGCATGGCGATATATTCTGTGGACATAACAGCATGACGTAATCAAATTTGAGGAACGACAGTGTGACACATAATGTGGACACGGTAGCATGACATTATGACATTCCGCGGGCACAACAGATAAAATGAAAATGACCTCAGTACAGTTAGTGAGTTCGAGCCCGCTAGCACGATGACTGCGTCAAACTTAAGACGTAAACATAGGTAGTAATTGCTCCTTCGCCAAACGCTTGACGTGTAGAAGTAGCAATCATGGTCCTTCGAATATGAAATTTAAAACAGAGGTTCCATGTCGCAATAGGCGTTAAAGAACCCTCGCTGCTACAACCATGAGAGCTATTTTATCTACACCTGGTGACGTATTAATTTGAGTGAAAAATTCTTGACGAGACGCAAAACAAACAAAAACCAACCAACCTCAGAACATAGACTATTATATTCGACGTTTTTTTTTTATTGCACCATTATGGCTGCAATTTCATACAGTATATATTGTGTCTTGTTTCTTCTTTATGTTCGCGCACTAAATACAGCAGCTGCGCAGAAATTAAAGTACACAGAATAAAGTATCCTCAGCTTACCAGGGAATTAACGACTACGTCACGCGTCCTATTAAACAAGATGTATTTGCGAAACATTATACTGTATACTGATCGGTTTCCAAGAGTAGCTCGCATTCACAGGATAATTCCAATTTGTAATTGCGGCAGTGACATCAAGATCGCGTTAAGTTTGCCCGCCACAGACCTTATTTACATGAAGTAACTTACTGTCAATCAATTACTCACGGGGATCCCCGGCTATCGAAAGTGGATTGAGACAGGAAAGGTGTCGTTTGGTGTTGGTACCTTCATCAACGCAGACGTGGGAAGAAAAAAAAAAAAGGAATCGAAATTGTAATATTTATTACAAAATTTTAAAAGGTTGTATGGAAATAGAATCCACATTTACATCACATACATGTATACTGACGGAGCGTCAATAATGAAACAAATATAACTATCATTGTAAAATAAAATACGTTAACACATATTTTACAAGTTTGATATGACAAAGGCAAATGCCGAGGACTTACGAAGAACATTAACAATGCAGATAACAAAATCAATTTGAATGACAATTTCAACAACTTTGGATCGCGATTTATGTATTACTGCAAATACATTTCAGTACACTTCTATCGAAGAATAAGCTACAGGGACGGATCCAGAAATGTTAAAAGGGAGGAGTTGCGACCAAAGATAGTATTTTGTTCGCCCCAATAGACAGGGGGTGGGGGTTACAGACCTCCAAATTCAATGAAGACGGGGATTGTAACCCCCATAACCCCTTTAGATCCGCCACTGAGCTAGTATTATCTAATACATATACCATTCGTTCATGTTATTCTATTTATCAGATTTATGGTGGGGTGGAATGTAGTATCGTTCTACTTTATACAGGCCAACTAAACCACATCGACGGGTTTTTAGAGTTTCATAGAAATCCATGGCTACATTTAAGTGTTCCATGCCATTTTCGCATTCACAGAGAATTAGATACGCGAAATTTTCCGATCGCGTCGTTGCTTTGAGAAAAGTAATTCTTCTAAGTTTTAGGATTCTGGGACAGTTCCATAAAACGAATTTCGCGCCACTCCACGTGCTCCACATCTCCTCCATTGATGATGTCCGCTCCAGCGCGTGGAATGACGTCAGATAATACACGCTGTCCTTGCTCACTGGGGTTCGAGGTAGCTGTTTCACTCCGTCCCTAACAATGCATTCCTTTTCATCGTAAAATTCTGCAAAATAGATTTGAAAAGAAAAACTGGGAGGGACTCTGATCATTTCTGACTACCGCCATATCACATGCTGTGGAAACTTTAGCATTTCGTAGTAGTGTCTGCTAGAATTATGAATTAAAAATGACGTTTGAATTAAGGTATAGTAATCATTAGGTTATGAAAAATTTTACAATGGTCATGATTAAGACGAGAATTTTTATTTACTACCACAGGAAACTTTTATGTCTGTTGTAGCTAACATCTTTGTGAGTTTGATATATCTGTATAGAAAACTCTGTTGGGTGTATAACGATCAAATTTTCCTGTCGTCTCTCCATTTTCCATTTCGTGTACACCAGCCAAATCCCAAATGTAAAGATTATATATGTAATGGTGAACCAGACTGAATTCATTTCTGTTGAAATTTTTCCCTGGAGTAATATTCTCGATATCCAATTACTTGATCTAAATTTTGTTTTGAAACAAGACCGTCAGTACCAGATGTTCATTTCGTAAACATTACCATAAAAACAAAAAGTCTTTAAAAAACAAAACAAAACAAAACAACAACAACCCCCACCCCCGAAAAAGAAAAAAAACCAAACTGTATTGCACAAAGCAACCCCCCCCCCCCCCCCCCCAAAAAAAAATCTGTATTGCACAGTTCTTTAAATGACATCTTGCTCGATCATGTTCAACTCGTAATTTAATTTTATGAGATCACAAGTGTCTGAAATAGCCTTTATCCAATCTCTACTTACATTATATACGTCACTATAACCGTTAATATAAAAAAAAAAAAAAAGAAAAAAAAAAAAAGGGAAAGCATCCCATATCTTGTTTAATTATTAAGTGATTCCATATTATTTTCAGTAAAGTTACAGTATCGGGTTTAACGATTTGCGTGGGAAATCAAAATGAAAAAAAGTTAATGTACAGGAATCCGAAGGAAAAAAAAAGTGAATCAAATAAGAAAATAGCTTAAAACAATAAGCGTAAATTGTTGTCATATGGAAAGGTCAAGTTACAATCAAGAGATTCAGTTGACTTTCCTTGAAGCTTTATATTCTAGTATGGAGCTCGTTTCCCATTATTCAGTGCCGACGACATAAGGCTTCATCAAAATATGACAAAGAGATTCTATCGATTTGAGAGATCATGTACGTTTCGACGAATTATCTTCTTCCCTGGGTCAAATTGGCATAAAGTCTGATTTTTTTTTTATATCGATTTCTCTAAATTTAACAGCACATAAGGGCATCCCTTCACTAGATGCTAAAAATAGAGCAACTTAATAATAATAATAATCATCGTGTGTGGCATTTTCCGTTCTTTTTAGGATTTTTATATTTACGCATTGTGGTGTTCTGTTGGGCCGATGTTAGTGTTGCAATATTACACGTGTGATAGCCCGTTATAATATTTTTGTATAATGACCCAGATAAGCCTTATGCCCACTGACCTCTTGTGTTTAATATGGTATCCAATATGACTATTCTGTTAGATTATAAAACGTAACAAATTAAATTCTTATCATGAAAATCTAAACCAATCTAATTTTTCATCTATTCGATCACTTAATCTACTTAATAATAGCTTTTCAGATTAATAAAGAAAATACCACACATATACAAGAAATCAACTTGACGACATCAGGCCACAAAATGAAAGAAATCAGTTTTCTTTCTTTTCAGGTTTTTTTTTGTTTTTTTTTTTTGATTTTTTTTTTTCGTTTTGCTATGATTTGTTTTTTTTGTTTTTTTTGGGTTTTTTTGGTTAGTTTTTTAAGATATCTCGGTTACTATAGTAAGCAAAATTAGTTAATAGAAACAATTTTATGCTAACGACTTTATAAGGCATATTATATTATGTTCATGTATATATGTTTGATTATAAATTTTTCGCTAGTTTGGACTCAACTCCACTTAACATCTCAAGATCACTTGATAATTTATTAGTTGTATGAATCTGCTAAAAATAGTCTTGAATCCACAAAACACTGCCCACCCTTTTTTGTATTTTATAAATGAATGACTAAATGATTAGATACTAATAAATGACATAAAGTAAATAAGACACAAACATAGCTCAAATTGACAGCTATGTTTATTACATTTCTGTGTTAATCGCTTGATTTATTTCAAGAGATTATACAACTGGAAGTCTAATGATAACTTTAATCCCCAATTAAGTACGTATTACATTAATGTTGGAGATAATTTTTCTAAATGCATTTAGGGAAATCAACCCCGCAGACACGCATCGTGCGAAGTTTAAAACCCGTATCAGAAGAGAAGACCCAGCTTGTAATGATTGATTGATTGATTGATTATTTGTTGCTTTCCGCCACACTCAACAATTTTTCAGTTATCTGGTGGCGTCCAGTTTTTGTTGGTGGAGGAAAGAACCCAGATACAATGTACCTGGGAAGAGACCACCGACCTTCCGCAAGTGAACTGGCAAACTTGCTCACATAACGCCGCGGCCGAGATTCGAACACGCGCCGACAGAGGTGAGAGGCTTTGTGATTTTGAGCCCGATGCTCTAACCACTTGGCCACGGAGGCCCCAGCTTGTAATGACAACCGTCAAACGAAAAGCAAGCGCTGTGTGGACGCCACACTGTTAACGACACAACGGCTTCACGATATATATTACTTTACGACACTGTTTTCTAGCTAAAAGGATTCAGCAGGTGTATCAACTTTTGATTAGTTGGATTAAAGCTATTGCTCTTAAACCATGCATGATTAAAGAAAAGATGGAATCCACAGAGAGCCTCGGTCCTGCTGGAATTCTTGAAATAAATCAATCGTTTAAAAGATAATTTACTTTGTCTCAAAAATTGATAATGATTTCGAGTACTCTGTATGCATAGAAAATAATCCTCATAAAAATACATGGTAATAAAGGGAGGAGTTGTTACTTTTAACCAGCTACTCTTTAACTTAATTAAACCAGTTACACTATATACATAAAATGACTTTAAAGTCACTGTCATTCAATACAACTGTCGAGTAACTAGCTTGAATCATCTACATAGAAATTTTAAAGTCAGATACACAAAATTTTAATAAGTTACATGGTCCTGGAATTTCTTACACGGTAATTCAATAGTCCATTCAGCAATTAATTCATAGTCATCTTCGTTTTAAATGAAATCAGTTTCTCAGTAACTTGAATCAGTTTCTCAGTAACTTAAATCAGTTTCTCAGTAACTTGAATTAGTTTCTCAGTAACTTGAATCAGTTTCTCAGTAAATTGAAACCGTTATATTATATGGCAACTTTACAGTCAACTTCATGTTCATTTTAATCAACTATTCGGTAGCTTGAATCATTCACATTGTGAATTAACTTTATAGTCAAATACATGTTAAATATAAGCTACCTGATCACTTTATAGTCAAGATTACGTAATGATAAGCTACACGTCAACTTTTATAGACAGTCACAACTTAACATAATAGACAGTTACACGGCAATTTTATAGATTACACGTTAACTATATCGTCTGGTATTCATTAACGTTATAGTAAACCACACGTTAATTTTATATGTAATCAGCTACACGGTTAGTTAGTTATAGTTAGTTACATATTAACTTCATAGTCAGTTAACTTTATAGAAAGCTACACGGTAATTTTATAGACAGCTACATGGTAACTATATAGAAAGCTACACGGTAACTTTATAGACAGCTACATGGTAACTTTATAGACAGCTACACGGTAACTTTATAGACAGCTACACGGTAACTTTATAGACAGCTACATGGTAACTATATAGACAGCTACACGGTAACTATATAGACAGCTACACGGTAACTATATAGACAGCTACATGGTAACTTTATAGACAGCTACATTGTAACTTTATAGACAGCTACAGAGTAATTTCATAAACAGCTACACGGTAAATTTATATTAAGCTGCATTAACTTTATAAACTGCTACACAGTAACTTTATACACAGATACAAGGTAACTTCATAAAATGCTACATGGTAACTTAATAGTCAGTTACACCTTAATGTCATAGACAGCTACACGGTAACATTATACTAGTAGTCAGTTACACGGTAATTTCATAGACAACTACATGGTAACTTTATAGTACGTTGCACGTTAACTTTATAGAAAGCTACACGGTAATTTTATAAACAGCTACGCGGTAATTTTATAAACAGCTACACGAAAACTTTATAGACAGCTACACGGTAATTTCAAAAACAACTACACGGTAATTTTATAGACAGCTTCACGGTAATTTTGTAGACAATTACACAGAAACCTTATAGATAGCTATACGGTAACGTCATAGAATGCTATACGGTAGCTATATAGTCAGTTACAAATTAATTTCATTGACAGCTACACGGTGACATTATACTAGTATTCAGTTATACGGTGATTTTATTTACAACTATATGGTAATTTTATAGTAAGCTGCACGTTAACTTTATAAAAAGTTGCACAGTAATTTTATAAACAGCTACTCGATAATTTTATAAACAGCTACATGGTAAATTTATAAACAGCTACATGGTAACTTTATAGACAGCTACATAGTAACTTTAAAGACAGCTACACGGTAATTTCAAAAACAGTCACACGGTAACTTTATAGACAGCTACACGGTAACATTATAGACAGCTGCACGGTAATTTAATAAACAGACACACCGTAACTCTATAGACAACTACACAGTAACGTTATAGACAGCTACATGGTAACGTTATAGACAGCTTCATGGTAACGTTATAGACAGCTGCATGGTGACTTTATAGACAGCTTCATGGTGACTTTATAGACAGTGATACGTTAATTCTATAGAGAGTTACATGATAACTTTATAAACAGCTACATTGTAACTATATAGAAAGGTTACATGTTAATTTTAACAGCTACACGGTAACTTTATGGACAGATACATGGTAACTTTATAGACAGCTTCATGGTAACTTTATAGACAGCTTCATGGTGACTTTATAGACAGCTTCATGGTGACTTTATAGACAGCTTCATGGTAACGTTATAGACAGCTTCATGGTGACTTTATAGACAGCTTCATGGTGACTTTATAGACAGCTTCATGGTAACGTTATAGACAGCTTCATGGTAACGTTATAGACAGCTTCATGGTAACGTTATAGACAGCTTCATGGTAACGTTATAGACAGCTTCATGGTGACTTTATAGACAGCTTCATAGTAACGTTATAGACAGCTTCATGGTGACTTTATAGACAGCTTCATGGTAACTCTATAGACAGCTTCATGGTGACTTTATAGACAGCTTCATGGTGACTTTATAGACAGCTTCATGGTGACTTTATAGACAGCTTCATGGTAACTTTATAGACAGCTTCATGGTGACTTTATAGACAGCTTCATGGTGACTTTATAGACAGCTTCATGGTGACTTTATAGACAGCTTCATGGTAACTTTATAGACAGCTTCATGGTGACTTTATAGACAGCTTCATGGTGACTTTATAGACAGTGATACGTTAATTCTATAGAGAGTTACATGATAACTTTATGGACAGATATACGTTAATTTTATAGACAACTACATGTTGACTTTATAGTAAGCTGCATTAATTTTATAGATTCCCAAACAGTAACTTTATAGATAGCTACACAATAACTTCATATAATAATACACGGTAACTTTATTGTCAATTGCATGTTATTTCATAGACAGCTATATTTTCGGAAGGTCGGTGGTCTCTTCCCGGGTACATTGTATCTGGGTTCTCTACTCCACCAATAAAAACTGGACGTCACCAGATAACTGAAAAATTGTTGAGTGTGGCGGAAAACAACAAACAATCAATCAATCATAGACAGCTACACGGTAACATTATACTAGTAGTCAGTTATACGGTAATTTCATAGACAACTGCATGGTAACTTTATAGTAAGTTGCATGTTAATTTTATAGAAAGCTACACGGTAATTTTATAAACAGCTACGCGGTAATTTTATAAACAACTATACGGTAACTTTATAGACAGATACACGGTAATTTCAAAACAACATCACGGTAATTTTATAGATAGCTATACGGTAATTTTATAAACATCTACACGGTAATTTTATAGACAGATACACGGTAATTTCAAAACAACATCACGGTAACTTTATAGATAGCTATACGGTAATTTCAAAAACAGCTACAAGGTAACTTTACAGACAGCTACATGGCAACTTTATAGATAGCTAGACGGTAACTTTCGAATCAGCTGCAAGGTAAATTTATTATTTTATAAACTTTTGTACTGAGCTACCTGAAAATTCTAATCTGTAATACATAATTTCTTTCACATTTACTCAATTCAGCAACGTAATAATCAGGACAAAAATATGATGAAAAATTAGCTGATATTGCTAACGTTACAGGAAGTAATGAAAATTCATCAATAAAATGTGAGTAGGGGAAAAGCTCATCTTAACGACACTCCTTTAAAGTTATATAGGGAGGGTAATATATCATAGAAAATATACAAATCCCCTTTTTATCTATTTATTTTAGGAATTCCATATTTGCCCTAACTACAAATAAACTAAACCAAAAAGTATATATCAACCCATGCATCCACTTTTATCAAGTGTCCCTAATAGGAGCATTGGATATACCTGGTTGAATAATTCTGCTGCCCAATACATCTATCGAGAATTTGTGGTTATGCACACGCAGCACGTCCATATGCACGTGATTCTTCTGTTCGGTGTGTCGCTTGAAGTCCTTAATCCCACTGAAGAAAACGGAGTAATCCACATAGGAGAACTGAGCTTTAAAAGAAAAAAAAGTTCTATCATAAAATTTTACAAACAGGGGTTTTTGCATGTGCGATACGAGTGACGTCACCGTCGTTGTATGGATTTATAATGCACTTGGATGACGTCACAATCTCTAAAAAAAAAAAATAATACACTGGTATCGAATTCTCATCTTCGCAAGCCAAGGGTTTTCGGTCCACTCCACTACCCACAAACTCTTGGCAGATTACGCCACAGAAAGTGTAGCCAAGTTTTCATTGGTTCCAAGGTTCGACCTTGGAACCAATGAAATGATAGCTTTCAGAAACATGAGTGTCAACAAGCCAAGCACGTGTGATATTTAGGAAGAAGTTTCAGAATCGATCTCTACGATAGAACTGTGTCGGTTGTGTACGCTTTACAGTATGAATATGTGAGGTGAAAAATTAACTGGAGTTTGCTTTTACCACGCTGATGTTTCCTGTTCTGTTGCTAGCGATAGTCCCCTCCCTGTTTTATATTTTCTACAGCGTGTAATTGGTCTGCCGTTAATTTTACTTCAAAGACGTCTCTATTGATTTCGTCATACTTGTTTACATTTATAACGAACAGCATCTTAAAAGCCATTACCCGATTGGCTAGATTATAAAGTTCAAATTCAAAACGTTCGCTAGGTGTCGCCACTGCGGGCACAGTTTTTGGTGGCGTAATCTGTCAAGGGTTTGTGGGGAGCGTAGTGGACCGAAAACCCTTGGCTTGCGAAGATGCGTCTTCTGAGTGTTTTGAATAATTGTTAGCATTAGTATGATTTAAAATAGATAAATAAATAATGAAAGAATGAAAAACATATATCATAATCAGGAAAACAATAAACCGATAACTGTAATATTATGTAGTTTATTCCTATAAACCTAAACCAATGCATTTCATGATTAACTATATTCATAACTGATGTATGTTTCATTCTTTTTCTTGTGTGTCATTACATGCATTAGTTATGTAACAAACCTCCTATTTTGTATCGCACTGTTTCCCAATATCCACTCTTGGACTCGGGTTGCTATGTGAGCTCTCGGGATATTGGGATTTTGGGTTTCTGTGCAAAAAAGCGCCCCCCCCCTCCCAACTGATACTGAGATCTTGGGTTGCTGTGTAAAACCTCCAACTGATATTGGGATCTTGGACTGCTGTGTAAAACCTCCAACTGATATTGGGATCTTGGGTTGCTGTGTAAATCTCCCGAGTGATGTTGGGATCTTGGTTTGCTATGTAGACCCGTATCTGGTTGATTGTATTCTTCTTATATAACAATTTTTGTTAAATTTGTCTTGTTTTAAGATAACTTATTTTTTTAAGCGTCACATCGCATTTATTTTACTCATAACCCGACAATATAGGGATCATTTAGTACTATAGGTTAATGATACTGCCAAGTGCAAAACAAATACTATCAAAGAAAACCACACAAGTTTATAATCATTCACATGATTCCTGACCGTGGCTAGGCACTAATGTTGCAAGAATAACCTTTACAGAATATAGTTTTAATGTTCACTTAAATGTCGAATTTATATACTGTACTCTTTAACATTTTATGGCCAGGTTAAAATATATGGCCTTAGACTTCTTATTGCATGAATCTTGAACAGATAAGGTTATTTTGCAAAGCTAAAGTTGTGGAGATACAGAAAACTAAAGCAACATGGCTTTTCACACTTGGAATATCTGACCATTGGACAGGACAATTCATTACCGTTCATATCACACAATTTTAGTGATGGAAAAAAGTCATTCTCAAATGAATTGAATCTATCTTCCATGGATTTCTAATCAAATTAACCACTCTGATGATCTTAATTATGGTGTCCTTTTCAGTTTTGTTCAATGACATTAAAATAAATGATTTTATCTCAAACATCAGGAAATCATTCACATTAATTTGGTCAATAACCTAATGTTATAAGCGCTCTGTAAATCACTATCTAGAATCTGAATATCATTTACCACCTCAGTATCCAGGTTGTTATTGATCTGAGGCTAATGGAAGGGTGTCTGCACGTCTGAGGTTGTTGGTTCGATTTCCTCCTGAACCATAATCTCCTCCTCTCTCCCCCCTCCCTCTCCCTTTCTCTCCCCCTCTCTTTCTGGCGTTGGACTGGTATACAAGTAATATTGGTATTAATAAGTTGGTCATAGAATCAAGTGGACATCTCATCAGCAGACATACTTGGTCCAAATTTACAAACGAAATAAATACATGCACGATATAATTATCACGCATTTCTCTCCCAATGACGTAAACGAAGAATTTACCTACTTTTTATCATATAATCTTATATTTTGTTATACCAAGGGATGTGTAAAATGTTTATGTGTGGAATTAATCACCCTCCTCAAGCGACCGTTATGCAATATGTACTTAGGTAAAATAATAAAGAAAAAGGATCTTTTTTTTTTTAATTTGCTGTATTTCTAGATAAACAGGAAAGAAACAGATCATTAACACCCAGTTCCACAAAATCGGATTTTATTTCTATCCTTGACAACAATAATCGAGCAAAGGCAACCAAAGAAATAGATTTGTCACAGAGTCCATTAACCCGTGATTTAAAGAAATCGCTACCATCCAAACAATATCAATTTGGTGTCCTCCGTTTTCCATCGCGTGATAGCCGGCTCTCTCCTCTACAAGGCGTTAGAAATGCGCTGAGACTGTATCCGAGATCCGATAAATCGATTTCCCTTTCATCAGACAAGCCGGGTTTAATTCAAGAAGACGGGATAAACGAAAATCTCATAACTATAAAGATTATATGAAATCCATTTCCCTACAAGAACATGTGATTTTATGAAAGACACGACACTATTAGATGGACGACCATTTTGATGACAGTGGGTTCCTTTGTACATAACATTTGATTTTATATTTGCGATATGTCTTCAGGTTTTTATTTCTCTTTTTTTTCGGAAACAAAACGAAACCACTACATTACTTCATTGATTTCGTTTTTGTACACCAAGTAATGTACACAGTGATCTCTATTTGACATCGATAAATTCTATGTACTGGTTACTTTTAATAATTAATATATTCATATAATTATCACGTCACAAATTTAACATGTCATACTGTAATTTTTGAGTTTAATGGGTGGATGTAATTACTACCCGCTGAATACATTAAAAAATATGACTCATCAATGTACATAAAGGTAGTCCCAGTTTAAAGCAAAATTTGCAAGTTTTAAACATATAGATAGGGCAGTACGAGTTGGGTGTCTTTATGCATTTTTTTAACTAGGTATAAGTACAACAATAGCAACATGGCACCTTTTTCTTTTAGTTACCTTTACCTTTTATTTTAAGAAAATTAAAATTAATATATCACACAACATTGTACAATAGCCGCGATGACGCCTTCAATTTTGTAACGAACCTTGACATTCTATCCTCAATTTTTAGAGATTTTTAACAGCATTCCCCCCCCCCTCTCCCCCACCACCATTTTACGATTTTTTTTTATCAAAAAAAAAAAAAAAAAAAAAAAAATCAGTGTACGGACTTGAAAATTAACATATCCCACAACATAAAATTTCATTATAACGGGAAGACTTCAAATAGTTTGGACAACCTAGTTCTCCCATCTTCTTTAGAGGCTTGCAATATCACTGCAATCTGAATACGTCTCACAAGAATCAAGACCAAACTTCTGTCTGCACCAGCGAGTCACCGCACAGATTTTCTGATCATCAAATATCATGCAATGTGTAGGCCCACGCAATCAAAGTACAGAATTTGAATAATGCTGGATAAAAACTGCATCAATTGCAAAAGACGAATCAAATTTGATTCAGTCATCCGCATGTCATGATATATAAACAACTGCAAAGAAATCATTTGATAATTTTTACGTTAACTTGACTTTTTAAAATTTTGAATATCTAACAACGACTAAAGTAAGTTACTGATTTAACCTTTAGAATAATAAAATTACTGTGTGACTTTAAACTGAGTTTTAAATGGTCACAACACTGATTAATTTTCATCTTACTTTTGGTGCTTTTCAAGATAAAGAGTTATAAAAAATCAAAATATATATAAATAAAATCATGAGAGTGACAGCAATGATACAGAGGAGACACAAACAAGAAAAATGTCGTTAGTTCCGCTACCTAGAAATGAGTTTTCTCTAAATACTCTGCCGTTAGGGAAGATTGATGACGTATCTTGTAAATTTTAATGGCATCATTTTTTTTTAAAGTAAAGAACATAAAGCTTAGCATGACACCGATAAGCTCTTTAGAGATATCTTCGAACATCCGGCTATTAAATTAAAGATTATTCTATTTTATGTTCAAGTACCGGTCGCGGTAGCTCAGTGGTTAAAGCGTTCGTTTCGTAACCGGGAGGTCGTGAGTTCGAGCCCTGCTCGTGCCATGGCCGCGTCAAACCTAAGACGAAAAATAGGTAGTGATTGCTCCTTTGCCAAACGCTCGGCATTTAGAAGTGAGAATCACGGGTCTTTCGGATATGACCTTAAAAACGGAGGTCCCGTGTCACGGTAGACGTTGGCACGTTAAAGAACCCTGCTACGGCCCTGAGCGCTAAGCATAGGTCTAAATTTGTGGTACTTCACCTACAGCTGGTGACGTCTCAATATGAGTGAAAAATTCTCGACGGGACGTAAAACAAACAAATAAACAATAAACAAAATTTTATGTTCAAGATGCTGTTATAGTTTCTGTGGAATGATGCTACAACTTCGATAAACAATTACATTATGTAGGACTTAACACTACGGAACATAATTGTTCCAAAACTCTTGACACAAGCGTGAAATATATCAGGCCGCATTCACTTCCCCAGAAACTTATGTACAGTTTGAAAACCTATCTAAGAACAGATCGCGCTCTTGCACGGCCTGTAATCATAGCATTGACTTCGTTTAACAATGACACGTGGGGCTTAATAGCAAGGAACATAGTATGATATTGTTGTAAACTCTTACAGTCTGAATTTGTTATACTTGAGTACTTTAGCATTACAATGACTTCTATTCAAAATTAAAAGCAATTGAAACTGTTTACTAAGGCATGTTAAACATTGCAATGTTTGATCTTTTCCATTTGTATTGCATAATTTTTCATTTGTATTGTGTAATTTTCTATTTGTATTGTATAATGTTCCATTTATATTCAATATTTTTCATTTGTATTGTATAATTTTTCATTTGCAGTCCATATTTTTCATTTGTATTGCATAATTTTTCATTTGTATTCTATATTTTTCATTTGTATTGTATAATTTTTCATTTGTATTCTATATTTTTCATTTGTATTGTATAATTTTTCATTTGTATTCTATATTTGTATTGTATAATTTTTTTTATTTGTATTCCATAATTTCCATTTGCATTGTACTTGTATAAGTTTTCATTTATATTCTATATTTTCTATTCATATTGTTTAATTTTCCATTTGTGTTCTATATTCATACAATTTTTTATTTTTATTCTATATTTTCCATTTGTATTATATCATTTTTCATTTCTATTGCATAATTTCCCTTTTGTATTGTTTTGTTTTTCTCATTTGTATAGTGTATCCGAAGGATTGTTTATTTTGGTTTGTTACGAAGGATTCCATTGGTCAACATCCCTTCGAGAATTTTTCATTCATATTGAGATGTCATCAGCTGTAAATTTAGACATATGCTTAGCGCACAGGGCTATAGTAACGGGGGTTCTTTTACGTGCCAACATCTGCCGCAACACGGGATCTCTGTTTTTAAGATCATATATCCACAAGACCCGTGATTCTCAATTTTAATGCCGAACATTAAACTTGGCGAAAGAGCATCTTAGGTTTGATGCGGCAATGACACGAGAGTGGCTCGAAATCACGGCCTCCCAGTCACAAACCAAGCAGGACTAGCTGACCACGTGGCTAGCAGATGGCAGATCCAGCGCCGGGCGGACCCCCATCCCTTCACAAATATGATCTATCTTTTATAGAAATGTTCATATAGCACGCGTATTTTATTTTGTCAACTCGGCAGTTTCAGGGAACTTCGTCCCTTGGGCTCCCACCAAATCTTTGCCTTGGACTCTCCGATTCACTAGGGATTTCAAGACAGCCCCCAGATTATTGCATCCTCCCGTTCAGAAATTTCTATATTCGCCACTGGTTTAACACGTCGTCGATAAATTCAAGTTTTCGAGCATGTACGTTCCGGCGGAATGCGACTCCTGGACTTAACCTCGATCACCTAGCGCATTACTAAATTCGATAAACGATAACTTAAGATTAAACCAATGGAATCCTTTGTAACAAACCAAAATAAACAATACATCGGATGCAATACAAATGAAAATTACACAATACAAATGTGGGTTTTTTTACAATACAAATAAAAGATAATAGATTACAAATAAAAGATAATACAACACAAATGAAAAATATACAAATCAAATGGAAAATATAAAATACAAATAAAAATATACAATACAAAAGAAATTTCATATAATACAAATGAAAATTATAGAGTACAAATGGAGAAACATACAATACGAATGAAAATTTATACAATACAAATGGAAAAAATCACATATTGCAACGTTTGACATGCCATAATTAGTATATATGCTGTACGAATTCAGAAACATTTTCTGAATGTTCCATTCCGCACTCAAGTCTCACACCATTACGAATGCTACGTCAGACCGACTTTATGTAGCCAAACACTGTCTCTCGCGCATCTGTGGGGACGTTGCAGTTACATGCACGTGTATATACCTCCCACTACAAGATAAACAACGATAAAACATAAAGGGCATCAGGTAGTGCAGAAAAGATAACGCGAGTGTCATCAGATTGCTAGGGGGAAATGCTGCTATATTTTGTTAATTTCAGCCAATTGAAAGAAAAATTCCTAAAATTATTTAGTCATGTACATAAAATCCAATTTATCTGTGACTTGTAGGTCGTTACTATTTCACCCATTCTGGGATAACTCGTTCATGCTCAGGAATGCAAACATTTGGTGGAAATGAACACCCCATCTATCACACACATTGCACATACATCTCGGTACTAGTGTACTTGAGTTGAAGACGCAACCTTTTCCGGAAAGTTTTTTCTCTCTTCTGTTTAGTCTGTGAATTAATGGTTGACCAGTGTGCATGATGCCATTATTCGAAAAATCCCATTAGAAGTAATTTCACAGTCGATTTTACACAGGACGTAGATGCGTTTTTCTTTAAACATCTCATCTCAGCCATGAAATAACATTTTAGCGGTGGGAAATGGGGTAAGGTTAAAGAGGGTGGGGCTTACATAAGGTTATTTCTGCATTGTAGTAAAATCACACAAATATCAATCTACATGCCTGGCATAGCTAGCACGTGTCTATGAAATGATTACCATTTGAAATAGAGATGTATCAGTAATGTATCCAGCGATACCAGAGTGACATTGTTCACCACACTGTTACCATATGGACATCAACGCAGTTTGTTGACCGTTCAATCAAAGTAACCCAGCGCACCGAGTGAAGCGAATTCTTTCCTGTATTACTACAAGCACTTCAGAGGAAGGCCGGGATAACGTGCACATATCAGCTACCACTGCATCTCCTTTTATACTTAATTAACACTTGGACGTATGTTTGCGGACTTCCACCATTCTTAAATTATAGAGTATTTATTTCAATGAATCATCTGCAGGTAAATAGGCACATTTGCAAATCTACTAAACACGAAAAGTTTGAAGTTCAACATTTTGGAGGATAAACATAGAGAAAATACTCGAACAAGAACTTTGTTCCTACAAAAGGGAACGAAGTAAATCAAGAGACATATTCTAATCACACACACACACACACACACACACACACACACACACACACACAGAGATATATACATATATATATATATAAAGGTCAGAGCGCCGAAATTAACTCAACCAGTTAGATTGTCAAACTTCATAACTCTTGAAGACTAAACTGAAACCGGTTCCGATTATACTTTATGATACAACTACTTGTATGGATATATATATATATATATATATATATATATATATATATATATATATATATTTATCTTCTAAATGATATGTTCGAAATTCATTTAAAGACATATACTTAAATACCTAAATTCTGTATTCAACGTCAACAAAGACAATATGTGTTTATGAATTTATAAAACATAACATGAATTGTGGTTAAACCGACCTTGACCCTGACGTGTTACCTTGTCCTTTGAAATACATTATTACTCCTTAAACATCTTATTTGAACCGTAAAATAGCATTTCATTTTCAGTATTTGGATAACACTGCATCTTGTGCGTAATGACTGTCCACATGCCAGAAATATCGAACACGTTTGTATCTGTAATAATTACCATTTGCTACAGGAATACATTGAATATTGTTTCCTGGCTATGAATGCTGAAGCTAAATTGACACAGATCAAGACATGAGTACTCAATTACACAAATGAGCATTTCGTACATGTTAATCGGTACATAATTAGCAAAGCGCCATCTGACGGCCTAAAGGTCTAGGATTATTTAAGTTCAAGAAATTCACTGAACACACGCACACCACAAACTTGTCTGTCTAAAGTACCCATAAAAGCTCTATATTTAATTACATATATATCAAGGTTTCGTAGTTTAATGAATCAGCATTTCGAAAAAAAATGCTTTTCCCTTGAAAATATCACGAGTAACGATTTCTAACACCAGCAGTTAAACGATTGCAGATACAACTTTATAATGCTTCACACACACACACACACACACACACACACACACACACACACACACACACACATATATATATATATATATATATATATATAACCCCATGGGGATCCGGGTTGTTGGAATAGATCCTCAGTACCCCTTGCTTGTCCTAAGAGGCGACTAAATGGAGCGGTTATCCTTCTGACGAGACCGTAAACACCGAGGCCCCGTGTCACAGTAGGTGTGGTGTGGTACGTTAAAGATCCCTCCCTGCTCAATATATATATATATATATATATATATATATATATATATATATATATATATCTGTGTGTGTGCGTATGTTGTATTAGAATGGTATAATCCATCTCTCTTAAAACCCAAATTTATAGAGATGTCATGTCTGTAAATCGTCCGAAGCTGGTCGTATATTATTTTCATTCCTTAAATGATATTTCCTATTTTAATCTAATTGTTATGACAACTATATTAATGATATGATTATCTATTATTCCACGCTTTAAGGAAGGACGCAGTACGTGCGTTATTTTCGTACACTGAGACACACAGACAAAGTTTTAGCTATTCTGAAATATGATAGTATAGCTTTTATGTGTTTTGCGCCAAAACGTCGAGAGGTTCATTTACATTTTTGTTATTTTCTGCGAAACTCGATTGAAACAACATAGCCTTAACGATTTTATTATAATTACAGCATATAACTGATAAAACTCTGAAAAAATATTTTTATGCGATTGATAACATATTTTTATTGCAGTATTGATTGGAGAGAAAAACTGTATTAGAGGGGTTCCCTTTCACTCTGATCGATATATCAAAAAGCTAGTAGAGACAATTACTGAAATGTCAAAAATGCGCGTTGGTCCATGTATGCATACAAATGATGTTTCATGCCTATTTAATAATCCCTCTGAAACATTTAGTTAACAAAAAAAAATGTTGTAATTTGGAAAAAATTCGGAATTTTTTATTTGGTTTGTCGATACAGATTCACGGGCAGTAATGCATAAAAAATTCATCCATAGACTGGCATATATGTGTCATATTGTTTCTAATCTATGAAATAGGTATAGAATGTCGACATATCAAACATCAATTTTTAAAAATTATAGACGGAAATTTTGAAATAGAGAAGTCCGAATTATGCTAAGAATGCAACAAGTTTTATCAAAACGTGCCATCCACAATATCACATTTCTTGTCACGCCGATCAATATAACGATATACAGGCCTTTTTTCTACTCACCATTTTTCTCAAGGCTTTTTAGCAGGATCCCTTCTAGAAAAGTCGTTAGATGGGTGTTCGATTTTGCTGATGACTTCCATTCTCTGGTGAGACTTTCTTCATTAACGTAAAATTTAAACCTGGCCTGGACATTGTAAAGTGGCAGGTTAGACATTATGCCATTCTTCTGCCTTCAAAAAAATTCGATATATCAAACTCCGAAAAAAAAAAATGGATCCCGAGATATATATTCAAACTTCAACGAAGTTTACAGCAAAAATGTCCCCAGGCAATAATTCTCCTCAAAACACCTTTTTTGTTAAAATCTTCACTGTTGCGAAATCAAAATTTTCTGTTTCTATAAACCTCCACCTCACCCGCAAATATTTCTCGAGCGACCAAAATAAAAGATCGTTCTCTCCAGCTGGCGCCAGGTCGACTCGTACCCCGACCTTGTCGATCAGACTTCACCAAACGCAATCACGGCAGTTTCATTACGTATTACCGATATAAACGTCCGAACTGGTGGGATCTCTATGATTTAAACTCATCATTTCATACGATATAGATTTCCTTCGCTTCCTTGGATTCCCATTTTATCGAAATGTCGCATTCTGCGGACAACGGGCACCTGTAAGTGGAATCACTCCGAATTCTTGTACATCTTACGACGAATTACCAGATGCCCAGTTCACTTCACCAATACTTGTTCCTCGGTATAAATATTGTTGCTCTACTCGCCAAAACCTCACAATTAGGTATTTACTACTTCATAAATCACTAGCACATGTGTCGGGTGTCAGGGAGACTAGTGATGCTGGTATATTTTACATCTTGTAATTATTTCATACAGAGCTTTTTTTCTCTCTCTATGCAACACAATATTTCGTGTATATACAATACACACACAGCGCATCATTGGCTAGCTGCACGGCAAACCATGTTGATGCGACATATATATCGTCTGTCTACTGGGAGCTTGGAAGAGGTTTTTTTTTTTGACAACACAGAACAGGATCGACTTGCATAAGGTGACAGTGCTCCAAGCGCTGAAATACTTTTAATACGATAATTCTGACATTTGGATGGAAGAAAACATTATCTTGAAAGCGTGAGATCGATTTAATGGAGTATCTAACAGAATAATGCCAAAGGTAGTTGACATTGATAACCATGCCTCTTAAGATGAAGCAAAGGGAGAATGGACACAATATCCTTGTTCAACCCCACCCCACCTTCACCCCTGGGAACATCTGATGACGCTATGGTCAACTCATCGCCATGCTGCATCGCTCGTCATGTATCAATATATATATTACCTCCGCTAGCTTATGCGTTTGGTTATTGTTATTTTTCATTAGTTTGTTTGTATAATTTCGTATGTACAGAAGAAATACCACATGATTGACAACAATAACGAACATTTTGGAGAATCTGGGGTAACCTTTCTTGATAGAGTTGGTTGGACGTAAGTTTCCGGTCCATCAACACTCCTATATTATGACGTATGAATGAACAGTTTTCTTGTCTGCCCTGTGTATTTCCCAATCTAAAATTCAATTTATGTACGACAACAAAATTTACATGGTACAGCATCGAAGAAATGGAAAGATACGTCACTTGCAGTAAGTGGTTTATCGTGTATATTTCTAAAGATATATCACATGCAATTTATATATAAAGGTTACTGACTGAGTATCGGGAAATATGCTCGTTCGAAGTCTTTGCGCGGTGTAGTGGACAGAGCTTGTGAGTTCAGTTTCCGCGCAGTGACCACGAGGACGGACACGTATTTCACGATTTTCAGTAAAGAACCTTTTTATTACATATATTTCAAAAGTTATGCACTTCTAATTCTAGCGGTTTTCGTTTGTTTACAATTACGGTAGGAGACGAAGGGTTTACGCTCATTTCGATTTGTAAAGAGATGTGGCGCCACATATATTCTCGTAAGCAGATCGACTTAAAGAAGTCCTCGGGCACTCACGGAGTGGGTTTTTATGACTTTCTGAAAACCCGAGTATTCTCATTAGAATCTAAAGGAAAAAATACATCTGACAAGTCGACATAATGATCTGTTTGTCGTCTTTTCAGATTAGATAATTTTACCAAATCAGCCTACTAAGGGAATCAATGGGATTATGAAGCAGCCTCAAAACCTTTAATCCCTCAGTATTAAGTTGATTTAGCAAAATTATAATCAAATTTTATCTTACATGTAATTTTCAATTAATATTAAATTATGTCGATTCTCAAATCGTGATGTTGACTGTCAGATATTAAAACGTGAAGTAAATTTCAGCAAATGACATTAACATGCAGAATTAAAACATAATGAGAAACTAAGATATGAACAAGGATGTTTTCCCGAGAAGTCGGCACAATTAACTAACAATTCGACATGATTATCTGACAAGTCAACATAATTATCTGACAAGTCGACATAATTATCTGGCGAGTCAAAATAATCATCCGACAAGTGATGACAGAAATATGCCTCCGTAGTCATCGTATGGAATATGGCGGTAAGCGGACAGCGCAAGCTTCTATTTTTGTCCTGAAAAATGTTCTTGTGGAGAATATTCCAAAATTATGGTCGTCGGGCATGTCTGCAATTTACAAATCAGGAGATGAAAATGTGGCCCTAATAATTACAGGAAAATCACAGTAACCGGCATGAACAGGAAATTTTTAACAGCGTGTTAGACTATAGATCACAAGACAACTAGAAAACATTCATGTGACCAAGCTATTAAGCAATGCACATTGTAATCAGGAAAATTAGGCAATTTAACCTTCCTGTGAAACGTCGTTAGATTTATTCGATTAAATGGCTGTGTCAATTTTATCATATGATCGTAAAATATGAGGTTTTGAAATTATTGAAATGTCCGTTAATTTTTTTTTTAAACATGTAATTTATCTGAAAAGTAGTAGTTCAAATTATGTGGTAAAACAAGGCGCTTTCCGTTAACTGTCGTGGCGTTTACGAAAATGGTATTATGTTACTAGCCCAGAAAATAAAAACCACGGACATTTTATGTAATATTTAGTTATCCTGAAGTAGAAAATGGCATATGACCATGGATCAGCTGTATATATACACGTGTAATTTTGGACTTATGCGGACTCAGTGTTTGGACTAATCAGTTTTGTATTATCACAATCAAAAATGAATTACTGTTACAGTTAAACAAGTTCTATGGGATCAATTTATACAAAAGTGGCACGTTGAAATTGATGCTAAAGGTGTCAGATATAAGCTTTTTAAATCGAACTTTCAATATGAAAAGTACTTAAGCATATTACCACTTATAAAACTCGGGAAAATTCTGAACTCAGGAAAATTTTGTACACGGAGTCACCGTCTACCAGTCGAGCTGGGAATAGTACCACTTAAACTCTGGAAACTGCTTGTAAAATTCCGCACTTTGAATTCCAGTCTACCAGTCGAGCTGGGAATAGTGCCACTTAAACTCTGGACACTGCTTGTAAAATTCCGCACTTTGAATTCCAGTCTACCAGTGGAGCTGGGAAGATGGGCAGGTATACCATTGAATGAATGATTATATACTCATTATAAAACGGGGAAAATAGCGGATGAATTTCATTATATTTCAGAGTGTAGTGCACTTTCTCACATACGATAGACCTATGTTAACAAATACTATTTTGTAAGACCAAATGTACTTTCCGATCTCAAAACTAAACCAGACCTAATTCACGGAAAAAACCTGTGTATATTAATTGTAAAGATATACATATATGCAATAAAGCTTTCCTCCATGATTTTTATGTTTACATTTTGTTCTTATTTTCATATTCAGAACTTGAATAACTTTATATCTCTGACCAGAAATGTATGTTTGTGTGTTAATTATTGGCCTTATATACCATGTTTATAAATGGTTTGAGAGAATAAATGAATATTTTTCTTTTTAGCTGAAAACAACATACTTACTAAATGGCAGACAGTATTTACCTGCTACACCGTGTGCTTGTATTTCTGTTGTCAACAGTATCTGTAGTAAATACTGAACTAATAACAAATGGTAGGCTTCATACGTGCCTTATAAGTTGTTAGGTACCACAAAGCTTTGGATTCATGCTGTCCTAAAACTTCAACTTCCCCAGGTAGGGGTTGGGATTCCTTTTACAGGATAATTTAAAAAATGTGTCAAGGATTATCTTCCTCATACAGAGCTTTGATCCTCAGCCGAATTTGGCTTCATAATTTTTTTTTAATTTAATTTAATTTTTTATGACTATTTATTATTATTATTATTATTATTATTAATTCTTCAGCTCTTCCAAGTTTGCTCTTATTTGGGATTTCCAGCATTACTGACATGAGCATCACTGGAGAGACATTATTTGTCGAAATGCGCATCTGGTGTATCAAAATTGGTACCGTTTATATTTTATATCAAAACAGTCAATAGTGTGTGAAAATCAGTAACAAAATTACTGACTTATGAGATAAATTTCAAGATATTTGTAATTGACTTAACGAAATATTGTCATGAATTCTTTAATTTTGTCATACTCAATAATCAGATTATTTACTGTTTTGTGTATTATGACGCCCAAGTTTTACTCTCAAACATCGACAAGGATTACTATAAAAATGAATAAATTAATTAGACAAATACTGTAACAATGAATATCTTAAAATCAATCCGACGAAAATAAAGCTGGCAGAAACATTTCTGAAAATAAAAATTACATTTCTGAACAAAAGAATATACCATGTTTAGTAAAAATATTTTGGAAATTAAATAACTCATTCTCTCCTGCATATTTCCCGATATAAAATGTATAAAATCATTGAAAGAATGTTCTGAATTAAAGAAAGTGTCTACCAGTATTCATTATAGGATTTTAAAAAATTGATTCTATATAAACGTTCAACAGTTAATTCATCAATATGGCAACATACTTATATACATATACAATGCTGGTATTCTGTTGTTGGTTTTTTGTTTGTTTGTGTTTTTTGTGTTTTTGTTGATGGGGGGGGGGGGGTTAAATTGTTTTTCTTTTCTTTTTTTTTGTTGTGTTTTGTTTGTTTGGGTTTTGTTTTTGTGGTTTTTTTTTGTTTTTTGTTTTGTTTTGCTTGTTGGTTGGTTTTGTTTTTTTTGTTTGTAAATGTTTGCTTGTCGGAAGTTATTTTTCGACTGCCCCCCCCCCCCCCAAACACATACACTCGATAACTGATGCACCCTGTTTATGGTGTACACATCAATCTTTATATATACTATTAAAAAAAAAAGTAGGGGATATTGGATATACAAGGACAATGAAATGCAGATCATGAGGTCAGGAAGGAAACAAATGACAGAAAAACATTAAGGAAACACTTGTCAATTTATTCGAAACCGTTTGTACAGTCAGAAAAGGCCAGATTCTCCAGAATAAGGGTCGACACCAACACAGGGACACACAGCAAATTTACCACCATTGTGAAACAGTCAGTAACGGGTAAAACCCCCTCAGTTGGCTAGACAAGCTCTGATTTGGCGTGGCATACTCCTAACAAGACGCCCCAGTCATTTTGGAGAAGGTTTATTCCTTTCCTGTTGCAATGCTGCAGCAAGTTCTTGGACATTGGCAGGAGGTTATTGACGATGGCTTAGCCGCTGTCCAAGCATGTTCAAGCCATGCTCGATGGGGGAAAGGTCCGGACTGAGTGTGGGCCATGGTAATGTGGTGATATTCTGCTGTTGGAGATAATCTGAAACGATCCTGGCCCTATGACATCTGGTATCGTCATCTTGAAAAATGAAACGGTGGCTATAACGACGTGCAAACCGCACAACATGGGGTGCCAAGATGTTGTCCCGGTAGTACTGCCTTGTGACACGTCCAGCAACAACATGCAAGTCTGTTCTGCTGGCAACTGTGATACCTCCCCACACCATTACAGATCCAACCCCATACCGGCCATCTCTAATGACGTTAACGTTATGGAAACGTTCGTTCTGTCTGTTATACTTTAAATTCCACCTGTGAATTTGATTTAACCTAATTATAATTAGTTTTATACCGATGAACTATACAATAAAAGCTCATTATAGTAGTTATTTGTGTAACAGTGGGTCTCTAGGAAATATGTGGTATATACACTACTGTCTACCCATTACAAACACCTCTATTTACAACGTGACTTTCTGCGCACGATTTAGATCTCGCCTCCGAGAGATTTTGGTATCAAAGAATTTCCACCATTTTCCATTAGATAGCTGTATCTATGTTTCAGTTTCCAACACGTGTATACATGTATTGACAAATTTTTGCGTATTTGAGTTAAGTGGTAGATTTTATTTCGACATCTTTTATTCCTTCTAAAAACATTTATCCAGGGCTAAACCAATATGATTTATATTGTATAGGAAAGGCTTTAAGTGGATCAATTTACCTTGCTAATAATGGGGATCTTAGATCGATGTTTCATCAATGCAGATTGCTATTCCACAAATCAATTTCCTCCTCGTCTTCATATATCTCTGCTTCTATAATAAAGTTATATTTTTTCGATAGTTTTCATCGATTATTTTCCTGTATGACAAAACTGAGCCTTGTATTCGTATGATTTATGATAATTCATATCCTCTTTTAACAACGCGTGACCCATTTTGATCCTTATCCCCTTCGAGTTCCCCACTGGCAGTTCATGTACTCATTTAGAGTTACCTCCCGTGCCGTGCTGGTGTGGTCTGTGGCCTGTGCAGCGGTAACGTATGATGAGCACATTGAGGGAGAACGTCCATAAATCGTTACTTCCCGTTGCTACGGACGCTGTCTCCGCCCGCGGGGATTATCTTTATTATCACTACGGTTGTGATGGGGTGGACGACAGGGTAAGAAAGCTGTTAGAAGGTTGTATTTGGTCGGAGAGGTACACTGAAGGGAACTTTTGTATCGTAAATTATATAGAAATAGAAATCTAGTATAAAATGTAATAAATCTGGTAAGGATGAATAATTAAATAGATCTATATGATAAATCGTAAAAGTCTAGATTTCTGATTTGAATAAGTCTAACTATTCATTCTTAGTACGACATAATCCCTTCTTACAGCAATCGAATGGATGTGTTCATTATACAGTTTTAATTAATATCAACTTACAACAGTTATGGCGGAAATATCACATGTTATTTCCCTCCAAGAAAAGAAGACCAAGAAAAAACTGACAAGAATCAATTAACCCGTGCCCAAACTTAAGATTTTTCCTGTGTGCAAAGTCAGAATAATTATTCTCTCTTATACGCAAAAGCCATTCTGGGTTATGATTTCCCATATACGAATTACGAGAGAAACATTTCGATGCTTGTTGAGGAAATGAACAATAAAAGTTCAACATTCAGAATGACCTTGGCCTTTGCCCTGTAACTTTTGATTATGAATGTTGATTCCTGAATACAAAAGTTTGAAACATATTTTCGTTACATTTACGAGTGTTATCTATGCTTATATCTAATTCTAAACAAGAGATAAAAGAGTTAACTCTCTGCACTTGAAGTCAACATTTGTCCCAAATGTGCTGTTGTTGGAAACGACGCATTTGAATTTTAATATTGATAAATGTGCTAATAATGAAGCAAAGTCAAAAGCGTAACAATATGATTATATATGGATTTACAAAAATAAATAAATAAATAAATTCAAAAATAATGAAATAATAATAATAATGAAAATTTTCAGATTTCAAATTTTATTTTGAAATATATGCAATGAAAAAAAAATATGGATTCCACATATGAGTTTATGAAGATAGACAATCGAAGGGGGTAATTTTAGGTTAAAAATTATATAGCAGGAAGTTTACCCAGACCCCCTCTCCCGCCCCCAATGTAAATTGCTTTCGAAGTATAATTTAACCGTTCTTCCAAGTGTGAATGATTTTTTTTTACTTGCCCCATAATATTGAATTAATGTCTAGAATGTATATTTTATAGTTATCAAGGTCAAGTTGAAAGTAACTTTAGCGAAAAATTAAGATTCCTACCATTTCGTACAAAATTTGTCCGATATTTTTAGCAATCTTTCGAGTATATTTAATTTATAAAAATGAGCTCCTTTGAATGAGGAAAGCAGAAGTGTCCTTATCCAGTGAGGGAATATCGCCTTGTTACACATGACTTATCGTCAGTATGAACAGATATTGCTCTTGTGTGTTATTGTGAGAATTAAGATACAACTTACGTAGGACTGTGGAGAATACTTCTCAAGGTTGAGATATTATATTGAAAAGTGAAAATGGAGTCCCAACTATATCTTTAGAAGAGATAAAGGCAATGGAGACATCGTCATTTAAGGTACAAAATTTCCAATAAATTCCTTGACGCAACACGGATGTTTTTGGCGCCAAGGGATTTATTATCCATTTCGTAATGGCAAATTAAACTGATAGAATGTATATTTAATGCAGGGTTGGGGATGTGGTTATCGGACATTTCAGACGATGTGTTCATGGATCAAAGGGCAGCGAGGAGAGAGCATGCGCGAGGTTCCTTCATTACCACAGATTCAAGACGCCCTAGTTGCTATGGATGACAAACCGAAGTCGTTTGCTGGTTCCAAAAACTGGATTGGAAGCTTTGAGATATGTATTTGTACCGACTATTTTTATGAGGTAACGTTTAAAGAAGAAAATGGTGTATGTTCAGATTACAATAGATATTTTCGAAAAAGTGTATTAAGAATTTATTGAAAGCGTAGTTGTAGACGCAATTAGGATTCAATGCTACATTTAGTATGATTTATATGTTTCCTGTTTTAGCTTATATATCAATCATGAATTAACGTACATATGTTAGCGCCAGTCGTTAACATTATACACCACTAATATGAGGATACATGATACAGTTATGTGTGTGTGTGTGCGTGTGTGTGTTTTAAAGCTCATCATTTAGGATCTGTTAATCATACAGATTCCGTGCAGATTAATTCACGTGACCTCGGGAGACAAACTGATAGAATATCTACCTGACATCGAAAAGCACTTCCGTGAGATCGGTTCGGTTATCATGATGGGTAAATATTTTTTTATTACTACCACATCCCTGTCTGTAATCTTTTAATGTATAACGTGAATAAGCAAACGCGACATCAAAAAATTTCTAGATGCATCTTACCAAATTAGCATAGTGGAAATTCTTATATTAACTTATGGCTTGATATGGATATTGGTTTTAATCCTTTTTCTTTTACAGGCGGCGATACGGACAATGCCTCCAAAGGCGTTGTTGGAGTCACGCTGGAAAAGAAATCTCTGCTTATTGTAGTGCGTATCAGATTTTTTTCCCCAATGCTTCATGAATATTGGTATCGGAAATCAGATAATGTAAATTTTATAATTCTTTCTCGAAATGAAAGTTCAAACGAATTTATGAAAATGTATCGATAAAAAGGAAATTAAACAAGATTACAACAGTAGACATGTACATGTATAAATAAGTGAACCATGCCATTACAAATAAGTATAATTGTAAGCTCAATATATCCCACATCGAAGCATTTTACTTAGTCGTTATACAATCGCCAACCATTGTGTGACTACATTCCCATCAAACTTGTATCTTGTCTTCGAATAAGGGACAATTATTATTGATTTCATGGAATGATAATAAAAAAAAACATCAAAAATGAATCTCCATAATAGCATCTCCATTGATTTGTTAGCCATATAGCCCAACAAACCCTCAACATTTTGTATGAATTCCACATGATTCACATAACTGTATCATTTTTCTCTCTCTTTTATTGAGGGTCTTTTTGCTTTATAATTCTGTACATAGGAATTCTAGTGAATGAAAGTGTCTATTACAGCATCCACTATAATTTGTTTTATATATATTTATTTCAGGATCCTCATTACTTTGGGAATGTGACGTCATTGCAAGAACTCTGTGACGACGGCATGGTGTCGTGGCGGACACTAGATTCATTTATGGATCATTCCTTTTATAATTTTTGTCTACCTCAGCTAAAAGCAAAGTAATGACATGAATTTGAGTGTTTTCTCTGTTTTAAGATAATGACATGATGATAATTACAAGTATTATTGCAACTGAAAGTCAAAAACGACATCCTTCTGCGGAGCTATTGAGAACGTAAGGTTCGAATTGTGTTTCTGGTCAACATCCATACACCTCAACGCGAAGACCTGGTTTCCCACCACTGTGCCATGTTAGAGGAACAAACCGGATGAACCTCGCGCTGATTCTGTTGGGAAGATAGTGTTTAATCACCGAGTCGTAAGCGCTGCTTCCAAAGAATTCCTAAAATAGACATCATAGCGCAGAAATGAAAAGGCCAAGACAACGGACAGCTATCAATATCACAATTCGTATAGAAAATACAAATCAGAGAGATGGGCAAACACGGACTCCTGAACATACCAGAGGTGGGATAAGGTGCCTAGGAGGAGTAAGCATCCCCTGTCGACATGTGACTGGAGATGAACTCGACGCAACAGTAATACATGCTTAGACTATAAAGTTCAAATCCCATGGTGATTTTGATTGACTGTTGTTTTCCACCACACTCAACAATTTTTCATTTATCTAGTGGTGAGCATTTTTTATTGGTGGAGGAGAGAACCCAGATACAATGTACCCGGGAAGAGACCACCGACCTTCCGAAAGTAAACTGGTTGGTGATTTTGAAAAGCTTGAGGTGAAACAACAGCAACGTTAACAGCATTTCGCATTTGTATTCACAAAGGTTGATGACTGCATATAAATTGATTTATATGCATAGTAAATGTACCTTTGGAGATCCATTACTCCCGATGACATCGTGGAAGTTGTTGCCGTCGGTGCTGTATTGAAGTTTGTACGACAGAGTGTAATAGGTGGAAGACCGATAACCCTGTGTAGCGACAGAGTGAACAACCCTTGTCTGTCCCAGGTCAACCTTCATCAAATAAATATCAGATATTTACACCTTATATAAAAATTGAAAGTAAAAATTTATATTTATTATAGTGTATTAATTAAAGTTACCACCTTAAAGACTGATTCTAACTTCAGAATACTGACATTAGACAAATTGGTCATGGTGTACATATTTAAATTGAAAAAAAAAGCCACTGGGAGTAGAATTGACATAAACCTGAAGCCACGAGTTGGAGGTTTCTCCGATCCAACCGTCACTGCTATGCAATCGGCCATTGGAGGCGAAATGATTAGAGAACGTGTAGTGTGCGGACATTTGAGCGTCAGGGATTGTCTTTTTTGCGTTGTCAACCCCAAAGGGATTCGAGTCGCATCCTGTTTAAGAAAGTGAGTCTCCAGTTATCATGCTTGTATTACGGATTAATACAGATAATGTTGCTGAGAGACAAGGTGGATATATACATACGTAGTTCACAGCGTTGTCCTCCGTAGTCAGTTGAGCATGCGCAGTCGTACCTTCCAAAATCATCCGAACATGTGCCGCCATTTTGACAAGGGTTGCTACTACACTGATCTCGTTCTAAAGAATGCTTTATTATATGTTAATACACATCCTGTGCGACAGGAATTGGCACAGAGAAACCAAAATGTAACAGTGACGGAAAAGGTACAGTTGGCTTTTTACATTTTGCATCGATTTCAACGCAGATTGTAATAACGCAAAATGTAATAGATATTTTCTTGATATCGTCATTATCTTGTTAAATGAGCGCTGTTATATCTTGCGTCGAGTTCAACGCAGAATTAAATTGATTGATTGATTATATATTGTTTTACGTCCCGCTTGAGATTTTTTCACTCATAAGGAAACGTCACCATTGCCAGTGAAGGGCTGCAAAATTTAGGCCTATGCTCGGCGCTTAGGGCCTTTGAGCAGGGAGGAATCTTTATCGCGCCACACACCGCTTTTTACGGTCTCATCCGAAGGACGGCCCCATTTAGTCGACTCTTACGACAAGCAAGGGGTACTGAGGACCAATTCTAACCCGCCCCCATGGGGTCAGAATATTATAAAGCAAATTATTATAAATATATAATAAGATCTACAGAGTGCCAAATTAGCATAATAGGAGATATTTTGAATTTTGGATGTCTTTATTTTTAACTAATGCGGGCTTTAAATGAATCTGATATTTCTTCTATCAAGAATTAGGTCAATGCTGAGTAACTACTCTCTTACTGAATTAACAATTTTGTCTTAAAATATTAGATTTTGCGTTGTTACATGTACATGGGCATTTAGATAGGCGAGTATGAAATCATCAAAATTGCTCTTGGGTGATTAGCTTTAAACGTAAATTAAAACATATGAAACCTCTTATGTCAACCGAGAAAGTCCCGTCAGCAAATTTTCCATGGCGGTCAGTAGCTCGAATTCCGAATGTATATGTAGCGTCTATATCGGGAGCTGTGCCGGTGATGACTCCAGTGGAAGAGTTCAGAGATGTTCCGGGTGGTAGATGACCGGAAATTACCTTGTACTGTATGTTACCACCATCTGGGTCCTGTAGTGAATAAAATACTGAATCTTGTATGATGTTATGCTTGTCTGAGGGTACATTTTCCTGATCGATAGTTTAACAGTTTCGTGGGGTCATATTATCTGGGTTTGAGCAGAAAAACATGGTTCGTGGACGAGAAAATGTGTTTGTGGAGTTTCCGCATTTCGTGATAGGTATTTAGGTTTCACCAAAGTCACATATGCAGAGTTCTATACTAATTTTCAATTCAAATCTGTGATCACTATGTAATACTGAATATAAAAATGTCTCGTCTTGTCGCAAAGAATACAGATTCATGAACCCTATGGCTGAAATCTGATACCAGCTACATGTGGTATCACAGTTTAGTCCATGTGAATTTGAACAACAGGGACAAAGTTCCAAAGAAATGGAACAGTTTTTCTCGATACTTCCAGAAAAATACAATGGAGGAAAACTTTTTGATTATTCATCTATAAAGATCATGCCAGACATGATTTTTGATTTAAAACAACAAACGATTTTTAAAAAAAAATAATATGCATTGAAAATAGCCAACTTTTACTTTCTTTATCAGTTATCACTTTTTTGCTCCAATAAACAACCCTGTAAAAAAAACCCTCCTTTACATAATTAAAAAATTGCTCTATTTCTTGAAAATTCAAGTATTATTTTTATATAATTTTCATAAATTGGAAAAATATATACATGATTATATATTTTTCTGGTCACAAAATAAAGAAATTTACTAATTAGAAAATAATTTGTTTTCAGGTCATACAATGAAGAAAAACATTAATCTATGTAACATATGATGCTGACATGGGAAATGGTTGGAAACAGCAGATAATGAAGTCAGTTTGATTTGGGCGTAACCTTAACTCGGGTGTGAAATCAACGAAAATTATACACCCTACCAAAATTATTGATTTAAAATTGCATTATTTGCTGATAAGAATGTAAAGAAGTTTCTTCAGTGAAACGCTTTACCAACCTCACAATTTCGAGACATTTTTGACCAAGAGAACTATTCAAAACACTAAATATTTTTAAAAATACCGTCTGACAGTTTGGCCGCGGGGTTATATATAAAAATGGCGCTCTTTATAGAGGTGTGCTTTAAACAGGGCCACACTGTCACTCACCGCCGTGACTTGCAATGAACTGATCTTGAGACAAGATTTGCAGCAAATTTAGAAATTAAAACATATTTACCACTGCTTCCACCGACACGGCTAATTTTGTACCGGAAGTAAACGCTCCCAGTGACCCGTGAACCGACTGTTTCGTCCATATGGGCGGAAGACTCTTCACTTTCTGAAAATTTTGATTTCGTAATACAAGTAATATATATTCTAGGATTATGTAAATCTTGTATAAACTAATAATTATAGAATATGATAAGAAACAATCACAAAATTACCTCTATAAATTTTCTGAGGTCCGTTCCTGCAATAATTACGGTACCTCCAGCTCCCGGTTTCAAAATAACATCGCCACCTACACCAGCCTGTCGACAATACAACCAATGAGCACAAATTTGCATACAAAACCAAATTAGATGTTCAGTGCCTCAACATCCATTTTTGTGATGTTAAATCAGATAATTGAAAAACGCTAGAGAGCAGGCAGAGGGAAAACTCATAGGAGTGAGATTATACCAACCTCAAACGTGAGGTCCCCACCGGGCTCGGCGGACACATTCACATTGGGATAATTAATCTGGAAGAAGCTGGAAAATACAACATTTTAAACATTTCCTTTTTCTTTTTATTTATTTATCTATTTATTTATTTTATTTTTACATTTTTAAGAAAAAAAGTTCATCAATATTAAAAATAGATATTACTTCCAGATTGTTAAATAGAAGTACACAATAAACACTATATTCTGAAATGTTTTAACAGGACGCTAAATGGGGCGGGGTGAAACCTCAAAAACCGAGGCCCCGTGTCACGGCAGGTGTGGCATGATAAAGATCCATCCATACTCAAAAGCCGTAAGCGTCAAGCATGGGCTTGAATTTGTAGCCCTTCACCGTCAATGGTGACGTCTCCATATGAATGAAAAATTCTCGAGCAGGACGTTAAACAGTATACAAGCAACCAATTTAACAGTACGAGAGTTATTACTCTAATATCAAAAATATATTTTTCCCCGTAATATTGCTTACCTTCCATAAACTATTCCTGGCAAAACAAAAATTGAATATATGAAATTCTGCATCCTGCTTATACGGGTCAGTGAAGAGAAAAACGACTAAATTAAGAGGTGTCCTAGTACACAATCTTTTCCTTGACGACATTTCAATTCGTGTGTTTACCAAGAAATTAATCAGTCTGTTTACGTTATTAATTATTTTAGTAGTAATCTCTCTGATCCTCATGTTTCAGTGGCTAGAAACTCTGAAGTTTTATTTCACGCCCTCATTTTGGTACTGTGACCTTGTCGGAAACGTCTTCACAAGGCCATTAAAATGGTGGCCAGGCTCCTTCCTGTTGTACTTTTAGTAGCTAGTATTGTATGTGATGATGGGTGGGTATTTTCTTATCAATATGCAGTTAAATTCAATTTTAATTCAAAGATTCGATATTCTCTGAAATTAAGGCTGATGACGGTATACGTGTAAAGGTTCTGACGTGAACCAAAATCCCTTATTTTTATGCAGTGTTCTGGATATAGAATACCCTAATCTTTCCGTACATGCACCGGCTGATGGCGACATTATTTTACAGGTAAGTCGTTTTACAATAAAATGAATCCTCTTCATTTTAGTGGTACAAGGAACATTTCGAAGATTGAGCACTCGAGCCTATCTCCCCCCTCCCAAATAAAACCTCAATAATGGTGACAGGTTACAAAATCCGTAGATAAATTAAGTCTGCATATGAAGTGAGTAACATCTGATTTATTTAAAATGGAGACGATCACACTTTATTGTGATCTTTGAGATTAAAATTGAAAAAAAAATATTCCAGCTCGCCCTTCAACAGACTTGTACATAAAATCAAATCATTAAATCAAAATTTCAACTCGAGTACATATTTGCTTGTATTTATTATTTCCGCAGTCCGGTAACGACCTGAAAGATGTATACCTCACAGCAGGCCCGGGTGGATCCGTGATCTTTGAGAACGAAGACATTCTGAAAATCATAGAGGTATTGCTGATCTACAAGTTGTACGTAATGCTACAATGATACATTATTATGAATATGTAAAACAACATTGTAACATTTACAGGTGGCAAAAAGCATGCCTCCGATTTGGTCCAAGCATGCGCACATGGGTTTCTTTGGAACATTTATTGGCGAGCAGAGAATCAACATCAAACTTGATGCAGAGGTAAGTTTTAACGACTCAGATTTTGCACAGTGTAACATTACTAGAATATGTACTTGCTGTTACAAAGCCTTTTTTACATATAGGATCCTGAAGGTACGAATCTTCATTTCATGGTTGTTTCCGGGGACCTACCAAAAGGCGTGACCCTGAACAACGTCACAGGTCATATTACAGGCATTATACCGGATGTAGAAGACATTTTCAAGTTTACCATTCGGGCCATCGATGAACACAACAAATATGCTGACGCTGTTTTCAAAATGGAAACTATTGGTATATCTTTTTGAAAAATTGAAGAAGAAAAAAAATTGCATGAAACATGTCATTATTAGATTTTAGCATTGCTTTTCTGTGTTGATTGTATAGTAAAAGACCATTGTGAAACAAACCCTTGCTTACACGGTGGAACGTGTACAGATACAAAAGGTTGGTTCAACTGCACTTGCAGTTCCGGATATGGAGGTCCAAGATGTGAATTTTGTGAGTATTTCTACATTTACGCTACCAACTACGAACTGTTTGTAGGAAGCATTCAATAAAACGGCATGAAAGCTGAAAATCTTTTCATTATCAGTTTTAAATTGAATGATATCATAAAACAAAAGTAAATGATGATTTTATAACTGCTAAACATTGAAATGCAAAGTTGCGTATAATCTGTATTATTTCTGTCAGACTCGATTGTTAATCGCGTATTACGTCACACCTCTACTGTTCATTGTATGTTTATGTCAGATTGTGTCTCCCAGAGTTTGGGAGTAAATGATAGAAAGAAAATACCAGATGCCCAAATGTCCGGATACCTTACGTACAGTTCGTACTGGGAATCTAACGGACGATATACCGCTTCTGGATACGGGTGGGTGGGGTCCAACAGCAACTCGTGGTTACAGGTAGACTTAGGTAATATCTTAATAAATTAGGTAATAACGAATTTATTATACAATGTTTTAGCAGATATAAAAGAACAATATGGAGTTCGAGGATTCAAAGTTTTGGTACTGACGTTGTTTGTCACGTGTATTTACCGATTTACGCCTTTGTGTTGTAAGGTAACCTAACCAAAGTGTACGCTGTAAGAAACCAGGGTTACAGTTCTTCGTATTACAGTACCAGATACACCCTCTCTGTTAGCGTAGACGGCACCACATTCCTTCCCGTTAACAACACAAATGGAGGAATACATGTAAGCACGGATTTGACTTCGTTGAAGACAGAAACTAAAAAAAAAACCTAAAAAAAACCCCTTCAAAATCATGTAAAACAATTATTTTATGATTTGTAACATATAATCGGTTCAAATTTGCTGATTTTTCAGACCTTTTCTGCATCCACTGGAAATTACAAGTATTCACTTCCGGTTCCTGTTGATGCGCGATTTGTTCGATTTCATCCTACGTCATATCACAACAAACCACAACTGAAGGTAGACGTATATGGATGCCATTACCAGTGACAGACAAAAGTTCTTTAATTATTGAAATAACAATAAATTGATTTTCTATAATAATTAAACCTTGTAAAGACAGAATTAGCATTATTATTTTTATTGTAGAAAAACTAGCTTGGTCCTTTTAAGAATGACGTTAACTAAAGAGTCTTAAAACCTCTATTAAACACCCAGTTGTCATAGTTTCATTTGTAGATGAAAAAAAAAATGATCAGAAACTCACTTGATGAGTTAAATTTACCCGTCATTTTAGTGGGATATATATATCGTGAAGAAACTTTTAAGCTTTTGAATTAATATAATTCTCTGGTAGCTCAGTGGTTAGAGCGTTCGCTTCGTAACCGGGAGGTCGTGAGTTCGAGCCCCACTCGTGCCAAACCTAAGACGAAAAATAGGTAGTGATTGCTCCCTCGCCAAACGCTCGGCATTTAGAAGTGAGAATCACAGGTCTTTCGGATATGACCTTAAAAACGGAGGTCTCGTGTCACGATAGGCGCTGGCACGTTAAAGAACCCTCACTGCTACGGCCCTGAGCGCTAAGCATAGGTCTAAATTTGTGGTACTTCACCTACAGCTGGTGACGTCTCAATATGAGTGAAAACTTCTCGACGGGACGTAAAACAAACAATCAATCAATCACTTCTCTCAAGGTCAAGTGATATTACGTTTAAATATGGAATACAATACCTACCGTAACTATGTCAGCCTTATTTGGCATTTACCCCACGATAGTTTTGTGAACCAGTTTCGATGGCTACATCATGAATCTCAACTAAGACGCATGATTTTGATTGATTGATTGATTGTTTTACGTCCCGTCGATTTGAAGATCTGATCAAAAAATTAACAACGCTATTAGGATCACATGGAAATATTAATCCAAAATACATCAAATATAAGAATATTTTGAACTTCAAACAAGGTATTATGCTTAAAGAAGGAGATATGAGCTCCTTGTTCAACTCTGGAAGAAGTCTCTAGGCTCAATATAAACCATGCATCAAATTTTGTCATCTAGAATTTTAGGTGTGAGGCAGGTTTTGGACAGGTTTATCGCATTTTCAGTAAATAAATTCCATTAAAATTCAGTCCCAGAGTATAAACACCAGACTAAGGGTGATTGAATTTTTACTATTTCATTAGGATACCTTACAATTATGTTACCGTTTGTCTGATAAAGAAAAATTTCGATGATTTATTGATGCAGTGTATACTTATATAGCACCATGTACCTGAACCCCACACCCAGGGGTCATAGATTTCACATTTTTCCTATGGAGATTTGTGCTCATTATACATTAACTATGCACTAAGCATTTGTCTGCAAGATGTATCAGAGCTAAGCAGATCGAAAGATAAACTTTTTTCCTATAATCTATTTAACCCCACCTTACGGTCTAAAACCCTAGCCAAGAGACCTTAGACGTCATAATTTTGATAGAGGTGTTCCAACTCATTATCACTGTGAACCCGGGTTGCCTGCTTGAAGTTCAAGAGTAAGGAGGAAAATGTATTAAAAGAATCTTTTTGGAATGTGAAGATAACGAACAACTATCAATTTCCTAAATCCTATAAAGAATAGAAAATTAAGAGTAGAGCAAATACGGATCCCTGGACATACAAGGTGGGTTCAGGTGCCTAAGAGGAGTTAGCATCACCTGTTAACCGGCCATACCTACCTTGATCAGGTAAACGGAGTAATAAGTAGTCAAAATCAGTATGCATATTGACTTAACAATTGGTATAAAACACGTCGGACAGCATTCAACCTAACTACAAGTTCTATTTGTAAATAAGAACATTATAATAGTATTGGAAATGCTGGTTTCAGATGAAACTGTTGAAACCATTGTAACATCAACTTATTTATCAGTAGATCGCCTTGGTTTATAAATGGGATCATATGCAGAACATGCTTTGTTTTCTAATCAATTGAGAGACATATACTCCATACGCAGGTTATAGTGGAATATTGCTGTAGTAAATATGGGAAGAATGATTAAATTGAAGTCATCCCGTTTGTCATAAATTTGAGTTTTTAGTTTGCTGTTAACATCTATATTCAATAAAATATACAAATATGAAACAGATACGGAAGACTCCATTCGTCTTTTATTTCGAGTTCACTTGGATATATCGAAGCAACATATGAATGGAAATGAACATTGATAATAGATAAAACAGGGATTTTATCCCAACTTAGAGGTTTCTTTATGGTAAAAAAAAAAAACCCAACAAAATTCACGCTTTGAGTTATCGTGCACCCAAACTTGTGTAAGAAAAGAATTAAAAATGTTCAGAGTTTCCAAAACGACAGAAGTTGCACGACAACGGACGGAAACGGATTGTAATGAGCGAGTCATAAGACCAATGAACAATTGAAGACAAGATGCCTGGATGTTTTTATTGGAGGCAATTCAAATCTAAACATCACATCCGTACAGTTCCACTCTCATCCCGGGTTTGCTGTGAAAGGTCTTCGGTATGAATTTGACAAATCGTGCTCTAAACGGTGTTAGGAATGTATGCTTTATCACGGAATTCACGTTACTGCTTCCACTATAATTCTGAAAGGAAAATACATGTATTACTGAAATAAACTTTTCACATTTTTAAAACTCCTTAATGTAATAACTGTATTCAGGAATATGACAAAAGTAATATACAGTGGAATTATTTAAATTGGAGAGGGTCAATTTACTTGGATTACCAAAAGGGTACGATTTCTTTGGTATCCTGTTCTTTTATGACCTCTACATGTTCCCGTGGAGATCCGGGTTAAAATTGGTCATTAGTACCCCTTGCTTGTCGCAAGAGTCGACTGAACGGTGTGGTCCTTCGGATGAGACCATAAACAGTGAGGCCCCATGGCACAGCAGGTGTGGCACGATAACGATCCCTCCCTGCTCAAAGGCCGTAAGCACAGAGCATAGACCTAAATTTTGCAGCCCTCTACCGGCAATGGTGATGTCTCCTTATGAGTGAAAAATTCTCGAGCGGGACGTTAAACAATGAACGGCCAACCAAACCATTAAAATATTGTTAAATTGTGCATTTCGATGAGGCTTTTTAAAATTAGGAGTTATGGGTACCCACGATAAATGAATTCCCAGAAAATAAAACGATTCCTTAGATGATATTTTACCATGATGGTTGTTCCGTTCTTGACGTCATCGAACCTGTTTCCGTCCACACTGTATTTGATTGTGTATGTCAGGATGTAGTAATTAGCCGATGTGTAGCCTTGGTTTGCCACAGCATGAAGCTCCATTTCCCTCCCCAGGTCCACCTACAAGCATACAGCCGCGGAGCGAACTCTGAATATAGAACCTCTCAATAGGAGTGTCAGTTTCTGGGGGAAAATGTGTATCGAAATCCTGAGTTTGCTATCGAAATGCTCTTACACCATTTAACCATAAGCAATACAAAAAAATGATATAGCTACAATAAATATGTTAATTGATACCTGTAGCCACGAATTTGTATTTTGGCCCACCCAACCTTGTGGGGCGTGAAGCCGACCGTCAATTCCAGCACTGTCACCATAGCAATAGTGACAAGACATTTGTGCGTCAGGAATTTTCTTGTTGTTCAGATCTATTCCAACCGGCATAGAGCCACAATCTAAAGAAAAAGGTTATTTCTAAAAATATGTTTAATGCAGTAATTCTTTGTAAATCGTAAAATAACACGAAGAAAGATATTACTTAGATTGCACGTTTTTCCACCGTAAGGTTTTGCACATGCACATACGAAATCATCTATATCGTCACTGCAAGTTCCCCCATGTAAACAGGGTGTGCTCAAACACTGGTCTCTCTCTGCAAATACAAATTACAGGCACAATATATATATATATATATATATATATATATATATATATATATATATATATATATATGAAAACGGGTAATACCACATTTAATGTAAAACGTTTTTTTAAAAGAGGAACATCGGAAAATGACATTTTTGTACTTATATACAGTAATGGTTTGATCGTACATATAGCAATAACTTAAAGGACAACGAAACAAAACAAAATTGAAATTGCATAGATAAGTTATTTCAAAAATATTTTCAAAAATACTTTTCATAGCCTAAATTATGTTGCGCTAATTAAAAAACAAATTTCAACAACAACCTCTAGTATCAATGGAAAAAATCTGATCTGCATATTTTCCGTGAATATCTGTAACTCGAATTCCAAATTCATAAGTTGCATCAACGTCAGGAATGCGTCCAGTTATCGCCCCTGTATTTTTGTCCAAATGAATACCAGGTGGCAGTGCCCCAGATACCTTTTCATATGTAACTTTTCCATTTTCTGGATCCTATTTGAAAGATAAATCACAGTTAAATGTTTTCTTTCTAACATTCAAAAACATTTTACTTATTTCTCTACTTACTTTCCAGATAATATGTAACATACCTGAGCAGAAACACTGAGGGACACCGTTTTTCCTCCTAGAAAAGTTCCTAGGGTTCCATGCGGTGACTTTTCACTCCAAACAGGCGGAAGACTATTGACAATCTAAAGGACAAAATCGGTGAAAAGAAGAAATCGCTGTTCTCAGCTGATATTGATAAACATTTTGAGGACGATATCCCACGATTCAATCTGATACTGGGGCCAAGATCTTACCTGAAAAAGTTTCAGCATATCCGTCTGACCTATGAAAACCGTGCCGTTGCCTTGTGGAATCATGATAATGTCGCCTCCATTTGGCCCTGCCTAATACAGAAAAATATCAAGAAAATGAAGATATCACTAAAAAGGATTGGTTTTGGTTCAATGAATTACAGAAAAATGTAAAACTGTAACTTTCACAAATTCTCTTAGCTTGTTCTGATAGTAATTTACCCTAATCGTAACATTTCCACCTTGTTCAGCCGTGAAGAATACATCGGGGTATTGAATGTCAAAGAAACTGGAAAAATGTAGTTCAGTTAAGTCAAGCATTGATATAAAGTTGACACTTATCATAATTAATTCTGTGATCACATTAACGATTTAGATTACATTTCATATAAAGTATATGTAAAAAAGTTTAAAGAATTTACCTTGCAATACAAATATCAAATTTCGTCAAAATAAAAACAGAAAATACGACGATGAGTAGCCTCGGCATTTTGGCGCTTCCTTTTTTCACGTCACCATCTGACTTTAATACTTTGCAAAGACACAGAAAGGGTCTATCTGTTCCCGGATATTAATCTGATACTCTTTTCTAACAACCAAAGATTGCAATCGTATCTAGAGATTTCCTCAAACGAATCAACGGGGATGATTTCTACATAAGGTATGACATTACTTCACCAGTCTTCTGTGCATTTTTTCGTTCATTATTTTTATTAATTAATAATATGGTAACATGAAATAAACAAAAGTTTTGTTGTTGTTTGGTGGTTTTTATTTTTTATCAGTATTAAATGACCGGGTGATATATATATATACACATCATTTACTTGATTATATTTGTGTTCTAGGTTAACTGAATTCTTGGAAGAGTTGTTCTTAAGACTTGAGCCATGTTCTGGACTTTGACAGTTTCGTGGACGTTGTTGACAGTTACATCGGCCTCTACTCCATTCGAGTAAGTTGTTCACTGTATGGTTAGCACTAATTGTTAAACGTAAAGAAATGCCTCGTTTTGATTTCTTCTTCCTAATATTCTTACAGCGCCCTGGATATTCATCGGCCCCATGTTGACGTCATTGCAGAAAAGAACGGAAACCTCACACTTCTAGTATAATGTTTTCTAAATCAATCTGACAGAATAACCACAAATTGTAACTTTTTAATACGAGTATATGTAATATGTATATATGTATGTGTATTATGTATATACTTCTATATAAATATACTGTTTTGCTTTGCTCAACTTACCTGTAGTCTGGTTACAATGGAAACATTAGAATCGTACCTGGGGCCAATAAAACCGGAAGAGTGTATTTTGACGGAGAAGATCTTTTCTATCTGATACAGGTATGAAGATATAATTCATGTAAGATGTTTTCTTAAAAATTCCTCAGAATCAAAATACGATTATATTGTTAGTACCTGTTATTGATGGTGTGCCTTTTTGAACAATACCACTTCAAAATATTAAAACACTTTCCCTGTTGATCCACAGCTTATTGTCAGCCTACCGCCGGTGTGGGAGGACCACTCTCCTTTCGGCTATGTGGGGGAATTCCACAGCGGTCAAAAAGTCAATATTCAATTGAGAGCATCAGTGAGTATTTATATTCAGATTTCATAGATTTTACCAGTTCAGTGAGAATTTATGTTGTTATCTCTCATTACAATCATTCTGATACAGCATGGTGACGAACAGTATCAACCTCACACCATATGTCTCACGCGATCATATTATCAACACGAATAAAATATCCCTTTCCTGCAGCAAAATTAACGCACCCTCCTTTGAAAGCCTGACATTGCGGGAATTACCTTTCTTTTAAACTATAACGACAGAGACGGGTGATGTAAATAAGTATGACTTCTCTCAGGCATATATATAGTTTTCGATAGACGATAATTTGGTGAAATTCGCTTCCCTTTCTCCGCCATATTGGAGGTTCACTTGCTAAAATCTTTTTATTATGTTACCAATTTCAGCTACTTATACTGGCCAATTATGGGGTTTATGTAAATCATTGTTTTCCAGAAACAAATATATAAGTTAAAGTTCCACTTATTCACTGTTTTTATAAAGTAATAATTTTATACCATTATTTGTTTTGCAAATTAAATTTGGTTACACAAAGAAGAAATATCATCCTCTGGGCCGCCAACATGGCGGAAAGGGGAAATAACGTTTGATAATATGACGTCATACAAAAACTATCTATATATAAGTTATGTCCCGAACAAAGTCATATGAACAGATAGACAGAACGCCGTAATATAATACATTCCGCCAAAAGACGGGCGTATAAAATATAGAGACCTGATAACTTTGTGTAAAGATGATGGTAATAAAATAAAGACATTTTGAACCGCATGCTTAAGCATGTGACATTACATAAAATGCTTAATTAATACGATATATAATTCAGGATCCCGAGGGAACAAAACTAACATATCAGCTGATTAGTGGGGAACTGCCACCGGGAATCAAATTGGACTCAGTGAGGGGTACTCTGAGGGGGCTGGCCCCAAATACAGAAGAGCTGTACACCTTTACCATACGAGCCTTTGACGAACATGGGAAACATGCTGACAACGTGTTTAAGATGCTAATTCGAGGTAAGTACGATGTTGTTTACTGAAACATAATGCGTTAAGACAGCATATTGCATTGTACTGGCATTTCTGTGTTTCAACAGGTGCTAACAAGTGCGACTCTAATCCCTGTGTCCATGAAGGGCGCTGTGAGGAAGTAAACGGAAGTTACACGTGTCACTGCGCGCATCCGTACGGCGGAAGAACTTGCAATCTAGGTAGGCTATTGTTTGATCTTAAATTTGTCCAATTCCGCTTATTTGGAGGGCAGTAAGATTTCGTTTACAAATCCAATGTTTTCATATGAATAATGCTATAAATCTGAGTGTTTACGGGCATTCCGAAAATTTCATTTTTAAATATAAGTTGTGCAGTCAGTGGTGTTTTACTTTAGATTGTAGAAGCAACAGTCTCGGCGTTATACAAAGTAAGAGATGGATTCCCGATGCGCAGATGACCGCTCACAAATCAAGCGGTAACGAGTACGCTTACCACGGCAGACAGAACTATGGGGGTTATTGGAGAGGCGTCGATAAAAGTTCTTGGTTGCAAGTTGACCTTGGTAAATTGCGAAAGGTTATCCTTGGAACACTTTGGCTATTTATTTGTTTTAGATTTTTAGGTCCCTTCAAACATATATTGCGTTATTTGAAATTATAACATGATGCTGATGGTAGCAAGAGACGGTGCTGTAGGACAGAAGTTATTCAGTTGTAAAATGTCCGCATCCACCAAAAAAAAACAACAAAAAACCCCCCAAAAAACAACATACACGATCATAAACACCGTAATAAACAAAAACAAAAAACCAAAAAAAACAAACAAAAAAAAAAAACAAACAAAAAACCCACACCAAATATACCTCACATAATGCTTAAATCAACTGCAAGTCAATGTATTGTGCGCACCCCCCCCCCCCCCCCCCCCCTACACAAACACACATCTTTCAGCAGCGGTAGTGGTTATTTAACGTATCAACGATATACAAAATATGTATCTTGATTTCAATTTTAAGGATTCTTTCGAATGTCTCGTAAATTTCATTTCTAAAGAAGTCGAACGAAGCAATGGAACTATCATTACATGCATTAAGAACTCCCGTCTATAGCGGCCATGAATCAAACCCCAGATATAGGTTTAAGATCGGAAGAGAACGCCTTGCACAGGTAAAAATTTGTGGCACGTTGATGATTGTATATGATCAAAGATTATAAAGGGATGATAAACTCCAAACAGTCATGAATCTAACTCAGATCCTCCAATCAAGAAGAGAGCACCCGTCGAGAATTTTACTCGTGCGTTCAATAAGAGTCCGGAGAATGGAAGCCCTTTCTAATTTAGGCTGAACAATCTAAATACTGCGTCTATCTTCACAAAATTCTGTGTCAACTGCAAATGCTAAGCTATTAGCTTAAATATATATTCACAAGTAGGTCAGAATGGCTAGTAAGTTATGGTTTTAGCTTGCTAACGAGACAAGGTTTGTGAGGACCTTGGTTTGGAATATTAAGAACTCCTTATAAGATTTTTATCTGCCTAGTAGATTTATTAGAATACGCCCATCAACTACAAATTCAAAATAGATGTACAAATGAATTCGAAAAAATGTATAGTATTATTAAATTAATAGAAATAATTAATCATAGAATATAAATGACTTTTAGGCAATACAACTCGTGTTTACGGGACAGTAATGCAGTACTATGGGACTCGTTACTACACAAGTTCCTACTATCTACAGTACAGTACAGACGGAAACAACTTCCATAACTACACCGTGGGCGGACACTTAACGGTAAGTTGTATTACAAATTAATAAAAAAAACCAAAAACTTGAATTATTCTTAAAACATCTAGAAAAGAAATACCTAAGAAATGAATTTCGTGTTTGAGAATACATGAGAGTATGAACTGGGATAGTTCAGGCCGACATGCTTCATGAAAAGTATACCGGCGTAAAGCGTTGCAGTTCATACCTCGTGTATTTTCAGACATGAGATTTATTCTGATATTTATATTCTACATTCATTTCTGTCGGAATTCATAGCCGTTGAAATGGACGTACTACATTTATTAAGATTCATACATGCATTGTTCACAACTGCACCGCATTCAAGAGAAAGTGGCATCACTACAATTAGTAAAGATATCAAAGGCAAAAACATTGAAAATGTAAATATATATCGTTTACCTTACATAATTTGTATTAGAAATTGAGTTTCTCTCTGCTTTTTAGACATTTTCAGCGGGAGGAAGCACCTACACCAGACCGCTTCCTGAGCCCATGGACGCCCGCTTTGTTCGATTTATGCCTCTTGGGTGGTACTCCTCGTACGGACCATACATGAGAGTCGACATTCTTGGATGCCATTACTATACTCTTTAAATAATAAAGAAAGTGAACAGACTTCAGTTGTTTCTTTTAATGAATGCTGGTTTAGCTTGATGCATTGTTTTCTCCATGCCTTGTGATCATATACTTGGAGAATAAACCCAGTGGCTAAAGCGTTCCCGTGTAAATGGGAGGTTCGGCGCAACGTCCAACCTAGTGATTGTCCCAAGCGACCAGTGAAAGTCACGGATCTCCCGGATGAGAACGTAATAAACGGTTGGCGTTGGTATGATAAAGAACCTCACTGTCATGATCTTGAACACAACGCAACGAGGGGCCTCCGTGGTCGAGTGATTAGAGCATTGCCCTCAAAACCACAAAGCCTCTCACTTCTAGTCGGCGCGGGTTCGATTCTCGCTCCCGCCGATATATGTGAGAAAGTTTGCCAGTTTACTTTCGGAAGGTCGGTGGTCTCTTTCCGGGTACATTGTATCTGGGTTCTCTCCTCCACCTACAAAAACTGGACGCCACCAGATAACTGAAAAATTGTTGAGTGTGGCGAAAATCAACAAACAACTGACATTCAACTTTGAAATACAAATGGAACAAAAATAGAATAGCATATTGGTGCTTTTGTTGGGAAGAGAAGAGTATTAGTGGATTGTTTATTTATTGTATATTGTTGAATGCCCTTCTCGAGAATTTTTCATTCATATGGAGACGTCACCATTGCCGGTGAAGGGTTGCAAATTTCAGGCTTATGGCCTTTGAGCAGGGAGGGATCTGTTCTACCTATTCTAACCCGGATATCCCCACGGGATGATATTAGTGGAAGTGCAAGGTATACATTACAATGAATTATTTTGGTACCAATTACTTTATTACTAATACATACTAATGGGCTAATTTTGGACGCAGCAGGGTTCGCACTGACTACATGTAATAAGATATTTTATAAAGAGCACTGCATTCATTAAAGATAAAAAAGACCGTGGCGATTTTTCGTGTATACCATGTAAAATTCCCTTATCATCTGAAATAATACACGTATCGGAAAAAAGTGGAATCGAAATAAACCTCAGAAATAATCTGCAAGTCATCAATATATAGAGACATACCAAAAATTGGCTTATCATCTACAAACACAGTCAAACAAAAGTCCATAAAACCGTGAATAATTAGCAATTTATAGATCAATCGTCATAAAACTCGGAACGTTTTCTACAAGTCATCAATATAAAGAAATATACCAAATATTACCGGTCCATAACCTCATTATCTACAAGCGCTGCAAAAACAAATGTCCGGAATATAACGGACGGAAAGAGGTAGCACTATTTGCCTCGATCATTCCATGAAAGGAGTATAAAAATAATTTCATTTGAAAGTTATATAATTCTGAATCTGAAGACAATGTGGCTATTTTGATTCTAATAAGTTTCAATGAATTACGGATGGAAGTTTCAAAAGATCTCTGTTTATGGTCGCCATGCTTTGTAATTACCAATTCAGAGCCATAGCGAGACTTTTTTAAAACAGGACTTAAAAGCTCCTCCAAAAAGTCTATTTAAAGTTCAAAAGTATTACCGATATGAACATTACATATTTTTACAGGAAGGGTGTATTTTGCTAATTATAGTGCATGTACAACACATCAAGTGAATAAGGGTTGATTTAACCTGATCTAAGAAACTTTCTGTATTCAGCCAGTCCAGTTAGGTTACAGGTTAGGCAAAGGTGTTGGTTGTTGATTCACCCCTTCCCTATTTTAGTAAACATTCAGAGTCTTTAACTAAAGTAATGGATAAAGATATTTATGATAAAGTACCCCAGTACTATAATTTCTGTCACATGAGTCTGTGTAACTAGGTGTGTTTGTAGCTTAAAGTTCTGTTCGTTTCTCTAATCTCTGTTGATTTTATTTTCAGATGGCAATATTAATTATATGTAGTTAAAGAGTTAATAGAAACATACGCTGGTTGCTCTGAGAACAAGGTATGTTTGCACGTTCAGGATCATTTGGTGTATATCAAGATGGCGTCATTAAATCAAATATGGCGAACGTCCGGGTATTATGTCTAGTTTTGTTTTGGGATATTTTCATTCATGTTCAATCATCAACGTCCAATCACGAAGAGTAAGTACACAAGACAAGGACGATACATGTGATACAATGCTCTTTTCACACTTTATAGCATTTATTTATCGGTTGTAGAGTGTTCAACAGCACCCATATGGATCGTTGTCTCAAACGTCAGTCCGACTCTTTTGGTGGAGACACACGTAATTAAAAACACCGTCTTTATTACGATTTATTTACTCTAAATCATGTTTTCGTCATTTGCAACTGAATACAGCGAATGAAATGCCGGAAGTCCCGCACTACGATAGGCGTCAATAGAATCAATGTTAGTACGGCACTAATTGAAGAAAGTTGTAAACTGATATATTCCCAATGGAGATCGGAGACAGTGTACTCTCTCCAGATGACCAATCTTATTTTGATGCACTGCTTTGTAAATGAATATATGAAATATAATTGTAAGTATAAAAATTGAATTGTACAAGTAACCACGATGATATACAAGTCTTTGAGTAGCAAAAATTCACCTACGTATCTGAAGCGAATAACAAAGTCAGTGTTTCAGCTGTTGCATCTCTCCTCTTCTGAATTAAACTTAACATAAATGTTGTTTAGTGTAGGGGGTAGTGGTGGCTGAAGTTCCCCTTGTTTGTTTGTTTGTTTTACGGCCCGTCGAGAATTTTTCACTCATATTGAGACGTCGCCAGCTGTAGGTGAAGTACCACAAATTTAGACCTGTGCTTAGCGCTTAGGGCCGTAGCAGTGAGGGTTCTTTAACGTGCCAACGCCTACCGTGACACGGGACCTCCGTATTTAAGGTTATATCCGAAAGACCCGTGATTCTCACTTCTAAATGCCGAGCGTTTGGGGAAGGAGCAATCACTACCTGTTTTTCGTCTAAGGTTTGACGCGGCCATGGCACGAGCAGGGCTCGAACTCACGACCTCCCGGTTACGAAGCGTACGCTCTAACCACTGAGCTACCGCGACCGGTCCCCTTGTCGGAACAAATCAACGAAATAAGGACGTTACGGGGTTTACTTTAACGACTGTCGATCACAATAGCTGATACAGTGAGGAATGATTTTATGTCGCTTCACTTATAGATAAAAAATAAAATGAATGCTTTGGAAAAAATGTCGATGCACAACAATAGACCCTTCGCATACCTGCTTTACTGAAATTGACATTCAAATAGAAGTCGAGTGAATGAAAGCATAAATGTGATCACTCTAAACTCTAGTCCTTTAGGACATACATGTATATCTGTACCTTTTATACGACCATCTTTTCAAAGAGTCCCAAGTCGAATGTTTTGGATAAAATCAAGTCTATAGGACTTAATATTCATGGACATGAATTCAGTATCTTTACCTGCAAGGTAAATAATTCTAAATGATTAAATTTCAAACTATGGTGGCGGATGAGAGAGAGAGAGAGAGAGAGAGAGAGAGAGGAGAGACGCATTGTCGTCTATCAAGTATACGAAGTACACAAGGTCGTAGTAGCGTCTACAAATTCACATACAGCCAAAATATACTCTCTTTTGTACAACTAATGACAATGGGTTTTCATAAGAGTTTTGCAGATTCACTTTCCGAGCGTTACCATAGCAGCTCAAAAGAATGGTTACCTGTCAGCGTCAGTAAGCGAACTTTTCTAAAATAGTTTCATTTTTCTTTTTTAAACATCACTACCTGTTAATGAATGGCTTAATTTCGTGCCCCCCCTCCCCCCCCCATGAATTACTATATCTCTGACAGCCTGTAATTAATTCCTATATATTCAGACAGAAGATGGTGGAAACATACACATCCACCCTGGAGGAAACGAGACGGGGGTCTACTTTGATAATGAGGACCTGTTTAGGGTGATTCAGGTAAAGTGTGCTTGACATATGATGAGACTTGTGATTTTCGATAGCAGAACGAGTGATATGATGTTTACTTTTGATGGATACATTAGTAAAATATAAATATCCAATAGGGCAATTACGTCGTAACTCACTTGTATGTAAATATGCAGTGGTGGATCAAAGGGGAGGAGTGAATTAACATTTAAAATAACTACTTTAAAAACTTGAAATCGGCGTGGTGTGAATAACTTAAAGAAATACATTTCATTTTTAAAAATAAGGTCATGAATTGTGACGCTTCACGCCAGAGTACAGTACTGCATCGCATTCATGAGGAAATGGCTATCATTATAATTGGTAAAAATATTTAAGCTAAAAACAATGTAAATGTTAATAAAACATGTATGGTTTTATACAGATAGTTATGGGTCTCCCCCCGGTGTGGGTAAACCATACAGATACCGGGTACTCGGGGACATTTGAAGGCGGAAAATATTTGAATATCCCATTGAATTTAATGGTAAGTAAGTACATACTCACTGACAGAAATAAAGTAGTAAAAGTAAGAAGTGTAAGTTCATTTTCCTAGCTAGATCGTTTGTTTTTTCTTCAAATATGACAAAACTGATATCAAAATTCAAAATAAAAAAATAAAAAAACGTTTGCAGGTACCCGGATCTGGAAATCTGTCGTTTGAAATTGTGGCCGGATCTCTTCCACCTGGCGTGTACTTGGACACAGCAAATCGCCGGATATCTGGAATAGTACCGGATCAGGATGCTGAGTATATTTTTACTGTAAGAGCAAAAACGGAGTTCGGAAAATTTGCAGATGCCGTTTTCCGGTTTGATTCATATGGTATGTGCCTATATTACTTTAATCCATGAATTGACATATGATTGAACGTGAAATATTGGTTAGTAACATAAATGTGTACAAAAAAAATTTGTCATTTGGTTGACAGTAATCAAATTTTAATAATATTATTCTCAAGAGTCCGACCAGTGCCAAGAAGATCCCTGTCACAATAATGGTCTCTGTAATGATACACGTGACGGACTAGGCTACACGTGCATTTGTGATGGGCATTACGGCGGACCTCAATGTGATACAGGTATAGAGTAACATGTACACAGAAAAGTACACTGCAGTAGTGAATATGAAAGATCGTACATGTCAATCCGGCTTGGAATTCATTTTCATAACGTACATTTGAAGTCTCGTGAGAAATGGATAAGGCGAGAATTTGAAGTTCAAAATTATACTATGCATGTGGCTTTACCGATGGTGCATCATTGGGGATCGCAATTGCATTAACAATGAGAGATAGATGGATAGATGAGAGAGAGAGAGAGAGAGAGAGAGAGAGAGAGAGAGAGAAGAACGTTCTCGTCTATCAAATATACGAAGCACACAAGATCGCAATAGCGTGTCCGACTTCGTTTTAAATAAATTATTTGATTTTTCTTCAATTTTCTATAATTTTGCTTTACCTATTAATTGATTTGCGATTTAGTTAACCGGTCGCGATGGTTCAGTGTTCAGAGCCAGGAGGTCCTGCGATCTAATCCCCGCTTGTATCATGGCTGCTATAACTCAATACTAAAATCATCGAAGGGACGTACAACAAACAAAACAAATTTCCTTGACAAGTGCAGTCTCCATGGAAGTGGGCCAAGCTACCTTTTTTCAGAGTACTTTTTTTAGAGAGTTCCGCTATCATGGTATCAATGATCTTGCGTATTATAAAAGTGCACCCAGTTTCAACACAATTTGATTTTATAGGGAAACACATGTATTAAGAAATTGAAATATTCACATGAAATAAAGTACTATAACGCATGCGTCATTGTGATGTAGCTTGGAACACAAATTACTTCAACACTATTCTCTCTCAGTTCTATAAATTTATCTCAATGTAATAAGTAGCTTCATGTTAGAACTAACTTTACGTAATCCATCTCAGACTGTAGATTAAACAACATTGGTGTGGGCAACAAAAACGTCATACCGGATGCTCAACTATCTGCATATCTATCACGTGATCAATCCCTTGCTTCTGAGGGAAGATTCAATAGTACATCTTCATCAGCATGGTGCGGCGAGAACCAGAACTCTTGGATACAAGTAGATTTGGGTATAGTATGTTAACTGTAACCCTTTAACTTTAAAATATACAAGAAAAAGCACAAAATTGTACACAAAACGTAAAATATGAACGAGACATTTGAATATGCAGTCTAATTTCATTGTAAATCATACAGGCGGCCAAGGAAGGGTGTTTGCCGTGACTACTAAGGCCGGAAGTGATGACAAGTATTTGAAATCGTTCACTCTGTCCTGCAGCACAGACGGCACCACCTTCTCAGACGTCCTAGATACAAACACTACAATAGCTCATGTGAGTATAATGAAAATAAAGATATGTAACAAGAAGAGAGAAAATGCGACGGACCCTCTGAATCTCGAGTCAGGTGCTCTTTCAACTGAGCTATCTGGCCACCGGCAATCTTACCCGTCTAACCGCTATATTCCTCCCTCCCTAAATGTCTTCACACCTTGAAGACATCTACCCAGGATCTTTATTCCCTGACAGGATTTTCACCTGTCAGTCTCAAGGCCGGTCTACGGCACCAAATGCAGCGGGAATGGAAAAAATGCAATGGACTAGACTGGGAATTAAACCCGGTCTCCTGAATCTCCAGTCAGGTGTTCTACCAACTGAGCTATCTGGCCACCGGCGATCGAACCAGTATGAATCTACACAGGCAAATTCTGGGAATTGTATTCGTCCCACACTTTGGGCCTTTATGAATAGGCATCGGTACATTTTTATATTGTATATTCGTATCATATCAAAAATATTAATGATCAGAATCTAGATACAAAACATGAAGCTTTATGTAAAACCCTGTAAAGAATCATTGGCCAGGTACTGCTTAACGTAATAAATATACCTGTGTTATGTGAAAGTGGGAAGATCACGTGAATATTACAATATCACGTGATGTCTGATGTTGATTTCTCTTACTGCAGGTATTTTCTAGTGACATTGGAGCATTAACCCAACCCCTACCAGAACCAGTCACGTGTCGATTTGTCAAACTACACCCCAAGTCCTACAAAGTCCACCCATGTCTGATGCTTGAACTTCACGGATGTGTTCCGTGATGAGAAGTTTATTATGCTGCAAAGACGACGCTCGATTCTTCATGAAATATATTGCTTTATTTCATCAAATTTAATATTTTTGCTTCTACCTTAAGATATTGGAAGTAAATTATGATTTATCACTACATTATTTTATGGCAAAATTTGTTATGAGTGTCTAATCTTTCTTTAAAAGATTTGACATTTGACGTTTTGACTTTTTCACTCGGGTTTGTATTTGTAGAATTATGTTTAAAAATGCATCTTGTTATACTTCAAATCTTATTAGTTTATTTACCCCATGGGGATCCGGGTTGTTATAATAGATCCTCAGTACCCCTTGCTTGTCGTAAGAGGCGACTAAATGGGGCGGTCCTTCGGATGAGACCGCAAAAACCGAGGTCCCGTGTTACAACAGGTGTGGCACGTACAAGATCCCTCCCTGCTCAAAGGCCATAAGCGCCGAGCATAGGCCTAAATTTACAGCCCTTTACCGGCAATGGTGACGTCTCCATACGAGTAAGGTATTCTCGAGCGGGACGTTAAACAATATTTAATCAATCAATTATTAGTTTATTTAGTCACGTGATTGATGGGAAAAATCATCGTATTACCTTAGAATGTAAATCGTACTCTGAACCCTTACGTCGCATTTTTCTTCCAATTCCTCGAAGTCCGAGATTATACATTGCCCTGTTTTGAAGTATGAATTTTGGTACGTTATATCGTGTAAATCATACAAAATACAGGTTTTATTAATAAATCTAATCTTTAAGACGAGGTACGACTTTAATTTACCATAGTCAGTGACTAATTTTAACAATTATGCAGATAGAATGAGGGTAGGGGTGCCAATATTTGCAATGGCTGAAGCGGTAAAATTCGTCGTTTCCAAAAGGTTTTTTTTAACCAGCTCACCCAGGAAACATGCTTATCACTATATAATATCACTAAAATTTAATTTCGAACATCATGTGTGGTTTTTTCCAACTTTTTAATGAAATGAAAAATTATGGGGCCGTAGCTTTTGTACCGTACTGTACGCCTATTTTACCTTGTCAACTTACCTGTATTGATTACATTTAAATCGGCTTCAATCATTGAAATACCACGTGTTTCACGTCATGCTATACTTGCTGTCAAAATGTCGGACAAGTGTGTGTTCTGTTCTTACAACACAAAAAAGTAAAAAAAAATCGTACAATAGCCGGGTTATTTTAAATGAAAAGTCTCACTCTTGGCATATTTCTTATTTACAAAATAGAAATGCATATGCAGGATGTGTTTTATGCTGTAAATGTCGTTCGAGATTGGCCAGGGAAAGCTACAGGGTGTAACAAAAGAAAGTCTTACCCCCGATATTTCTAAAGTAGATAAAAATTGTGTCCTTTGGCACGTTGAATTTCACTGCCGATTGGCTAAATCCTCTCATATTTTATGTCACCCGATCCCCCAAAAGATATAAACATACGTAATAATTGGTTTAACATCGGTTTATTGCACAGAGTTCGATATAACTGTAAATCTATTTGAAAAGGTGTACTCTGGTTCGAATTTCCACTGATTTGCAATTTCTTTCGGCTATAGAAGTACGTTCCCCCCCGTGATCAAGAAAGCCGTTTTGATATGTTGTGTATATTGTTCATTCTAGTTATCATGCAAAGGGAAAATCTTGATCACGGGGGGGGGGGGGGGGGGGGGGGGGGGAGACCCTAGAAAAAACTTTTCCTGTTTCCATAGACTTCCATTATAAAATTCATCGTTTTACCCCAAATATCGTCTGTTTATTAACATTTTTTTATCATTTTGAAGAAAATTCCATATGCCTAACAAACAAATGATTCATACCATAAAGTTAATAACCTTATTACAATAACTTTATTTTTTCGATTTCTAAGGGCACTTTTGAATGGAAAACGTGAGATGTCCTTCCGCGTGCAAGGTCACGTGATCATGAATATTTCGGAATGGGGCGTGCACTGGCCGACTCGGAGAATACATGATTAAATAGGAAATTAGCTCGATATCTTTTTAATCGGGTTGAGTTAAATTGCATAAGTGTTTAATTTATATATCTTGATATAAAACAAATGCTTTTTATTCCTACGGTAATATTAAAAAAAAAAAGAAAGGAAAAAAATTGTTTTATATCGCTTTTTATTCCTGGGGGTAATATCCAAATAGCCTTCATCGCGTGGGGATCCGGGTTAGAAAAGGTCCTCAGTATTCCTTCCTTGTGGTACGAGGCGACTAAATGGAGCGATTCCTCTGATGAAACCGCAAAAACCGAGGCCTCGTGTCAGGTGTAGCACGATAAAGATTTCTCCCTGCTCAAAGGCCATAAGCGCGGAGCATAGACCAAAATTGTGCAGCCCTTCACTGGCAATGATGACGTCTCCATATGAGTGAAAGATTATCGAGAGGGACGTTAAGCAATATATAATCAATCAATAATATCCAAAGAATGCGATACATAGAGCTTTAAAGGTCCATCTATTACAAAGTTACAGTCTGAACAAAAATAGTGGTTCAGAAGGACAGGCATACAGACGGACATGGTGATTTCAATATATTTTGTAAACTTTATCCATGGAGGGTATTATCATGATGGACCGTGTAAAGTTTCAATGGTAAGATCCAAACAGTGCTTGAACAATTGCAAAGAAAAGTGAAATGTTGATGCTAGGATGCTGCTGATTTCATTTCATTTGGCTAATAAAAAATAGTAACATCACAATCAAATGTCAAGAACCTGTAACCAGTAAATCAAAGTCCATCAATTTGTTGCAGATGGGAACTCATCTAGAATAATGATCCATTCTTTGTAATAATTCATTGATGAATTTTCAGGGCATATGATACTGTATTCATTAAAAAACCCACAACATACCACACTTCGGGGAATATTTATATATACCCCGTTAAGATACAGTGAATGTATGCTGCTTAAGCAGTGAATTATTATTTTTTGAAAGGTGTAGTCTCATAACTATACGGGTGTGCATACAAATGGTATAAAGCGCGTTAGCACATTATGAAAATGTGTTTGCATACACCGTTGCAGTTATAAGACTACATATTTCAAAAAATAATACTTCACTGCTTATGTTGACATTATTAATTTTTTTCTTAATGTATGCATTTTTTTCTCTATGTTTTAAAATCCCAACCCAATCCTTTAGGTAAGTGATATCATGTGGTAAAAGAAAAAGAAGTGTGCAATGCTAAGCAAAATTATTAACCTAATTCCTGAATTGATTTTTAATGAAATATCATAAACATCATATTATTAACAACGTTGAGCAATCTGAAATTTAAACAATTTTATCTTTTCAAATTTATTTAATTGTAAACAGCCTAGGTAAAATCACTTTATGGTAGTAAACCAGTGTCAGTCCACTTGAGAAATTAAAAGTGCAATAATACTGAATGAAGAATTGTTAAAACATCCCACATTTGGGTAAATGTCTTGTGTTTGGTTGGTAATGTTAACCACATGAAAACTAACTGCAATTGTTTATTGGCCTTAAGCCTTACGGCTCATCAGCATAACACATATACACAAAATATAAACAAGAAAGCTGTATACTATATGATAAGATAAAGACCAACTTCTCTAGGCATTGAATAAGGTGCATTTACTTTGTCCGATACGAGCCCCGCGGGGATCCGGGTTGTTAGAATAGATCCTCAGTACCCCTTGCTTGTAGTAAGAGGCGACTAAATGGGGCTTTACTTCGGATGAGACCGCAAAAACCGAGGTCCCGTGTCACAGCAGGTGTGGCACGTTAAAGATCCCTCCTTGCTCAGTTAGGCATAGGCCTAAATTTTGCAGCCCTTCACCGGCAATGGTGACGTCTCCATATGAGTGAAAAATTCTCGAGTGGAACGTTAAACAATCTATAATAAACCAACCATTGTTTGAGACGAGATCGGACAACAAAGCTGTACACATGGGAAGCAGAAGACATTCTCTCGAATGTTCATACGCCTCACAGACGTTTGTAATTCAGTCTTTACAGATATCATTAAAATTTTCTAATACTTTTCATTAAAGCATTAAAAAGTAAGAATATTATTATAATAGTCAAGTAAAAGGGAATTGACGCGAATGGCGTACGAATAAACAATTATCAACGGAAGTTGTGTTAAACGAGGTAATCTAGAACAAAGTATCGTTACTTCCCCTGCACCCGATCACAACTCTGTTATGTCCAGTTTGTCATACATTCAATTTTGTATTCTTTATAAGATTTATGAGATTGATCAATCTTCGCTATATACACTTTTTTCGTTCTTGCAGTGATTCCCAGTATTTCTGATAGAGTTACTGTTCTTTGGAATTCGGTCTACAACCTCTGTTAGTCCATTGCTGTAAATGACTCAGCGCAAGGAATCATTTGTGCGTTTTAATGAGAAAACAAATTCAAAAATTTCCCATGGAAACTTTATTTTGGTTAAAACAATCTAGTTACACTTTTAGATCGTATGTACACAACAAAGTTAACAGAGCTCACTACTAAATTTATGATTATTAAACTGGCACTAGCTTCCAAAGTCAAGTTTGCTGATTATTTCTACACTGACTAAAATAGTTTTCACCACACGAAATTCATAAATGACAAAATTATATAGCCAATATCATTTTGGTACAATTTCACAGACTTCATTGTAAATAATTTATTTTGGAGAAATCTTACAGAATTTTTTTATTACAAAATTTTATCAATGTTCGTACTTTTTTCAACTATGTGATTATTTTTTTCATTTTGAATATACTTGTAAATCTTTCAGCATTTTAATCATAAACAAAAGCAACATGGGGTGCCTTATTTTACATTAAACAGTGCGCCATTTAACTCTGGACACGACAAAGTCCAGACTTTTTGCTACCCTTAATGATAAAGGTTTTGCGAAAAATCAAAGTGTCTGTGGTGGGAGTTTTTTTTTTAGCAGTATGCTATAGTCCAAGGTTAGACTCACACATCCTTGTAGAATAGTAGATATCAGCCTCCAAAGACATGAAATCCTATAGGAGAATGGCAGGATATCACATCCTACAAAATCCTATCATAATCCTACGAAAAATCCTAATATTTTCACAATTTTCATTAAGATAATTAATCCTATATAAAATGTGTTTGAAAGAAATCTTCTATTTGGTACTTAGTAGGATAAAATGTCCCATGTATTTAATATCACTCCTATGCAATATCAAATACATGGAACATTTTATCATACCAACGCACTATATAGAAGTTTTTTCCAAACACACATAATATAGGATTAATCATCCTAATGAAAATCACGGGAATATTAGGATTTTTATCCCATAGCATTATGACAGGATTTGTGAAGGATTCAAAATCCTGCCATTCTCCTATAGGATTTTTGTCTTTGGAGGTTGATAGTCTTGGTCAATGACAATGCTAAAAATTCCCACCACATGCACCTCCATTTTTCACAAAACCTTTATCCCAAAGGGTAACAAAAAGTCTGAACTTTGTTGTGTCCAGAGTTAAATGTCGCACTTTTATTAACTCTTTCTATGGTTAATGGTAATAAGAGTTTCTTTTCTTCTTGAGGTTAGTAGCTAAAGCAACATCCCGTAGAAGTGTACCAAGACCGTACCCTAGAACGGACGCCGATTTCATGTTATAAGCTTTAAAAGATGGATGAATAGAAACCACAATAGGGCGACCCTTTAATCCTGCAATGGCTGACTTTGACCTGAAAGGCACGTAACGCCTTGCCTTATGGGAAGGTAGGAATGTAGACTTCGGTGGCAGATTTTTAGCGTATCTCTTCCAGTACGATTTCACTCTCCGTCTCGACGGATATCGTGACTTGAAATGTCGGTAACGATTAAATGGAGAGCCATACAGCACCCAATGGTATCCCGACCTTGACCCCAGGTCATATTGACGTCGTCTTGGCTTATAGCGACGGCTATTGAATTTTGACTGGTACAGTGAAGGGAAATATTCCCTTGGGACAATTTTCTTAGTTGGATACTTTCGCCTGCGAACGTAGTCTTTCATTTCCGATTTTCGTCTTTCCGGTTGCGGATTTTGTGTAGGTGCGGGAACATTACCATCGTTTTGTGAATTGGTAGATCTGAAGGACGCAAAACGTGTACTCATTTTTCTATTTGAGCGTAGTTGCTGATCAAAATTGGAAGTTGCAGACGACCGGTACTGCAGCTTTGGTAAAGCTTCACATAATATCACTGCAAAGTAGAATTATCTTTAATTTTGCATTTAATTAGTAACTTTATAATGTATCTGGTGAAAAAGCTATTATTATAATAATGTTGACATATTTCAGTTCTGTAGAGTAACGAAAATAAAATTCTGTTTTTCTCTTTTCTTTCTCTCTTTCTTTTTTCTTTTGCTGAATTAATTAGTAAAAACAGGCAAATAATACATAACAGTAGCTATTACCTGCTAACCCTAAAAAAGGAAATATTCCCAAAATACAAGTATTCATTTCTGCTGGTTTATCCGACCTGTTGCTAACCCACTTCAATGACTGGTAAAGGTATTCACAATCAGTATAAGGAAAATGCAGACACACTTGTTTCGTTACAAGAATGTGATCGTCAACCGCTCAAATCCATCGGATTAAGTACCAGGTGTCCTCTAGGTGTAGAAGACTTCCTTTTCTATGTCCGAACATTCTTCTACACTATTTATGTTAATTCTCTCGTTCAGAAATTGGTGTCGGAAAAGTCAAGGATTACTTCATATTAAAAAGAGAATTACATATATCCCACCTTTGGTGTGTCCAGGGGTCCGTGTTTGCCCTGCTCTTAATTTTGTATTCTTTATGGGATTTATGTTGGGATTTATGAGATTGAGCCCTGTTCATTATCTTCACCTTTCATGTATGAATACTGTTATATTCTGTGAATTAATACATGTTTTTGTCATTGTCAATGACACTAGAGAATGTAACTTGCATGATCGAATAAATGTTTCGTATATGAATAACAAGATGCCCATGAACCTTAATGATCACCTGAGAATCATACAAAACACCTTGCATTTATTTAGGATATATTACGTGTTGACAGTACCTTAGGCGCATCTTCAAACCCCGACAGCGGAATTGCAATCAATCATTACACATCATACAGTCGTATCAATTATGACATTTTCGTGTAAATTTATGACATCGTAGTCAAATAGATGCAAAACGGGAGAAGTAGACATGAAGGCAGACACCATTATTTCTTTGTTCAGAAATAAAGATTATTTAATTGATTGATTATTTATTGCTTTCCGCCACAATCAACAATTTTTCAGTTATCTGGTGGCGTCCAGTTTTTGTTGGTGGAGGAGAGAACCCAGATACAATGTACCTGGGAAGAGACCACCGACCTACCGCAAGTGAACTGGCAAACTTGCTCACATAACGCCGCGGCCGAGATTCGAACACGCGCCGACAGAGGTGAGCGGCTTTGTGATTTTGAGCCCGATGCTCTAACCACTCGGCCACGGAGACCCCCAGAAATAAAGAAGATTTCTAAATATTCAATACGTTTTTCACCAGATTCTCAAAATATATCCCTACTGTGGGGTCATAACTGATCAGATATTTCAGTAGATGTACCCCATTATAACTGACTTGCTCCTTTGTTCTGTGCTAAATGTTTCGTTTCGTTGTTTACTGCCCAGATCAATCTGAAGACGTTAGAATAGGCAGTGGGTGTTCCTTGGAATAAGAGGAGAAAGTCCTTGGTCTCCCGGATATAAACTTAAAAACAGCGGTCAGTGTGTCGCAGTACTGGTTAGCACAACGAGTATTAATTTTTACGTTTAAACAAAAATTCTCAACTTTAGAAATGTGTTATTTTCGCAAAATTTATACTTGCAACTATAAACTATACTTACAGCCCTGAGATAATTGTCGTTTTATGATATTTGCGCAAAATGAGCTGTAGTGTCTCATTAGATAGCATTACCAAAATTTCACAAAAACTGATTATAACGATATAATAGTATTCATATTAATTTCATGAAACTTTTTTTTTTACAAAAACATCTGTGAAAAATTAAGGGAACTCTATCGCATAATGGACTTGGCAGAGAATTCAATGAAAACAGAGTTATTGCCCTTGGAATCAAAGTCATTGACTATTCATATATAACTTAGACTTATCAAATATTTTGTTTTACGATTGATTGATTGTTTGTTTGTTTTGCGTCCCGTCGAAGAATTTTTCACTCATATTGAGACGTCACCAGCTATAGGTGAAGTACCACAAATTTAGACCTATGCTTAGCGCTCAGGGCCGTAGCAGTGAGGGTTCTTTAACGTTCGAACGCCTACCGTGACACGGGACCTCCGTTTTTAAGACCTACTTTCTCACTTTTAAATGTCCAGCGTTTGGCGAGGGAGCAATCACTACCTAGTTTTCGTCTTAGGTTTGACGCGGCCATGGCACGAGCAGGGCTCGAACTCACGACCTCCCGGCTACGAAGCGAACGCTCTAACCACTGAGCTACCGCGACCGATTTATGTTTAACGAGATTTGTTTTAGAGAAAACTGTTGGAAAAGACGCCAACAAAATTTATGTTTATATCATCATGTATAAATCTAAATAAATCATTGATTTTGCAAAATCTTATGACGTCTCAGGAGGTGGAACTACTTTAAGACATCACCAAATGTAAGTAAAGTACCATACATGGCTTTCAGGGCCATAAGAGCGAGGGTTCCTTTTCATGCCACATTTACGTCTACCCTATCACTGGCCATTGCTTTTTAATGTTACATCCGCTACACCCATGACTCGCACTTCTAAATGTCGAGTGTTTGGCGAAGGAGCAGTAACTAACTATTAGTTTTGACGCCGCCAAGGCTCGAAGCAACGACCTCCTGACAACAAAAGGAACTACTAAATCACTACTATAACTGGTTACTAGTGTCGTATTCACATAAATTTAAATATTGATTAATTATCACTTGTCAAGTTTACAAAATGTATGAAATTTTATAGTTATTTTGTTCGATTTTATGGGCTTTCCTCGAGTATTTTGAATATTATATACTATTAATAGTTAGCTTGCCAGTTTTACTTCATTATTTTGCAATTCATAATCAATCAATATTATAATTACTTTAGTACAAAATGTTGATCTTTCCATGACAATTTTTCATATTTCTTTTCTTGTTCAGCTTTGGGTAAAATGTTTATTTGATAGCGTGATATTGCTTGAATGAAAGAGTGAAATAAACGAACAGTGATAAATGTCATAAATCCTATTGATAATAAAAAATCGAAAAGAGGGCAAATATGGAGCCCTGAGAACACCAGAGGTAGGATTAGATAATAAAATTAAATGACATAAAAGCTAGAACGATAATGATTTATTTGCAGTGAAAAACGTTTAGTGACACATTAATATTTGTCCTCTCCTCCAGGGGATCCATGGGACCACCACCAATAGCACTTCAATGCAATATACAACTCCCACCCCCACCCCCGGAGGTTTTATTTGGAGTTTTATAACATCACCAAATATATGATTTCGATGGTAACTAATCATACATGACGATAAGTGATAAAACGCAGTGTAGTGTAAGCTTGATACACCTCTTTACATTCCTCACGGTTCGATGTGCGATTCATTGTGGGCAATTTTTCTGATCAATTCCTCGTAAACGTTAGTAGGTATAATGCCTTATATTACCCGATCTCTGATTACATAACAGCAATGTCAACACTCAAAATGGACGACTGTAGCTTCCCACGTGGGTCTGTGTGATGCTTTAAAGTCCTACCGTCTTCCAATGTTTACAAGTTTCGGATTTTGGTCGACAGAAATGAATGTAGCGGCATATAGAATTTTTCACACATAATCTGTTGTACACAAGTACCCTAATTTTAAAAAAAACAACTTTTACTAACAATAAAATTGAAACAAAGTTCATTAATTGTCAACATACCATCATATGAATTGCGTGTCTGAGTGAGTTTTTTACTTCATTGTAAAATCCTTTGTATGATTACCTTAGTTCAATTTGCACATTTAAGTGTATTATATCAACTGGTGATAAGATAAATAAAGATATTATCAAACACCACGAGTTTTCCAGAAAGTTTTTCTTGTTCTTGCATGAAATCGACAATAATCATCAAATCCAAGCGTTATATCGCTATTATCATTGAATCCTGTTGTTTCTGTATCATTTCACATGTAAATTAATAAGTCTGTCAGAAATCATAGCAAATATCAGTGAAAATTCCTGTCATATTTTTAATAACAAAGTTCTTACATGTAAATGCGAATTTACAAAATGCAAGCATATTTGCGATATAAAGTGTATATAAATAGAACTATGATCTGTTAACAAGAAGTTTGGCACACAAAAACCTAGGATATAAGAATCAGTTAACTATTCTTTTTCATGAAATCTTTGAACTTTTGATTCACAGCACTTTTTCTCTCCTCGTTAATCTGTAGTTTGTAACTCATGATTCGCTGTCTTTGGGCAGCCATTGTCATAGGAGCACCAGATTTAGACTGACCGGTAAGGTGCGACTTCCATGCGTCGGCTGTAACAGTTGGTCGTCTCTGGTTAAGAATTTCAGTAATCCCAGCATTCCGTGCAAGTGACGAAGACGCGCGGCGATCATCATGTGCACTAGCTTTACCACCATCAAGTGGCATCAATTGTCTTGTTAGCGACTGGATATTTGCGGAACTTAGGCTACGTACGCGCCTAGGTCCTTTTTCGTGTAGACTTTCCCGTCTTGGTCTCCCGCGACTAGCTTTGATAAGTTTTCGAGTAAGATTTGATGTTCCAGACATCCACGACAAGGAAGAGCTCTCCGAATGTAGTGAGTCTTTGTCTGAGTACGGCTCAGTGTCACGTGTGTTTTCTCCGGTCTGCAGAGTTGTCACAAATGTTGCTCGACCGACAGGGCTACTTTGAGGACGAATGGTGGGGGGCAAAAGGGAAGGAATTGAGGACAGACTGCCAGAGCTTCTACTGTTATCTGCAGCGGACTGGGAACGTTTGAATCGCCTTTTTTTGCGACTGACGATCCGCTCGCCGTACATAAAGCAAGGCCCCTCATCCAACCGTTCATACTCCTCCTCGGAGTCCGGAGCCAGGCCCTCGGGGCTGTGACCGCTACAGTTGTTGATATAGTCCAAAGTCAAAGAAATCAATCGTATATCTTGGTTTATCACTCGTTTGGAATGAATTTTCTCCTTCTCCAATAGATTTAATTTTCCCTGGAGTTTTGTATATTCAATGTTATTTATCCTGTATGCTCTCTGTATGCGAGAGGAGCTGAAACTAGGTGTCTCCAAGGACGGCATTTTACACCTAATATCTCGCGAAACCTTAGATAAACTGGTCTTTTCCGTTAGAATTCAAAATGTGCAAGTTAGTTGTATGACGCATTGTTCGGTGACACATGTATTTACCTTTGTTTAAACAGACATAGAAAAGACCCCATCGTGTACAATTGCATTTAGAGCTTTGTTCCAAGATTAAATGAGTTAATCCTGTTGGAAAGTCTTTAGAGGATTACTAATTGGATGCCAAAGATTTCACTTCTTCGTCTATTAAGTGCTTACCAATGATTAATTAATACAAAAATTAATTAACAACACTTCCAGCACATCGATAAATGTGTGTTAACACTTCGCCTTTGGTACTTGCTGATCCCAACGTTTCCTACTTTGAATAAAGAACGGTTTAGGTGGAAAATAATCCTTTAATATACACAAATCTTGGCCTGGATCTATAGATACCAAGAGGATGCACATTTAAATCCAGCGCACACTTCAAAGGTCTTATGTCCAGTTAATAGCAAAAGCTCCCGTGTGTTTTCCTTATCAGGCTGTCCCGAATTTTCTACCTGCAAATATACAGAGTTTAAACGTTCAATCCACACCATAAAAATCGGGCATTAAATACTTAGTTACATGTGATAAAGGAATTCAGGAGTCAGATTTAGGTATAAAAGAACCCCAAATCGATTAAAATCAATCATTCAAGATTTGAAATTTACGTTATTTAAACATTCAATATTTATGTAAGAGAAGGTGTAGCGCGCTTGCGTTCCGGAATTATAAAACACATTGAAGCTGCTAGTTTTGTTTTCTGCATTTAGATGTAAATTTTCCTATTTGATATTTTTCCTTTCGCACTAACTGTTCAACATTCTTTCCAATGGTACGAGTTTAAGGATAATTGAACACGTTTATAAGTCTTTTCCCCAATAGCTAGCGTAAGGTCTTTTATACTTAGGATTAAGCAAATGGAAATTGATTTCGGATAGTTTTATATCAATTCTGCTTTACAAGTTCCCTTCCATGGAACAGAATTCCATTAACTGTGTATATAACACTTTCCTTTACTACAATGAAACAAGATCAGGAAGATGCAAGACCAATTTCAATCGTAAAATTCTAAAATACACAATCAATTCTGTTGTTGGCTTTAACGTTATTCTTTACAACTTCACGTCGATATTTTCTCTCTAAAGTGACTGGTGATTTTAATTAGTGCGCCACAGAATTAACAATGCACAAAATATTTCAGCCGTCATATTTCAAGTGCCGAGGTTAGAACGCAAATTGGTCGAACAGTATATTGGAAATTTATTTTGTAATTAGTAGAATAGAAATTACTGTGACAGCCTTATTAGAAGACTTCAAAGGCAATATCAGTTCTACAACCATGGTTCTCTGTTGAGACGGTATCTATTCAGTGCTTAAGTATGTGCTAATTTAAAATTCCGTTTTTACGTAATTAATAAATTATGATTCAGTTGATTTGAAAACTTCTATACAACTTTCCCACAAAGAATTTAATGCTATTTAACACTCCATATGAATGCCGGTACGATTTTAAAATTCAAAGTTTTATACGCTATTTTTCCAAAGCCAAATTTAAATTAACATTAAAAAAAAAAGAACATCGCTAAAATGATAGATGGGGAAATAAAGCTGAATACAGAGAAAACAAAATGTTGGGCGGAAAATTACTTAAAGGTAAAAACATATATAAAAACTGGGACCGTAATACGGTCCTTATGTAAAGTCAATGTTTATTTTGATATGCGAGAAATACCACAGTTTTGCATACAACACTGAGTGAAGTGCATTATTTGGAAGAAAAGGAGCTTTATAATTACAATCTTCGTCCCATTTAACACCCGCCCCCTTTACAAAAATCAAATATTCTACTTACAAGTACTGTTTACCTCTTCTCCAAGAAAACGGCATGCAACGATTAGTTATCGTGCCAACCTTACGTAATAAATCAAAAATCAAAGTAAATAAATCGAGATAGCTATTGATATCTTAGGTCTTTCGGAACCCCCTTGATAACGGTTAACCTCGTATGATTTAGGATCTCCAGAAGAACAGGAACTGAAAATACTTAATCCAACGCAATAAACACAAAAACGCTGATTTATGGTGCAATCGGTGTACCCACTCCACAACTTACTAAAACAATTGTGGAGTTGAAGATTGTATATTTCATATACTTTAACGTACTCCACGCAGCTTTCCAAACATAATTCATCGAAATGGCTTTAAATCGCCCATTATTTCGCGTCTCGTTGATGAGCTTTTCGTTCATAAGTGCTCCTCGGTGACAATAAAATTTTAAAAGAACGCCGTAAATGGATATTTTTGGTGGTCTTCTCATGTTATTTTTTTTTCATTGTTCACTATAGTTTTATTTTCAATGGGTTTCATTTTTTTTATAACGTAGTTCCACGGGCCCCTCACTATGGGTAAGCATACGTGTATTTGAAGTGTCAAGTTGGCTTGTGAAGAATAAATATTTACCACCAACCCAAGGTGTCAAAAAAAAGGTGGCACCAAACAATGAGGTCAAAGTAAATTCGTGTGAAAATCTAATCAGCAGAGGCAAAATAAAGAATCACAGCTATTGTCAATATTGGACCATCTGGTGAAATGTTCCTGTCGCCGAAAGCACTACTGTGTGTTCAATGAAGACTTCGGCAAACAAGCGAAATTTCAACCACGAGCTTTTTTTTAATGTGGACATGCATCGCCACTTAACTAATGCAAATTTGGAGAAAATGCCAGAAACGTATTAGCCTTGTTCACATGGAAAGAACAATTTACATGTATCTTGGCAGAAGGAAACTGATCTTCACTTTTGTGTGTGTGTGTGTGTATATATATATATATATATATATATATATATATATATATATCATGTTAAGAAGTTAATCTGAAAACAGGCGAGAGAAGGATTTACACGATTGTGTAGTCACAACAGATTACATTCAGCTCAAACAACAGATTATGTATAGAAAAAAATCACCACGACCTATAAGTGTAGAACATATCATCAAACGGACCACAAAAGTATGCTTAAAAAGATACGACAAATCACTGTCAGCTGATTACGTAATATTTATTATATTTTCGAACCAAGAAAAAAAATTTTGAAATTCATAAGGCAAAATCTGAAAATACTATAAGATATTACCTGTCAACCATCAGTATAACCGGGCGACACCTTGGTAGGAACAGACCACAGATAGTGGAAACTGCTAATTTCCTTCTTTATTGATTTTAAACGTGCAGATAAATTAAACGATAATCTATGACTTACCTGTTTCACGTGGAAAGCTTTGATGCCTCGTATCTTGATTGATTTCGTGGTGTCAGTTGCGGTTCCAAAACAGAAAAATTAGATTTCCATATATCGATCAAAACTAGTGTTAAGTTTTCAATAACACCTGGGTAACTTTCTTATCTAGTTTCTATTTGATCTTCCGGGGGAATCCTACGTCAGAACTATGATGTACATTATGTGTGGTCACATAGGTATGTATATACATCTGAGTATTCCTGATATCGGAACAATCTGTAAAGCTCTTATCGACTTGAATTTACTTTCATTTCAGTCGGACGAAAACAAAGAGAAATCCGATTAAAAGCACGGTAAATAAATACTGGTATATTGATATTAAGCGAGAGCTTACATTCGCAACACTGTACAATACCTGTACAGTGTATCATGAGAACGTCAATGGCTTTATCAAATGTCGTGATATAACGGGTAATTTGTTCTAAACAAAGGAAATAGTCAGTAAAACTATTTGATAGTCCCTAAAATGAGATTTACAATGAATGAGATCAATCAGTTCAGTATAGATGGGACCGGCGAACCTCACGTCCGTATCACACAAGAGGCCACAGGACTTAACAGTCAGTTGAATAGCACGCAATACTTCTTCAATGGACAGCTCAATCACGCAAAAGTTTATAATTATTTTTTACGAATCAAAACAAATTGCCTTTAACTTTCCGCTCAAAGGCCATAAGCTCCGAGCATAGGCCTAAATTTTGCAGCCCTTCACCGGCAATGGTGACGTCTCCATGTGAGTGAAAAATTCTCGAGCGGGACGTTAAACAAGATAATCATTCAATCCAAATTATTTTTTGATGTAAAGAGCATTAAAAAAACTGGAATTGCATTTCCATATTATAAGTAACTCTCCTTGAGACCACAGGAAGTAGTTCCGGGCATCTTGGTAGATTGATTGATTATAAATTTATGTTGTTTAACGTCCCGCTCGAGAATTTTTCACTCATATGGAGACGTCACCATTGTCAGTGAAGGGTTGCAAAATTTAGGCCTGTGCTCGGCGCTTATGGCCTTTGAGCAGGGAGGGATCTTTAACGTGCCACACCTGCTGTGACACGGGGCCTCGGTTTTTGCGGTCTCATCCGAAGGACCGCCCCATTTAGTCGCCTCTTACGACAAGCAAGGAGGTACTGATGATCTATTCTAACTATCCGGATCCCCACGGGCATATCTTGGAAGATATATTGAAGATCCTTATAACCATGGTGAACTGGAGTGATATCACCACTCTTTAATCTATTCAGCTCTGATCTAGAGACTGAAACTCTAATGCATGGGAAGGGAATTTCACAATTTTAGTAGTGGGCTTCATGCTCTTTATTACCATGTATAAAGTATTTAATGGCAATACAATGGAGAAAAGATAACGTCCAATGATTATATGTATATTCACTATATATCTACGCTGTACCTATATAGACCTCCGATCTAGAACCTGAACGCCTGGCCCAAGGGTAGGGAATTTTACAATTTTAGTAAACAGCTAAACATATTTATGCAGCATTTGTTCACAATACACATGGGTAAAGGAAATATTTGATATTACATGTAAATGCCTTTCCATTATATAACTATTTGGCCCTGCTCTAAAGCTTGAATCCTGGCACAGGTGTCATGATAATCATAATTTTTGGTAAAGAGCTTCATGCCCTTCATAAGCATGTATCTATATTTTCATCAAGCGTAAAGGGGTATAAAAAAGTCAATGCTAAAAGAAATAATACAATTTCACTAATTGAGGCATAAAGACCCACCCAACACCAGAACCCTTGACTCGGGGGCCATAAATTCACAACTTTGGTAGAAACATTATTTGCTCATTTATTTGCTTGATTGTTTGTTTGTTTTACCTCCCTATTCTAACAACCAGGATTCCCACGGGGTCAGCTCCTATCGATTTTGAAGAACTTTTCACTCATATTGATACGTCACCAGTTGTAGGTGAAGTACCACAAATTTAGACCTATGTTTAGCGCTCAGGGCCGTAGCAGTGAGGGTTCGTTAAATGCCAACGCCTACCGTGACACGAGACCTCCGTTTTTAAGGTTATACCCGAAAGACCCGTGATACTCACTTCTGAATGCCGAGCGTTTGGCGAAGGAGCAATCACTACCTATTTTTCGTCTTAGGTTTGACGCGGCCATGACACGACCTCCCGGTTACGAAGCGAACGCTCTAACCACTGAGCTACCGCGACCTGTCTCCATTTATTTGCTCTTCACGACAGCATTTAAAAGATATTATAATAGGATATCCTATTTACTAATTTTAATTTTAGCCTATATTGCATTAAATTTTGTTTTACCCTATTCCTTGCTCAACATCTTGAGAAACCTTTGCTTGACATATATCACACTTGATGTATTGGTTCTATCAAACAAGTAAATTTTAATTTTAACATCGCAAGATCAAACTGGATATAGTGATATATTGTTTGCTCAGTATCTTGAGAACTTCGTACTCTAGTTTTCCAATGGCAGCATATGGCTCCTATCGATTGATTAAATATTGTTTAACGTCCCGCTAGAGAATCTTTCACTCATATAGAGACGTCACCATTGCCGGTGAAGGACTGCAAATTTAGGCCTATGGTCGGCGCTTATGGCCTTTGAGTAGGGAGAGATCTTTAACGTGCCACACCTGCTGTGACACGGGACATCGGTTTTTGCGACCTCATCCGAAGGACCGCCCCATTTAGTCGCCTCTTACGAGAAGCAAGGGGGTACTGAGGATCTATTCTAACAGGATTCCCACGGGGTTGGCTCCTATCGATTTTGAAGTCACAAGGTCAAAATGGATATTGTAAGGTATTGTTTGCTCAACATCTAGATATCCCTTTGCTTAAAAGATATCAATTTTGAGGTCACAAGGTCAAGGGTCAAACGAGACATTGTAACATATCGTTTGCTCAATATCTCGATATCCCTCTGCTTGACAGACATCAAACGTGGTACACTGGTTCTACCGAAGGAATAGATGATTCCTATTGATTTAAGGGCTCAAGGTCAAACTATTCTGGACATCATGAAAAACTGTTTTCTCAGTAACGTGAGAACACAATGATACATCCTAAGGAGTTTATGACCCCTATTGATTTTGAGATCACAAAAACATAGGTCAAGGGTCAAACTACTCTCGTTGTCCGTTCAGTATCTTGTGAACCCTTTGCTTGACAATATCAAACTTGGTACATTTTCAAGTCACAAAGTCAAAGATCATTATTCAGATGGCTGTTTACTCGATATCTTGAGAAATGATTGCTATGCACTTGTAGATAATCAATATTATTTACCTACATTACACATTCTAAATTTAATCCATTTTAATATTGCCATACGGGATGCATATATATTTCTAAACATTTCTTGTTAAGTCGAGGGTGGACGCGGCCAAGACAAGAGAGGTTCGTCACCACGACGTCTTGTTTACGAAGCAAACGCTCTAACCAGTGAGGCACCGCGACCCTTACCAAGTTTTTTTGCAAGTAAAACTTAATTGAAAATAGTTCGCATTTGTCTTTGATATCGTGCGAACACCTATTGTAACACGGGACCTCCGATTTTAAGGTCCTATCCGAAATAGTTGTGACTTTGGTTAATGCTTTGCGCTTGGAGAAGGAACAATCCCTATTTCTATTACGTTTAACGCAACCGCCGAGAGTGAGAATCGAACCGGGTACCTCCCGGCTGTGAAGCAAGTGCCGTAACCATTAGGCTACCGTCCTAACGAAGAAATAAAAACAAATATATTAAGCAGTAGAGGTAAGTATTTTACAAGTCAATATCTGCGAAGGAATATTGACATAGTGTTTAGTGAGATAGAATAACCCCTTCAAGATACATAGATTTATTGTATGGTAACTGAATTTGTGACCTCACTGATGTGCTCCCAATTATATGTATACAATAACCTTTTTGCTAGGATGGGAACTTTCGTATCACCTGCAATACACATCGACATTTAAGGATAATTATGTTCGTCGTCAATTTGTTTGTTCTTTGGGTCGTGTGTTCGTCCACTCGTCTTTCAAAGCCTTAAATTTGGAAGCTGCAAGAGATAGGTTTTTGATATTTAGCGTGCACGTGTGAGGTTCATTTGATACGTATATGTACAATGATCACTGATGCAATCGCAAGCGGAACACGTGTTTCTTGTATAGTGTCTTACAAAAATTAGTTTACGTCTTCGCAACTATTTAATGACAATCTGATTAAAATTGATGGTGAATAAACCAATCTTGGTAAAACAGCGGTTTGAAGAAGGCTTCTTTTGCTGATTGCCATTGATGTGGGGGTATGTGTTACCATCACTCAGTACATGTAATGTAGTTATTAAGTCCCTTTACTTCAGAACAACATTTAATGAATTTCAAATTGAATGTATATGGAACTTTTTCTGTTTTCAAATAATTTATGGATGAACAATCACAAGGGTCATGGAGTTAAGACGTGCGAAAGGACATTTAATGATCAGCATACCAAACGGTCTCAGTTGTGGACCTTTATTCTCGTGTATTTATAACGCATGGTTTTATAGCCAGTTATGAAAATAAGAGATGTATATCTAAAATATAATTAATTCGGTCATCGCGGCTCATTTATTACACTAAATCAACCCATCGTTCTCATCTCTTACAAACCTTCAGGTAAGATTTTGTTTTGATAATGAGAGTTCTCTTACCGTAAATATACAAAAGTATATAAATAAAAACGACAATCCTTTGAGTTACCGGAAACAACAACGATAACCTGGGATTATTGGTAGAACATTTCCAGCAGAGAGCTCTTTCTGTTCTAAATCTTCAGAATGTTGTTAAAATATGCCGCAAAATTTTCAACCATAGAGTTCAGCAGTTGAGGTGGAATAGTACAAATTTTGACTCGTGCATGACGCTGAAGGCCGTTACCACCATTTTCAGTGTCATCTCTGGAAGACCCACGACTTCCAACCGGTCGCATACCTAATCAGAGTAAAAATGAACTGTGCAAGCCATTCTTGAATATATTTGCATGTAAGAAGCATTGGAATAATTTTAGACACAATTACTTGTGTCTAAATCCTTTTGAAATCTTAACATATGTTAACTGTTTAAATCTGAATTCATTTTTCCGAACTTGTAACATAACTACAAGTATTTTGTTCTTAGATCCAGTCGATTTTAAAACATCAAATATTTGTTAGAATATCACTTTTTGTGTCACCTGCAACATTTCGAGATTACTTTGTCAAATCCTAAAATGTTTTACAGTATAGGAGATACGACATTGATATTCAGCAAGCGTGCTCCTTGTCCTCAGGTCATATAAAATATATACCATGGCCGCTGATACACTCGTTGGCGAAACGTGTTCCTTAGAAAGCTTTAGTTTCCTCTATAAATAATTGTTTTCAAGGTTATTTTAACTGAACCTGCATTAAAATTGACGATTGACAGTCTCTCCCCCCAAAAAAAAAAGTTTGACGAAGATGTCTCATGCAAATTTGCATTAATAAGACCTAAGTTCCTTTACGTCATGTCAACAATTTATCAAAAATGAGTTGCATTTTTATGACAGTTTTTTCTGTCTTCATACAATTCATGAGTGACCGAGTTTTCAAAACAGGTCGGAGAGTTGAGACGTGTGCGAGGGAAGACTAGGCAATGAATGTCCAGTATATAAACAGATAAAACACCTGTGGATCTTTTGTTTTATTGAATTTAACTATAATCCGGAAAGGTAAAATCCCACTCAAAACCTACTTCCACCTCCCCGTGATTTTAAATCAATTATGTCTTGCCACACGAAGCTAATTGATTCTCAACTGTAAAATTGCTCAAACGGTTACTCAAAATTTTAAAATTAATGCTTAGGAGTGAGATAGCGTCAATTAAAATCAAATTTTTGTCCAAAAACATTGTTGTTAATAACAAGAAGCCTATGGGCCACATCGCTCACCTGAGTCACGTTGGCCCATATTAAAGATTTTCCCTATATTTTCGCATGTAAAACTTTGATGATTTTAACAAATTTGAATCTGTACTATGTAATACAACTGTCATGTAAATTTGAATTTTTCTGGCTTAGTGGGTCTCAAGAAGATTTTAAAAGATTTTTTCTACATTTTCGCACATAAAACTTTCTTCCCCTACTGTGGCCCCACCCTACCCCTGGGGGCCATGATTAAAAAAATACACTTGTTTCTGCACTATGTCAGGAAGCTCCAATGTAAATTGAAGCTTTTCTTGCTCAGTGGTTCTTGAGAAGAATTTTAAAATGATCCACCTATTTTGTGATTATGTCCCTTTTAAAGGGGGCAAGGCCCTTCGTTGAAGATACTTGAATTCCTTTCTCCCAAGGATGATCTGTACTACGCTTGATTGAAATTAGCACAGGGGTTCTAGAGAAGATTGTTAAAATTTGTAAGTGTATTTCTGCTATTTGAGAATGGTTTTGTTCTTCAATTGAACAAACTTGAATTCCTTTCCCCAAAGGATTGATTGATCGATTGATTAGGGTTTACCGCCGACTTGGCAATATTTCTGTCATTTTACGGCGGTTAAGCAACTGAAATATGGTTGGTTTTGAAAGTTGAAGTTTCCCTGACGGCCCCCAGTGAGCCTACTCTTTTTCGAAAATCAAAGAAAACGATCTTTTACGTGCCAAGGGGGTTGTAATCCTTGACACGGGACACCCTTTAACGTCCCATTATGTTTTTTTGGAGAAAGACTCCGGGCTCGTGATGAGTGTGATGGGGCAAAATCCATTTCCTCGATGACTCCAAATTTGTTATATATAGCGACCGGATCCTTCGCCCCTTGGGCAACCGATCGCTATACTGTGTTGGCTTATTTTTTTTTTTTGGTGTAGACAAGTTAAGTCTCCTAGACGATTTGGGGGCATTTGCCGCTACAGTCCCCGTAGAGGCTGCAGCTACAGACTTTGGAGAGGTTGCAGCTACACCCTTAGCTGCGGATCCTGAAAATGCAGGTGTATTCAATCTCTCCAGAACTCTTTAAGGAAAAGCTTTCATATATTTTGTATATAGAATTATTTTTGTATATAAAGTTATTTCATTTCATGTTATGGTATGTGACCTTGACTTTCTACAAAACAGTATGATCATGTTAGCCATATTGGTATTGAGGCATCCCCATGTTGTGTGAATGTCTTCACCCTTTGAGGTCAAAATATGTGGTCGGTCAAATTTTTTCATGGGAATAAAGATTGAATTGTTTTTTTAAACCACACCAGCAATGCCTTGGTGAATCAGGTGAGCGATACAGTCCATGGATCTTTTGAATTTTGTAGTACTAACGGACATTAAAAGCGCTGTAGTGGATGATTTCCGTGATAGCTATTAATTTAGTACACAAGTATCTGCGATATGAAAAGGTCAAGATAACTAACAGCATTCAACCTCGTAATTCCTATAGAAAATACAATCAGAGAGATGGACAAACATGGACCCCTGGTCATACCAGAGGTGGGATCAGGTGCCTAGACGGAGTAAGCATCCCCTGTCGACCGGTCACACCCGCCGTGAGCCCTTTATTCTGATCAGGTATACGGAGCAATCCGTAGTCAGAATCAGTGCGTCAAGAACGGCCTAACAATTGGTATGAAACACATCAGACAGTATTTGACTTAATGGTAAATTGTACTGGCAAATTAGATCGTTATAACGAGCATAAAATTTGCGAAATGCTGATGTTAGACGAGAGTGTACAAAGCACTGTAACATCTTCCCTTCTTCCCAATATGGCCACCATCAACATGCTGATTATTTTGTCAACTTCTTTGCCAGTAGCCCACCTCGATTTAAAAACTGATCATCTGCAGAACAAGCTCTTGCGTATCGAATCAGTTGGAAGATATAAACACCATATGCAGGTGATGATGGAACATTACCACATAAATAAGGGAAATTGTCGATGGAGAAATTGAAATCATCCTGTTTGTCATAAATTTGAGTTGTTAGTTTACCACCAGCATCTACTTTCAGTAAAATATCAAAATACGAAACAGAAGTGGAAGACTCTGTGGTGTCTTTTATTTCAAGTTCACTGGGATATTGACTTGTTCAGATAAGTAAGGGGCTGGTGATCGGTCTCTAGCACAAATTCCGTACCATACAAGTACCGATGAAATTTTTGAATTCCCCAAACAACTGCCAAGCATTCCTTTTCAGTCACTGCAGAAGATTTGCAATTTGCGACTTGCATATGCCACTGGCAGCTTGACATCATCTTCTTGCTGAAGAAGAACAGCTCCTAAACCGTTATCTGCAGCATCTGTTCTCAGAATGCACGTCTTTGTAAAGTCCGGTAACTTAAAAATTGGTCTTGAACTCAACAGACGTTTCAATGTGTCAAATGCGTATTGCTGGTTATCAGTCCATTTCACCCTGTTTGCTTCTCCCTTCTTGGTTAAATCTGAAAGCGGTGATGCGATTGCGGAAAAATTGGGTATATATTTCCTGTAAAAGTCAACTAAACCTAAAAAGGAACGTACTTGCTTCTTAGTCGTAGGTACTGGTGCGTTCTTTACAGCTTCAATCTTGTTAAGATCAGGCTGCAGTCTCTGACTCCAACAATGTGTCCTAAGCAGTCCAGTTGGTCATAACCAATAAAACATTTGGATGATCTTGCTGTGAGACCAGCATTCCGTAGTCTGGTTAACCTCAGTCAGGACTTGAAGATGTTTTTCGCAAGTATCTGTGGAGAGAATGATGTCATCGATAAAGTTGTCAACATCGTTAATGCCGTATAACAGTTTTCGCATCAGTCGACTGAATGTTGCTGGTGCGTTGACTAAACCAAACGGCATCGTCCAGAACTGATACAAACCACAGGGAGTAGAAAAGGCGGTAAGCGGTTTGCTCTCATCGTCCATTGGTACTTGCCAATAGCCTTTACTAAGATCTATTTTTGTCACATAACGCTTTCCTGTCAACTTCGAGAAAATACTGTCTGGATTCGGCATAGGCTCCGCATCGAAAACTGTGACATTGTTGAGTTTACGGAAGTCGATGCAAAATCTATTGGTTCCATCTTTCTTCCTGGCAATCACAATCGGTGCTGAATAAGGCGAAGATGAAGGTTCAATAACGTTCAATTTCAGCATTTTCTCGACGTCCTCTTTGATAACATCCTCAGTGTTGAAAGGAATAGGGTATGGTTTCAGCCGTATGGGATCCTGTGACGTCAGCTCAATATTGTGCTTCATAAGGTTTGTTGTTCCTGGGATATCTGTCAAAACATCGCTGTATGAATGACAAAGTGACTCTACAACTTGGCGTTGTTCTGAAGTAAGGCGTTCAGCAACGTGAATATCATGTACAGTCTCTGACTGAATTGCCTGTGGGGGTAAAATAGAGTTCTGTGAATCTTCTGTATGCTCTTCACTAAAATCGATGAGAGAAATAGCACATGCTGTCAGAACATCGCAGTTAGTCTCATCTCGCTCAATGTATTTCTTCAACAAATTAGCATGTAGGGTCTTTATCTTCCCTCTTATGTCAACTCTGTAATCCATCAGTCCAATTTTCTGTACAATGGTGTATGGGCCTCTCCATTGCATTAAGAGTTTGTTCGATTTAGTAGGAAGAAGTACAAGCACCCTTTCTCCTTCTTTCATCTGACGAACTGTAGTTGTTTTGTTATAGTGCTTGCGTTGATATTTTCTTGCTTTCTTTATCTCTCTCGCAAATCGAGTATGTATTGGTAGGTTGATTTCGTTTCCTCGTCAGGGATTTCTTTAGTCCAAAGTTCTTTTAAGATCATCATTGGACCGCGAACAGAACGTCCATAAAGGAGTTCAAAAGGAGAAAATCCAAGGCTTTCATGCGGAACTTCACGATATGCAAAAAGTAAAGCATTCAGGTATTTATCCCAGTCTTTGGGTCCCTCGGCACACATACGCTTTAACATCTGTTTCAAAGTGCCGTTGAATTTTTCCACTAACCCGTTGCACATAGGATGATATGGGGTTGTAGTGATACGCTTCAAAGACAGTAAGCGACTGACCTCTTACATTACTTCAGATGTAAACTGTGATCCTTGATCCGTTAGCATTTCCCTTGGGACTCCGACTCGACTGAAAACATCTACTAGTGCCTCTGCAACACGCCCAGTTTCAATTCCAGGAAGTGCAACTGCTTCAGGGTATCGTGTAGCATAATCTATGATCGTCAAAATATATCGGTTTCCCCTTTCCGTAATTGGCTGAAGTGGACCTACAAGATCGACAGCAATTCGTTGAAATGGTTCCGAGATAATCGGCATCTGCCCGAGAGGTACTGCCGGAATTCACCTTTAGGTATTGTTCTTTGACATACGTCGCAGGATTGACAGAATCTTCTAATGTCTCTTGCACACCAGGCCAATGAAACTCGGCTGTGACTCTGTCGGTTGTCTTTTTCACTCCAAGATGACCTGCCATTAATGATTCATGGGCTAGTTTCATTACCAAAGTTCTGAATTTCTTAGGTACCACAAGCTGTCTGAAAATTTTTCCATTTGAAACTTTGGGACTATTAAACTGTCTATAGAGCAATCCTTTCTTCAAATATAGTTTAGTCAATCCACCATCAGAAAAAGATTTCTCTATTTCATCCTTAGCCAAATTCCAAAGCTTTTTCAATGATTCGTCCATCTTTTGTTCTCTCAACATATCTTCAAGTGAAACATCTTGTAAAACATCTGGGACTTTGAGTGATTTGTAAGGCAACTGTTGTCGCTTTAGCTGGCTGCGAGTCTCAACTGCTGATGTGGTTTCAGTTGAACGTATCCACGATAGGTTCGGATCTTCTGGTTTTCTGACTCCATGGAAATTCCCAATAATCAAGTCATAGGAGGGCGAATCGAAACACCATGCGACAATTGTTCCAGTGAAGTATGGGGTGTCCATGTTAACCTCTGCTACTTCAGCATCCACACAACTACCATCTGCTAACATGCATCTTTGTATTCGACCAGTTTTTTGATCTTCAGTCACCAATTCTTTTCGAATAACTGCACCGCTGCATCCAGTATCACGTAAGACAGTTACAAGTTTGTCACCCACACATCCTTTCACAACTGGCATCACCATATCTCTTTCTGATTCGGAAAAGTCAAGTTCAACATCTGTTTGTTGAGTATCGACAGCTGATGCCTCTTTACGTCTTTGTCCACCATGATCATTTCCAGGATAACGTCCACGGTTGTTGCTATTAGATCCTCGATGTGGTTCTGATAAACGAGAATTTCTTGAAGTATCCCCGCTATCTTTTCCATTACTGCTCTTATTTCCTGACGCTTTCTTTGCTTGACATTCAAACGATCGATGTCCATATTTATCACAAACAAAACATTTCACTTTGTTGTTGGATTTCTTCTGCTGTAGTTTTTTATCACCATATGAGCTTTTTTCAAAACATGGATCCTGAGTAACGAATGAAAAACTTATTGTCCTAGCTTCAACGTACTGATTCGCATAACGTGCCATGTCTTGGATTGTAGGAGGAATTTTTTCTTTCAAGAATAGGGAAAGTTCCTTGGTACAACACAACAGGAATTGTTCACGTAAGAAGTTTTGGTCCCTTAAAGGGCTGATGAGTTTCAAGATTGATTGACGTTGAGTCTAATACCTTCGCAGATCTCTCTGATGCAAGCGCTTAGAATTTTTGATCAAGTTCCATTTCCTCGATCTTGCGTCTGTGCTCTGCCATTGCGTACTGTTCTTTACGTTCTTCCATAAGAATCTGATGTTCATGTTCTCTTCTCGCCATCTCACTGCTTTCCTTCTCAATCTGAAGTTGAAGTTCTCTATTCTCACGAGCTTGTCTATCAAAGCGTTCCCGTTCTCTTTCATCTCTCAGTCGTGCCTGCTCATCTTTAATGAACTGTTGGAGAACTTCATCCTTCAACCCCATTTGTGTACCCAAGTCCAGAAGTTCCTTCATCTCCTTGACAGTAGACATGGTGAGTGTATCTAATGAACCACCTTACCATCAATCTATCAGCTCACACGAATTATCTACCCACTACTTATCTCTTTAATCCTGACAACTTACCTCTCACTTAACTAATGTGAACCATAACTAAAACTTACCTCAGCATTCTAATCAGCAACATCAGAGTAACTACTAACACCTAACATCCTAGCATAATTACACTTAATCTTGGCAAATATTCACCAAAGAAGTGGTCTTGTATGAAATTAGAGAGAGAGAGTTTGCTATCCCACCGCTGCCACCAATATGTAACATAGGACAAGAAAGGCTATCTCCAATCAGACAAGAACACCACTTTAAATAACAATTTACTTACAAAAGAAAGAAAAGATAGAAAAGAAACATTAATCTCACCTATCTCACTTCTATCACCCCACTAACACACATGAAGCAAATGAATATTTACAAAAGAAAAAAAAATTCTATCTCAATATGTACACAGTTTTCGTTAGTTGCCACTGTTCATTGTTAAGTTCTAAGCATGTAGCTTTCCTTACATCAAGTTCTACAAGCCGAACACGATCGTCACTTAGCTGCGATCCCTGTTGAGTACCCCCTCTTATGTATGAATCAAAGTTTCTTAGTTCATTTCCTCGTGGATTCCAGTTGATACGTGGTCACTAGTCCACCCTATTATAATCCACCATGATTCCTCTTTCGATAAAACAGCAGCAATACTTGACGCTACAATATGGCAACCATCATAAGTATAGGCAACTAACTATTGCTTCTTATTATGATAATAAAGTTGTATATTTGAAAACATAACAAGTGTACATGAAAATGCTAACAAATATTTACAGAAATGGCGGACCATACATTACTTCCGGTCAATCACTTCCGCCCAGGTATAGAAAAACGAAGTTTAAATGTCACAAGAAAATTACAAAAACAGTGAAAACTATCTCCCTAACTCACTACATAGAAATAACAATAAAGAGATTTAAAGTCTCACGCCACCGTCACGACTGAACACACATACAGGTAAACGGTGAGTACTGGCCAAGTTCAATTATAAGAACGACCATGTATAAAATGTGAAATAAGCAAAATAACGCTGCAAATTATCTATAAATGCAAATATCCACTTACCACGGTCGTGTATCCGTGCCCTTGTCAAATAAAAGCAGCTAAAATGAGTTCAAATCGAACTTGTGTCAGCATATATCACTCCGACACAGCTATCGTCTTTCCATTGACGCAGCTCACCCGGGAATCAATACCCGCCGATAAAATTTCGCTCGGGTGATTTGTTTCAAAGAATGATGGGAAAATTTTGGGGTGTTCGATTTAATAACAGGGCATATAAAAGGTGTGTTTAAGTACAACATTTGCATTAGTGATTGTTACACCCTGACGGCCCCCAGTGAGCCTACTCTTTTTCGAAAATCAAGGAAACGATCTTCTACGTGCCAAGGGGGTTGTAATCCTTGACACAGGGCACCCTTTAACGTCCTATCCGACGGACATAAAAGTTAAAAATACGTAAACAGGTAAAAATACATATCATTCTGTGTATATGATTAGGTTATATTATAAAGTATCACATTTTTCTGTAAAAGTCGCATTCTTGTAAATATTTTATGATAACATGATAGTCAATATTTGAAAAAAGTCCATGCATTGATTGTATATTATTAAAAAAAGTCTATTTCGTGTGGTTATAAAATCAGTACATAGTAAAAACACAGTTAGAAGATAGTACTGGTTTAAAATGTCTACAATATATGGATGATCAATATTCATATTATTTATAGACTGTAGACAAGATAGGGAGTCTGAGAATATAATGAAGTATTTGTCATTAGAAATTTTAATGTACTCTAACGCAAGTTCGATAGCCTTTGCTTCAGCGGTATAAATTCTTGCTTCATTTCGGTGTCATGCCGAGAAGACGTTGTTATTAATTACTGCAGCAGCAGCGACTTTATTTTGGTCTTTTGAACCATCTGTATAAACATCAGTTGTAGAATGTTTAGATATAACTTTTCTTTGAAAATAGCGGAATTTATGTCAGATTTTTAATATTCACTGAGTGAATTGTCAACTTTGCGTCTTAGTGATTTACATGGTGGTATTTCTCAATGTGATGAGGGTTTTACGATGTCCAAAGGTAAGTCAGAATCATGTAAATGTTTTTTGACTCGGAGACCAATTGATTTTATACACGTCTTATTTTTTTCATACAAATCTTCTAACTGTGGATGGAAAACGCAGTTAAATGCAGGATTGTCAGTATTAGCTTTTAAGTTAACAATGCATTGTGTTTAAGCATTATGGGATATAACTGTACAAATTTTCATGAATACACATTCGTGATTCCGTGTTCTTCCACTTTTTGTACTTGTCGATTTGATATACTTTTCAATCCAATGTACATTTCATGTATTTGTAGCACAGTTTTTCGATTAGAAATCCCGTGGGGATCCGGGTGAGAATAGATCCTCAGCACCCCTAGCTTGTCGTACGAGGCGACTCAAACGCTGGGATGATCCAGGCTAGGTAGTAGTTGATTTATTGTATATTGTCTTAACGTCCCTCTCGAGAATCTTTCACTCATGTGGAGACGTCACTTTTGCCGGTGAAGCGGTTGCAAAATTCAGGCCTATGCTCGGTACTTATGGCCTTAGAGCAGGGAGGGATCTTTGTCGTGCCACACCTGCTGTAAGACGGGACCTCGGTTTATGCGGTCTTATCTAAAGGGCCAGCCCATTAGTCGCCTCTTGCGACAAGCAAGGGTTCTGAGGATCTATTCTAACCCGGACCCCCACGGGGTCGTGAACTTAATATTCACAATCTTAACACATGGAAATTGAAAGCCCCGTAGGGATCCGGGTTGTTAGAATAGATTCTCAGTACCCCTTGCTTGTCGTAAAAGGCAACTAAATGGGGCGGTCCTTCGGATGAGACCGCAAAAAACCGAGGTCCCGTGTCACAGCAGGTGTGGGACTGAGGATCGATTCTAACAACCCGGATCTCCACGAGGCAGGCCTGCTCACGTCAAACCTAAGACGTAAAAATACGTAGTGATTGCTCCTTCGCTAAACGCTTAGTATTTAGAATGAGATTCACGGGTCTTTCGAATGTGACCTTAAAACCTTAAATGAGGCCCTGTGTCACGGCAGGCGTTTTTAAGTTAAAGAACCTTCACTGCTTGCTACAGCCCTGAGCACTATTAATTGATTGATTGTTTGTTTTACGTCCCGTCGAGAATTTTTCACCAGCTGTAGGTGAAGTACCACAAATGTAGACCTATGCTTAGCGCTTAGGGCCGTAGCAGTGGGGGTTCTTTAACGTGCCAACGCCTACCGTGACACAGGATCTCCGTTTTTAAGGTCATATCCAAAAGACCCGTAATTCACACTTCTAAATGCCGAGCGTTTGACGAAGGAGCAATCACTACCTATTTTTCGTCTTAGGTTTGACGCGGCCATGGCACGAGCGGGACTCGAACTCACAACCTCCCGGTTACGAAGCGAACGCTCTAACCAATGGCGGTCTCATCCGAAGGTTAGCCTCATAATAGCCTTTTACGATAAGCAAAGGGTTCTGAGGACCTATTCTAAAACCGGTTCTCGCAGAACTCTGCACAAGGTTATTGAATATAAAACATAAAACAATTTAGATGCAGCAGATGCGCATTTCGACAAATAATGTCTCTTCAGTGATGCTCAAGTCAAAAATGTTGGAAATCCGAAATAGGAACAAACTTGGAAGAGCATGTAAAGACATGTATAATTGTTAGCAATGATATACCAAGAGTACTTTACATGTGTTAAAAAGCGACCCCTCCACTGTATTTGTGTCTACAAAAGTTCTAAAAATTGAACTTTCAATGTTTCAGTGGTATCAATGGCAAGGTGTAAAGTCAGTGTGTGATATCAAAAGAGGGGTGACCCTCCTTCCCCTCATTCTGCCGATGCAAAACAGCCTTGGAAACTGTAAACATGCAATGAATATGTTACTGTTAGTACATGAATACTCGGATGACTTAGTGCAATTTGTCTACGTCCGTTGTGCGTTAACAATTGAACATTTTTAATTTATACTATGGCTGCGTCAAATAGAAGACATAAACGTAGGGAGGGATGGTTCCTTCGCCAGACGCTCGGCATTCAGAAGTGGGAATCATGGGTCTTTCGGATATGACGTTATAAAACGGAGGTCCCGTGTCGCAACAGGCGAATTTATACCGCTGAAGCAAAGGCTATCGAACTTGCGTTAGAGTACATAAAAATTTCTAATGACAAATACTTCACTATATTCTCAGACCCCTATCTTGTCTACAATCTATAAGTAACATGAATATTGATCACCCATACATTTTAGACTTTTTTAAACCAGTACTATCGTCTAACTAAACAAAGTAAAATAGTTGAGTTCTGCTGGATTCCAAGTCATATTGGTATCCATGGTAACAACAAAGCAGACAAAGAGGCAAAAGAATGCACTACAAAATGATATTGTACATTTTAAAATTCCTTACTCAGATTTAAAATATATTATAAAACTATATGTAAATGATCTTTGGCAAATATATTGGGATTTCTGTGGCAGAAGTAAAGTTTATTCTATTCAAAACAAAGTAAACAAATCGTGTAACATCGTAATGAAACGCCAGGACGAAGTTATTATTTCAAGAATGCGCATCGGACATTCACAATTGACACATTCTTATTTATCAAACAGAGAAATTCAACCTGATTGTTTATATTGTGACTGTCCATTAACTATACAACACATTCTTTTGGAATGTAGTGATTTTACACCCACACGAAATAAACGTTTTAATAATGTGCAATCAATGCATGAACTTTTTACAAATATTGACTATCATCTTATTATAAAATATTTACAACAATGCGACTTTTACAGAAAAATTTGATACTTTACATTATAACATATTCATATAAACAGAATGACATGTATTTTTACTTGTTTACGTATTTTTAACTTTTAGGTCCGTCGGATTTTTAACTTTTAGGTCCGTAGGATTTTTAACTTTTAGGTCCGTCGGATGGGACGTTAAAGGGTGCCCCTGTCAAGAATAACAACTCCTTTGGCACGTAGAAGATCGTTTCCTTGATTTTCGAAAAAGAGTAGGCTCACTAGGGGCCGTCAGGGAAACTTCAACTTTCAAAACCAACCATATTTCAGTTGTTGATCCCCGTAAAATGGCTGAAATATTGCCAACTCTGCGTAAAACCTCAGTCAATCAAATCTTCATTGCTAAAAGCCGTAGGTGCTTAGCATGGGTCTAAATTTGTGGTACTTCACCTAGAAATGGTGACATATCAATATGAGTGAAAAAATCTCGACGGGAAGGTTTTTCAGCAGAAACACATAGTTGAGAGCCCGCGATAAATGTAATTTTTTCCCCAAAAAGAGATAGTAGTCTGGGGTGTGTCCATTAGAATCATCGAACCATCCGTTACCCACAGTTCCGTTTTTTCGACTGAGCGATATATCCGTGAGTGTAACCTCTACAGATTCAACAGTTACACTTGACATCAACCAAGGTTTTCACACTCTCGGATTCCTCCGTCACGAATATTTGTCATATTTAAATTTTATTTTCCGGCAATGTGTTCTTTATACTTCTATACTATATCCCCGGGCCTGAATATCATGTACTGAGTATAGACTTGCGTCTAAAGTTTGAATCCTACTAACTATTGAAATAATTTTCATAAACAAATAAAATTTTCAGAATATGTTGTATTTGATTTTTATATTGTTATGATTATTATTTTTATAAACCAACAATTTTTTTTAACCATATGTGCTTGATAAATCTTTATTCTATATTCAGTTTTATGGTCTGGAGGCCAGGTCGCGGGAGTTTTCTCCCATGTTTCCTCCACACGCGTTTTGCTGTTGAATTGTTAAACTTACAGATTTTGTAGGCACGGAGGTATTTACTTCCATTCGTAACGATATTTTCACGGACAAAATGTAACAATTATTCAGAATAAGGCAAGAATATTTTTCGTTGGGGAATATCTGGATTGCGTATAGTTGCCTCGCAGATCCCATGACTACAAAATATCCCATTTTGAGGACAAACGAAATTCTGTCTCCAGATGTGATAACCCTGGATTTTGGCGATCTTGGTCAGATTGATGTACTACGTAGAATCCTCGGTCATCCGTAAAACAGAATTCCGGGTTCTTAATTTTACAATGGATTTGTAGTTACGGACAAAATCTGCATATTGTTTACATGCATTGAAAAGAAAAGTTTTTCACTGTTTTGACTTGTACCTTCACACGAAAGGCTAATTAAATGGTAGGAAAGAAACATGAAAGAAAAGAAAAACAAAAGGATATGTAAGTTAGAAGAAAATATGCGATAGATAATTTGTACAAATTTATTTAGGCCTACAATGAACGACATTTGCCTAATGCCGTCGGCAACCCGATCTCTGCTTTCCGTATCGTTTGTTGGTTGAAAAACGTGTGGACGAAATGACATTTGTGAGTTGTGTTCTTTATGAATGAATAAATGCTCGACATCTGTAACAGACTGCCACCCATGGGGCTCCGGGTTATAATAGATCCTCAGTACCCCTTGTTTGTCGTAAGAGGCGACTAAATGGGGCGGTCTTTCGAATGAGCCGCACAAACCGAAGCCCCGTGTCGTAGCAGATGTGGCACGTAAAAGATCCCTCCCTGCTCAAAGGCCGCAAGTGCGGAGCATAGGCCTATATTTTGTAGCCCTTTACCGGGGCAATGGTAACGTCTCCATATGAGTGAAAGATTCTCAAGAGGGACGGTAAACAATATATAATCAATCATTTTTTTTTACCCATTGCGCGCCAAATCATCGCTGTTTTTGAGATGTTGCCGTGGTTACCCACTGTTACGTAAAGTCAATCTATTTACAGATACAAGATATAGACTTTTCCATGTTTACTGATGTATATAACAAAATATATCATAATTCACGGATCGATTATCTTTTAAATGAACTTTCAAATTAAAAATAAAACTGAATTTACTAGACATGTATGAAGTTCTACAGTCCAAACATTTTAAAATTTGTTTTGTGGGTTTTCTTGATTTCATTTATATGCGTAATATACAATTTGGGCAGCTCGCGAAGATGAAAACATTTACAGTACAAATAATCATAAATCCACATATAAATCTTTATTCATTTTTCTGCAAAACAGCGAAATTCACGGATCTTATTGACACGGAAATGTCGACGTCTGTAACAGAGATTTAAGGACAAAATGTGGCTGCAGTTATTAGGAATTAGGAGCATTTTGCTTTGGAGGAAAATTTGAACGCTGTATAGATGTCCAATTCCCCCTCCCTCCCACACACATACACACACAACCTACTTTATTCCATGAATTTGTTGTGAACATGCACATGATTTGCATTGAATAAAGTTGACACATTTTGCCTCAAAATTACCTTTCTCCAAATAAGTAGTCACTTTGATGCAGGTGGTACCGCCGTCTCTACTCCTCCAGACCCCCCCCCCCCCCATCCAGTGCACCCCATCCAGTGCTGAATTGGAAATAGTTGCAACAATCTACATTGAAGTACAAGATAACTTAAACATTCGTAGCTTATAGTTTCTGTATTCAAATGTGTGTTATTATTAATCTTTACCTCAGTTATATAGAAAATTGATATATGTCCCAAAAGTATTACTTTTAATATTTTGGGGATTATTTAAATATGTAGTATTATTGTATATGCGCAATATATGGTACAGTAAACATACCATTTGTTCCCATGGCTTCCGTTCATCAGTGCAAAGACCTCCTCCAGTGAAAGTACTTCACTTCTTCCAGCTTATCGTTTCTTCATCTGACTGCTTAGATCTTACCATTTCTTTTTGCTGCATCTGTTGATTTCTAAACAATTAGCGCGGTATTAACTCTACCAATAGATAAATAAATAGATGAATAAAAATACCAATATTTGTCCATGAGAAAGTCTGATCACATGGGGGTAGCCAAAAACAGAAAGGTTAAAGTTTCAAGACACGTTTTAAATTATATTTTCCCATTCATCACATACTAGAAGAGGATTTGAACACATAAAATTATTTGGACTGGAATACCTTATCAGTGAGGTATACTATTGTTAATAAAATGCAGTTTATGTTGTATTTTATTATGACTTGAAATTTTTTTATGCCCCCCCCCCCCCCCCCCCCCCCCCCCCCCCCCCCAGATTTGAACATTTTGGGGCTTATCGTTTTTGGTCTGTCTGTGGAAAAAGTTTAACCTTGGCTATATTTTTGAAGGAGTTTATGCCCCCATGGGCTTAAAAGTTTCCATACAAAATATCTTGGAAGTAGCAACTCAGTGCAAATCATTCCGCGGATTTCAATTACACTTTTTACATTGATCCAAAAATTTTTACCAGCATTTATTGTCCTGGATAGACTTGTTCCAGAGCTTGGATCAATAACGCATGCGAGCGTGTCATGTACCGGTTTAGCGGTGCTCTATTTTTGTGCATTCATATAGGTCCCTTTTGTTGTTTTTGAAATCCATATCGAGCTTTTGCTGGTTGGAGTGGTTCTTTAGTGTCCTTCATCCTTCATGTAAGAGGCAGTGGAGTTGGCAGGTTAACTGTGCTGCTTTTTATATTCTTACGAAGCAGAATTCATTCAAAAGTATATACATGAGAAGAAAAAATCTCTTGCTGTGGCCTTCAATTCGACATTGAGATATATCGATGACGTTTTGTCTATTAACAACGATCATTTTCATTCATATGTCGTTTCGATATATCCCAGTGAACTTGAAATAAAGACACCACAGAGTCTTCCATTTCTGCTTCGTGCATAGATATTTTACTGAAAATACATGCTGGTGATAAATAACAACTCAACTTTATGACAAACGGGATGATTTAAATTTATCCATCGTCAAGTTCCCTTATTTATGTGGCAATATTCCGTCATCACTTGCATATGGTCTATATATCTCCCAACTGATTCGATACGCAAGAGTTTGTTCTGCATATGATCAGTTTTTAAACCGAGGCGGGCTACTGGCAAAGAAGTTGATGTTACAGGGGTTTGTACAGTCTCGTCTAAAGTCAGTATTCCGCAAATTTTATGATCGTTATAACGATCTAATTTGCCAGCACAACCTTCCATTAAGTCAAATGCCATCTGACGTGCTTCATACCAATTGTTAGACCTTTCTTGGCACACTGATTCTGACTACGGATTGCTCCGTTTACCTGATCGGAATATAGGGCTCACGGCGGGTGTGACCGGTCGACAGGGGATGCTTACTCCTCCTAGGCACCTGATTCCACCTCTGGTATGACCAGGGGTCCGTGTTTGCCCATATATTTGATTTGTATTTTCTATAGGAATTACGAGGTTGAATGCTGTTAGTTATCTTGACCTTTCCATATCGCAGATACTTGTGTACTAAATTAATAGCTATCATGGAAATCATCCACTACAGCGCTTTTAATGTCCGTTTGGTTGATTGAACATACCAACGTGTAAACCTGGAAATAGCAATACCTTTTCAGAGTTCATTATTGTGTTTGCGATATACATGGTAAGCAATGTTTGTAAATGAAACCTTTGTATTGTTTGGATATAATTGTCTTATGAGTTGATTTTCTTTAATGTTAACAAATCCATTAGTGTAGAATTCTTAAAAATTATAGAGTTGATTAGTTTTAGGATTGTCTGTGTACTGTATTAAGATTCCAGTGAAATTTACCCGTGGTAATTGCATTTGCAGTTCCCCGAGTGATGACTTTTGGATCGGCATGTTTCCTTTTCTCTATGGCCTTTTGCAGCTGAGCAGATGGATGGAACTTGCCACATATTGGACTGTCCAAAGCCGACTTTGTTTTTCTAGGAATGGTCTGTTTAATGACGGTGCTGTTTCAAACTTCCAAAATGACTGAACTAAAGCCTGGGGTTTTTTGTTGTGGAATCCAACAAGATGAAACGGTTTAGTCTGTTCTGTCTCTATCAGTGGTGGTTGCTCATCGGCATATAGCCTCAGCGGTAGCCATGTATATGGAGCACTGATCACCACTCTCTCTCTTTTAATGGGATCTGTTCCAAAGATAAATTGAATGCTTGATTTTGACTTGTTACACAGCATTATTCTTTTACTTTAATGGTATCTGTATCTATCGGTCATTACATTTCAATAAATTGGTTGCTGTCGAACGTTGTATGTTAAGAATTGAACAAAGGTAACTTCTTCGTGGTAACTACCATTCTGATTCTTTTTAAATTTGGTATGAACTTTGGGACAAGAGGGACATAAATTGTAAATTTGAGGACTCCGGTACCCCTGGAGCATTAGAGGCGGGATAAACTGCCAAAAATTAATCAATATTCTAGAAAGTGTTTCTTTTCAACTTTATATTTTTTAAATAAAAAAACCAAAAGCAGAAATACAACTACATCTTATTTTCGTCGCGTCATCTTATTTGCTATACAGTTTAACATACCTATATGGAATGTTTATCAGATGCCAACTGTTGTAGGTTACGTTCTGTTTAAATTTTTCCTGTTGACTAATAATTAATTGATTGATTGATTATTTATTGCTTTCCGCCATACTCAACAATTTTTCAGTTATCTGGTGGCGTCCAGTTTTTGTTGGTGGAGGAGAGAACCCAGATACAATGTACCTGGGAAGAGACCACCGACCTCCCGCAAGTAAAACTGGCAAACTTGCTCACATAACGCCGCGGCCGAGATTGGAACACGCACCGACTAGAGGTGAGAGGCCTTGTGATTTTGAGCCCGATGCCATAACCAGTCGGCCACAGAAGCCCCTGTTGGCTAATGTGTTGGCATCCATGATCAAAAGATCTGGTGTTGACCCACATTGGCTACACATAAAACCCTCCTCAAATTTGATGGTGGAGTAAAGCTTCTCCAAGAATCTATACCATGCAGATTTTCTTTATAGGTTTTGAGTTGCTCTGTTCGTCTGCAAAATTAACTTTTCTAAATTCATGACCAAGTTTACTTTCGTTCATGCAAGAGAAGTCAACACCACAAGAGCTGTGATCAATACTATCAGAAATACAACAAAAGGATCTTTTCCGTCAAATAAAAAACCAGTGTTATGCATTATTGGAGACTGGGAGGCTACAAAATGCATACTCTGAATTTCCTAGTCCAGTTTATTTTTGATAGTTTTCTGCCTATACGAATCATCCCTTCATTTGCCATTGACCTTTTCGTTCACTGGTTTTGAATGTTGAAACTGCGTTTCTTATATCTTAGCTCAGTGGTTAGAGCGTTCGCATCGTAACTGGGAGGTCGTGAGTTCGAGCCCCGCTCGTGCCATGGCCGCGTCAAATTTAAAACGAAAAATAGGTAGTGATTGCTCCTTCGCCAAACGATCGGCATTAAGAAGTGAGAATCACGGGTCTTTCGGATATGACCTTAAAATGGAGGTCCCATGTCACGAAAGAACTCTCACTGCTCCGGCCTTTAGCGCTAATAATCGGTACATCACCTACAGCTGGTGACTCTCCAAATGAGTGAAAAATTCTCGACGGGAGGTAAAACAATATACAATAAACTAATCAGTTATAGCTAGAAATTTCTTCTCACTCTGTAACATTTTCTCTTCCTGTTTCATTAACCACTGTCCAATATAAAACATAAATGGTACCAATTTTGATGCTCCAGATGCGCATTTTGACAAATAATGTCTCTTCAGTGATGCTCAAGTCACATAGGTTGGAAATTCGAACTAAGAACAAACTTGGAAGAGCTGAAAGAACCAACTAATGTCTTCATTTTATGTATTTTCATGATGTCCTACAAAAGCTTCTGTTTATGTCCTTGCAAACTGGGCAATTTTTATGTTCTCAGTGTCACATTATGTTCTCAGTATTACATGAAGCCTTCTTAGTTAACAATCGCAGTTTGTATCTCAGTGATGCCCTTTTCTGTAGAGTGTCTGCCATAAATTGTATAATTTCATGCGACTTGCTTGACTTGTCTCTCAGATTCTTTTGGAACTATGACCCAGAAGAACACTTCGTGAAGTATGCCAACGTGAAGCGCCACAGTTCATACTCACTTGTATTTTCAAAAATGAAATTTATTTTTTAAATATCTGTATTGTATAACAAAGACATATTACAGTGATATTCAAAAAAATAAAATTTCTATCAAAGTTTTTATATAAACGCAAGTCTATATGCGTCATGTATAATATGTCGTGACATTATACGCATTTTAAAAATGAAATTATTTCCAATCATGGGGCAATTAAACAAAAACTTCAGTGGAATTCATAAAACTTAAAAAGAACCATTACGGTCAGACATATTAAAGTTTTTAGGTAGGCGGGGAAAGATCCGGTCAAATGTATTAGGAAATGGAGAGAGGCTCCGTGGCCGAGTGTGAAATGGAGAGAGGCTCCCGTGGCCGAGTGTGAAATAGAGAGGGGCCCCCGTGACCGAGTGTTTAGAGCATCGCGGTCAACATCACAAGGCCTATCACCTCCAGTTGGCGCGGGTACGATTCTCGATCGCGCCAATATATGTTAGAAAGTTTGCCAGTTTACTTTCGGAGATTCGATGGTCTCCTCCCAGGTACGTTGTATCTGGGTTCTCTCTTCCACCATAAAAAACTGGACGCCACCAGATTATTGAATGTGGCGGAAAACAACAATCAATCATAGAAAATCGTATTTTGAAAGATATAACATACATGTGCAAAAATGTGTAGTATAATTTTAAAATATATTTCAAGTGTAGCAGAGTACATAAAAAATGACGTCTAGCGTATTTATGGGGCAAACAGTTGCGAACACGTGGTCAGTTGCTGAAGAAATTCAGATGAAAACCTAAATGGTCCAGGGAAATTTATGTAGCTGAGAGGGAAATATAGATGATAGAATTCTTGATTGTACATAGTCTTTAATGCCCTCACACGGTACTCTGATGGGGGTGGGGGATGAGGTGCGGATTTAAAGTTTTGTGCACCTGTAGATCATAATATACATGTATCAATGACAACAATATGAAATGCAAATATTGACATATAAGGGAAGTATGATTTTTCATAAGTTTGTCTAACCTGACTTTTACGTATACAAGTTTCGGATTGAAAAAAAAATCCTGTCATCTGCCACCTGAAACTGTATAGCGTTGAGTATATATGATAGCCGATGTTCATATCGCAGGAATATACGTGATAAATGGCCTACAAGCGAGTCAAAGAATGATAACTCTTAAACACCTCTTGCACTAAACACGTCACCAAGGGAATTCAATCGCGGAAATTTCCAGCCATTAATTTGCATTGTGGTTCATTTTGTGATCAGGACTAAAGAGAAACATTAGTGTAATTGATGAAGTAAATACACATCATTTGTAATTCATCTGTGTTGTATATTTCCTTTTGGTTACCACCAACTGTAGCACTACGGTCCAGCGTTGTCGGGAATTCATTCATGAGTCGCATTCATACACATGGTTTATATATGTATAAGTTGTTGTTATATAAGATTGTTTGCAATTAAAAGCGTTATCCAAGTATAATGTAATACGCCTGTGCTATGACCTTTGTGTCACATATTTACTTTCCAAGGATACAAAGTGTCATACAAATCTATATTCCAATATGCCTCATTGATAAGCCTTATTTGGTTTATCTGCAACGTGACCACAATGAAGGTAGGACGAAAGACTTCAAACAGAATTGAAAACGTATATGTCAATGAAATTTTGATCAGGTTGATTAAAATTAAATAAATAAATAAATGAATAAATAAACCATTAGTAAATATAAAGACCGGCCAGGATTACATTTCAAAAGAACAGATATGACATTGTTTCGATATCAAATTGTGTTTACAGTTTGCCGTTGCTAAGGCAACTGCATATATTGGACCTCTTGTTTATCGTTTCTTTTGTATAGATCTGTAACTGTTATTATATAAGTTAAACTAGCATATACACTGTAGTTGCGGGACTGTTTTAGACCGCGTGTGGTTTGCTGTGTCTGCTGGCCGTGACTGTGTCGGCGTACGACTACTGTCTAGAGCACGCCCCGGATGGAGCTGTAAATGGTTGCAGCGTCCCTCTTCTTCATTTCAACTACGAGACTCAGTTCACGCCCTCTTGTAACAAGCACGATATATGCTATCACTGTGTGAGTGCTTCAGACTTCCTTACTGCACGATACTTAAAACTTAACTAGTATGGATATGAAGAACTAGATTCTTGTAACGTAAATTTTGTTAAGCCTTATATAGGAATGTTGATATAAAATTCTTTCAGAACTATAAGATATCATTGAAACGTAAACAATTCCGTTGTCATTGACGATGACAATCATGTAGTTAAGGAAACACTACTTTTATGTGACTGCTTTAATGTTGGCTCATTCTAGAAAATTGTTTTAATGTCCTCTTAATATAATCAATAACAGCAGAAAATATACATGTTGCCACCTTTGGAAAGATGTCAGGTCACAAGGCCTCTCATCTCTAGTCTGCGCGGGTTCGATTCTCGCTCGCGCCGATATATGTGAGAAAGTTTGCCAGTTTACTTTCGGAAGATCGGTGGTCTCTTCCTGGGTATATTGTATCTTGGTTCTCTCCTCCACCTACAAAAACTGGACGCCACCAGATAACTGAAGAATTGTTGAGTATGGCGGAAAACAACAATCAATCAATGTGCGTATGATCAATTTTAAATAGAGGCAGGGTACCGACAAATAAGGTGATGTTCCAGGGGTTTTAACAGTCTCGTTTAAAGTCCGCATTTCGCAAATTCTCTGCACGCTGTAATGATCTATTGGCAAATACAAACTATAACTGAATGCTGTCTGACGTGTTTCATACCAATTGTTAGACAGTTCTTTACTTATTAATTCTGACTACGGATTGCACCGTTTATCCGATCAATATATAAGACCCACGGCGTGTATGACTGGTCAACAGGGGATGATTATTCCTTCAAGGCACCTTATCCCACATCTGGCATGTCCAGGGGTCCGTGTTTGCCCTACTCGTAACGTTGTATTCTTTATATAAGTTATGATATTGATCACTGTTCGTTATCTTCGCCTTGTCATTAAAAGAGGATTGATTGATTGATTGATTATTTATTGCTTTCCGCCACACTCAACAATTTTTCAGTTATCTGGTGGCGTCCAGTTTTTGTTGGTGGAGGAGAGAACCCAGATACAATGTACCTGGGAAGAGACCACCGACCTTCCGCAAGTAAACTGGCAAACTTCCTCACATAACGCCGCGGCCGAGATTCGAACGCGCGCCGACAGAGGTGAGAGGCTTTGTGATTTTGAGCCCGATGCTCTAACCACTCGGCCACGGAGGCCCCCCATTAAAAGAGGAAGACACGGGTATTTCGAATATGACCTTAATAACAGAGGCCCCATGTCACAGTAAACATTGACATGAGAAACAGCGTTAAGCGCCATACATGTAATCTAAATTGATGACATTTCCTTTACAGCTGGTAAATATTTCTAAAATGAAAGGTGAAATAACGGATATATTATGAAAATTCAATAAAAGGAAGACAGGTTTTATGTTTTGTTTAGGGTTACCATTATGGAATAACAAGAACCGAGTGTGACCACAAGTTCCTGCACAACATGCTTGCTACCTGTACTTCCAAAAAGAGGCTATTAAACTGTCAGCACTCGGCCGACACCTTTTTCGCTGCCGTCCGCACTGCCGGAGGACTGTTTTACCAAACTGATATACCACACTACTGCAACGAAGCATGGGTTGGACACTGTCTCACGTAAACCACGATACAGAAGTGGAGAATCCAGATGAAATTCAGAAAATCAATATTTCACGCAGGAATAAATTAATATGAAAAATTATTTACACTATTTTAATATTTCATACAGTGCAGCAAAAGGTATTAGTACATATTTTCTTTATATCTCGAAAACATGAAAGTATTAATATAGATACTGTACATATCTTAAAAACCGCAAGAAACCTAAATTTCGCCGCATTCCCCATTCATTGATTGCGTTTTTATTACTTTTTTTGCGGTAATACATATAACAATGGGTAGTTGTTTGGTGGACAGCTTCAATAATTGCACTCGACACCAGATGTCACTTTTCCGTGGCTTCCGTCGCAAAATATGATGTGCAGAGAAACGTATTTGCCCCATTTTTTACTGGCAACTTCGTATTAACCATTCAGGACAACATTGGTTTGGATGTATTAATATACCGATATACATATATTCAAGAACATTTCGAAAAATGGTTGTTTGCTATTTAAATTCTTTTTACATCTCGGTTGGGACATTACCTTGGCAAAAGCTACATATCAAACCTTTCTCGTGCGAATGATTGATTTCTTTTCTCTGAATTTGTAAACCGCTGCTACACAAAAGGTACAGCTAATCGTAATTCAGCATCCCTCACTCATATTCTTGACACCTTCAGACAAACACAGAATCATTTTCTAACTGCCCCTCCTTCCAGAGCTTGATATTTCGCAGTAGAATTTCCTCATATTCCGAATCATTTGATCCGCCTCGGAAAACAAAGTTTTTAGGAAACTTTGTCACAATATCAGAAAACCTCCTTGTCGACAAATACTGTTTTTCAGGAACCAAATATTGCGAGTTTCTGGGCATATGGTTATTATCACTGACTGAGTTAACCGAAGCTCCAAATTCCTCATCTGAGGTATAGGAATCTGAAAACAATAAAATACCCACATCAACAATCTAGAATATCTTGCATTTATGTCTTCCTGGGTACTTTCTAAACTAGTATTTCATTCCAGAAAAAGATGTTTTCGAAAGTAGCCGATTCAGCAAATAAGAGTAGGAGGCGTCAATATTTTCACCAATGCTGCTTTTGTTTGGGTGTTACTTGGGTCGTGGTAGATTGTTACGACTTTCGTGACTTAATGTCAAATCTTATGAATGACATCCTGGTACATAATATTAGAAATAGTCTGCTTCATGTGAGTATAACATTCATAAAGTGTTTTTCATGAACTTATTAAGAAGTTATTATATGTTTGAAATCGACTATCAAATTTATGTAAATTTGATAGCGAAATAATTTCAACGTGGAGTGATATGAATAAAATTGTCCCAATTCAACAAAGTATGAAGATAATTATGTTTACCTAACCAAATGTCGTTTAACAGGATCTTTTTGATAGGTCATTCATTTTATATTAGATTAAGAATTATGATGGATGGGTATTAATTAAGTACCTTCAACACTAGATAGAGACGTACTACTCTGGTGTCGCGGGGTGTATATGTACTTGAACGTTGGGGCGCTTTGGCGCCTAAGTAAAGGAGCGTCCGAACTGGCCAGGCTCTCTGGAGGAACTATATTTACTCCTGCAAAACACGTTCTTCATTGGTAAAATGTATAAACTTTTGAAAGACTGATAAAGCTTTAAGACATTTAAGAATACCCTGCCTTACCTATGCACCCTTTCCTTCCGTTAATGTTTGTGACGAAGGTACGTGAGATCACGTGATTGTTTGGCGTGAACCTTGCTTTGCTCATCGTCTGTATCGTCTCGCTGATTGCAATCAACTGTTTCATCAATTCTACGTCTTGACGACGCAGATCTGTCTGGTTACAATAAATATATTTGCAGCTTACAGTGAGGCTGTCACTCTTTCAGAATTCAATAAATAATGTGATTTAAGGTTGTATGGTATCCACGATTTTGGATGAATCAAATGAAGTACGATTCAGCTGTGTTTACGTGGGATTTTCTATTATTTGATAAAACAACAATCTAAGTCGGTCATTAATACATGAAGTGTACCAATATACAGAAGTTTTTGAAGGATTTCATTATCTGGGCTCTGTTTTCCATTGCATTATCAAGTAAAGATTTGTGAATAATACACAACGTAAAGGGCCTCGTGGGGATCCGAGTTACAATAGGTCCTCAGTACCCCTTGCTTGTCATAACAGGCGACTAAATGGGAGCAGTACTTCGGATGAGACTGTATAAATCGAGGCCCCGTGTCACAGCAGGTGTGACACGGTAAAGACCCCCCTCTGCTCAAAGGCCATAAGCGCCGAGCATAGGCCTAAATTTTGCAGCCCTTCACTGGCAATGGTGATGTTTCCATATGAGTGAAAAATTTCGACCGGGACATTAAACAATATATAATCAATCAATCAAAAGTAAAGGTGGTTTCAATGTGAAATTTTGTGGAAAATATTCGTGTTTACAAATAGGTTTGCAAAATTCTATAACAATGTCATAGGTATATTATGTTTTTAAACATACTCACAAGGAACGCGAAGGAAAAATCTCGTTTTTTAATACTAGTAACCGATGTATTTAGTTAAATTTTAAACTTCGAATTATAAATGGAGTTAAGTATCTGTCTTTTAGTTGTTGTATTAGTGTTTTTGCAGTTCATAATCTTTATGACCGGAAGTTTCGAAAACAAAATTAAGAAAACAATTCCTATAAAGCAGCAGAACTATTTCACAGTGTTATACAGATTATGGTAGTAAAAACTTCAAGTTATCGGTAATGAAAGGATTTATTATATTTACCGGTACTTCAAGTGAAAGAAATGCTTTTATGTTTTGTTTTAATCAGAAATGGAATATCGAAATCATGAAACTTACGAGCTCTGACCTGATGGACTCCAGTTTGCGTGATAGAGAATCCGGAAACGACATCTTGATGCAAAGCAAAACAAAATTCTGAAGGTGAATCGAACGTCAAGAACCCAACATCCTACCGTCGAATACATACATATAATGCATTTAATGAATAGCTAATTGGTCTTTCAGTACAACAGATCAGTTCACAGGAACTTGTTTATTATGTGCATTTGTGAAAATTATTCTTAAAGTGATTCAAACTGATCGGCTATTCAAACCTCGTTTTATATTTCAATGGTTTGAAGTGTTATTTTCATAACATATTACATGTAATCGGCCCCTTGTATTGAAATCAGTAACGAGTTAAGTCACACCGGTATAGCCTTTGTAAAATGTTCAAGACATTTCATGATAATCATCGGAGGTCTTTATCAATTCTTTTACATGGAAATTTGTCGTATGGAATGACAATTAATTCGGATGTGGATTGGCGACTTTTAACATTCCAGCGTATAGTTTCCGTTTTATTTATACAGCAGTACTTTAAAAGTGCGAAACTTCGACACGTTTCTCCATAGATTATAAAATGTCAGTTTGACTATTGTGTTGGGTTAAAACTATTGTATAAGTTGTTTTAACCAGTATGCCTGCAAAGGAAGAAAGTTATATCATGAGATTTAAACAGGAATTATAGCTAATTCCCAATGGATATAGAAAGAAATATGAAAAAATGCAGATCTTAAATAGTGAAGTCGTATAACATTTGGTTTACAATATAACGAATATATTTCCTTCTGGGATATTTGCCTCATTCGATTTATCTCATTCGAGAATTTTCCCCACTTATTCTCGCTGTTGATAAGCATTTCTCATTCATTACATTAGGCAGGGCCGAGAAGCTTTTCCTCTGGTTGCTTTTTTACGCAGGTCTAAAATTCCAGCAGGCAAAGCTTCCGAGGAATAATATAGATCCTAATGAGGATACATGTACGTCATCAATGAAACACAGACCTACACTAATTCCGAAACGGCAGTTTGTATCAATGTTAATAATGTATAAATAAGTTCATATATTGTATCATGTATATGCTCCAAAGAAGACGGATTGCAGTTTACATAGCTCCTTTAGTCACTATTCACGTAAAGACCTGATATCACCGTGGGTTCGGCGTAATTCAAAGTAAATAATTTGACGTAAAGAACAGAAGAGTTTGGTTTTTTTTTTTACACAAAACAATACGTTTCTTGCAAGAAGTCATGCGATTTTAGCAGCAGTTTTGATAATTCTGTTTCGGAGAGACACGTGACCCCCGGGGAATTATTGAAATTTCAGTTTTCTTGTCTAACTGTTTGTTAACTAATGTTTGTCACTGCGTGTTCATGTAGACCTACGAATTTCTGAAACAAATGATCAAAATAGAATTTTTCTTTTTCATTGGCTACGCTTATTTATGAAATTTAAATTTCGAAAAGTGTGTGATTTAGAGGTTAAATGGACTGGATAATAACTTAATATATCCGTGGGCACTCTTTACAACTTCTCTATAAACAGTTTATTATAAATCTTTCAATTAAGGCACCGTATGAGACAAAACTTAAAAATCCCGTGTGCAGTTAAAATATAGCTTGTGTTCAAAAGTAATAACTCTTCGTAAGTAACACCCCCCCCCCTTTTTTTTTAACACTAGACTGTGTATCCAATGTGATGCCTTCGCATTACTGTCACCCATCATGTTCGGTATGCTATTGAACACGGCACGTGCATGTACATGTATATTATATCAATCGTTGGTATACAGAGTTTATCAAACTGACCGTATATATATCAAGAAAATAATTTATTTGAATTAGGTCATTAAATTAAATTTGTAATTATTATTCATTTCCTTTTCGGTACGATCGATACTTTTTACAAATGAAGAAACTGATTTCCGATATTTGGTTGAGTTATTTTATTCTCAATTACTCATAACCCTGCTGAATCTGTGGATGTTCTTTCTTTTTTATTTCTATGTATTTATTATTACGTCATTTATTTATTTATTTGTTTTGTTGTCTTGTTTTTGTAGTTTGGGCGGTTGTATGACAGCTGGTAATCAATCAGCAATCAGCGTTTGTATCAACCACATGTTTACGATTGCGTATGGTGTGTCTCGCTGTACGTAAGAGTTATACCAAGGGAAGCAACTATTGTTCTACTCGGAAATTGCGTATTTGAATCCAGTCGAATGTTATGAAAATGGAAGTTAGCTGTATGATGCCAACAAAATACAGTGTCATTGCCACTGCGTGTGGGATGAAATTCATAAACTCATACTTAGAAATACATGTACCCAGATGCACACTAGGGTTGCTAAAGCTAAAGGGAGAATACAAAGTTTTAACAGTTAATGCAAATTCGGAACCCATGTTCTGAGTATTTTAACTGTATAACTCGGGGAACAAACACAATGATTGAGCTTACTATAGTTCATGTACTTCTTGATATTGGTGCATGATGCTATATTGGAAAAGCAGAATGTAAGATTTAGTACTTCATAAAGATAAATAAAACATAACTGAAACATCTGTCGTAATCTCGTTCTTGTTCATACTAACTTGCTAAGTGATGCGAGTTCTTGAACTTGTTCACATGTTGTGTAACAGTCGAACATGTTCACGTGGTATGTTACAGTCGATTAGATAACGAGTTGTGTTAGAAACGAACATGTTCACGTGTTGAGTAACATTTGAACACGCTCACAATTTGTTTTTTGTAAATGGTTACTGTGGAACATGTACACATGCTGTATTAGAGTTGAAGATGCACATGTGTTTTACAGTCGAATACGTTCACATGTTGTATTACAGTGGAACATGTACACGTGTTTTGTTACAGTCGAAGACGTTCACATGTTGTATTACAGTGGAACATATACACGTGTTCTGTTACAGTCGAACACGTTCACATGTTGTATTACAGTGGAACATATACACGTGTTCTGTTACAGTCGAACATGTACACATGTTGGTTACTGTTGAACGTCTTCACACGTTGTGTTACAGTCAATGTGTTCACGTGTTGTTTTAAAGTAAAAGTTATATTCATGGCAATAACACAAGATCTGAACGCACTCTTTGATGTATACAGAGTGTGTCAACTTTAAAGATGTTCCTGGGAGAAGAGTTTATTGCAAAACAACGATAATCTAAGATTGAATGGACAAAATATTTTTATACATTAGCCATTAAATGATATTTGAAATGTTGCATATCTAGAAATATTAGTATTCAAAATGAAATGAATCTTTTGTTATATTGTTCCAGAGGAAACTTTAGATAAGTATATTGCGTTCAAATCATAGCAACCTTCAAATGTTTTCTCTGCACAAGTGTGTTTTTTGTTTCTTAAACATGTCCGCGTACGAAGCACGCCACGTTCTTTCTTTTACACGTATTAACGAAAGTTCAGTCCAGTTTCAGCGCTCATCTATATTTCTCCAGTAAAAAAGAAAAAGCGTCCTCCGTAGTAATACCAGTATGTAAACAATTTTTCCTTATAGTACAATTATATCTTGATTAGCTTATCATAAATAGCGCACTGATTTGCAGTGTAACAAGATAAGGACGCACGCCTAATAAACAAGACTAACATAAGATGACCTAGGATCTCGAGACATATTTTCTTACAATACTAATCACTAATTCTGAATGAGACATTAAACATTGTCAAGAGGAAAGCTATTTTTCAAACTTCTCTAACAAGCAAAGATTTCGTTTGTTTCCCTATAACAATAGGTGCATTAAGTCAAACAGAACAGGGTGATGGGGGTCAAGCAAGGGCAACGTTTTTCACTCAGCTAATATTACACCGTCAACATTGTCATGATAACTTTACGTTGTCAGAAAAATTCTAATATTGTCAGTCTGTAACTGCAGACAAATTGCTAATCGATTCTTCGGGTTGATATTTTCTATCTGGGATAAAATTATTTTGACGTATTCAGACTTCCATTTTCAACCTTTCAAATTGACAGACGTTTCCTGGGGGTCTGAACTGTGGCCTAGCAAAAGTATTATTTCTATCAAATCAGTGATGAGAGCAGATCATGGGAGGTGAATTTATCACCTGGAATGTCTATCATCACAGCAGGTGCCCTCCGTCAGGTGGGCAGCTCACTTGAAAGCATTCATCGAGCGAGAGATAAGCTATAAGTTAATAGTTATTGAATAGGGTCATAATTGCAATTTTCAGGTAAAGAGGTTCTACACTTAATTGAAAATCGTCAAATTAACAGAAACTATTACTTGAATCACCGTTGTAGATTTGATTTCATTTCTACAATGTATATATACTTTCTGTATATTATAGTATTGAGAATGAAAGCGTTTGAAATTAGGTGAAATGGCTATCAGTATTTATTCCACTTAATTTCAAAGTTAACATTTAATTTCAAAATACAGAGAACGTATATATCCACGGTATAAATAGTTTCATTTGATGCGTTTATATCAATATGTCAATATCCTTGATATCGGGGAACACATTTTTTTTCATAGGCCTTTTATCAACTTTCATTTTCATGCCTACTTTCTGTGTAAGTCATGATAAACAATAAATCTAGATAAGAGAAATTTGATATCTCTTTTATGTTACACGTATAAATCAGGACTTTGTACACGTCTTTGGAGAACTAAGAAAATATTTCATGTCTTCTTTCATCGTATGAGAGCTTTGTATACATTAATACTTGCGGAAGTCTAAAGCTCTGTTTCTGTTACTCAAAAAAAAAAAAAAAAAAAAAAAAAAAATAGCGACAAAAATGACTTTGATTGTCGTGTTCCGCAAAGTAAGACTTAACATTTTATGTTTTATGCAATCTTTTCGAGTAAATGAATATCAATCTGGTTAGATTTATTACTGTACTTTAAGCGTAATGGAATCGCAAGTCACAGTACGGCAATTTTCCTGATTATTTTTTTTCTTTTTGATCTAAGAAACTTTACTCTTATTCAATGTTTTATTTCCTTTCTCTGTTGCTGTAAGAAAACTGTCCATATTCTCTCTCGGTGTGTGCGACTGTTTAGTTATGGAATACTAGTATCCTGAAAACTAATACCAGCTCCAAGAATTCAAGAAATTAAACAATGAACAATAAGTAATACAATGTCAAATGCTTTGTCTCTAGAGGACGAAATTTCTATGTATGATTTAACTTTATCTAGGTGATTTGGTTCAGAAGCATGTGGGTAGGGAGTATACGTCAAAGTCAGGTTGTGACAAGTTTATGAAACATTTCCCCTTTATTTCATATGAGCAGGTGCCCCCTTCTCGTTTTGGTGTTCTCTCATTAGGGCTATATCCGCACCCATCAAAGTACCTTGCTAGGGGAACTAGACACTGCACAATTGAGAACTCTTGTGTGCCCTTCATGAAAATCTACCTTTTATATGGGGCCACCCACCTCCCCTCTCAGCTACAGACCTTTTCCTGGACCATGTAGGTTTTCATCTAAATTTCTTCAGTAACTGGCCACGTTGTTGTACGTCCCGTCGAGAATTTTTCACTCAAATTGAGACTTCACCAGCTGTAGGTGAAGTGCCACAAATTTAGACCTATGCTTAGCGCTCAGGGCCGTAGCTGTGAGGGTTCTTTAACGTGCCAACGCCTACCGTGACACGGGACCTCCGTTTTTAAGGTCATATCCGTAAGACCCGTGATTCTCACTTCTAAATGCCGAGCGTTTGGCGAAGGAGCAATCACTACCTATTTTTCGTCTTAGGTTTGTCGCGGCCATGGCACGAGCGGGGCTCGAACTCACGACCTCCCGGTTACGAAGCGAACGCTCTAACCACTGAGCTACCGCGACCGGTCTGACCACGTTGTAGTTTCGTACTTGCACCCACCTATATGCTAGGAATCATTGTGACACCTACATGTTGCATATAAAATTTTACATTTGTGATCTCGATTACTCTAACATGCATCGTAAAATTATTTTACATAGGTTTACAAATATAATATTACTTCAATTGTGGGGTATTTCTGTTGTTTTAAGAAGTTGTCTGGGACTATGGTCAGGCAGATAGTTACCCTTACACCAGGGTTTTCCTACGATTCATATCAAATGCACAGGTAAAGAATAAAAAAAGACCATTTTGTATCGCATCACACCAAGAAGTATTTCATTATTGTTTATGTCTTTCTTAGGGCCGATATTTAGGGGGTTAATACTGAAAAAAAAACCACAGATGTCACGAATAAGTGTTGTCGACGGTATTATATAATGAAAAAGTCATCATTTCAGTCAATCAGTACTAGTTCGGTTCTTGTACTATTTTCGGTGTTCCTGTGTTTCTTCAATACACTAATGATATTTCGAAAGTCTAGAGAAAAACAAAAATAAAAAAGATTGCAATAAAGAAGCATCAGTGTCGAGTATGTTCTTTAAACGAAAATTTCTATTCAGCAGGTACATCGTATTTCTCCTCGAGTATTTACTTCTGGCAAATACACCATCCCAAGTTTCCTCTGATCTCTTTCATGGCTTGTTTGATATCCATTGTCCATGAAGAGACTTGACGAGACAAGAATGCCACCTCGAAGTGTAAAATAGTTCATCAAAGGTCATCGGTCAAGTGCGTTGTTCAAGTAGGAATCGTTGGCACGTACAGACCAAGGTTTTCCGCTGTGTCACGATACTCTTGGTTCTCAACGGAAATAAAACGTAATGGCACCACATTTATTTTGTACCCCAGTTTTATTTGTGACGGAAGGAATAGAAAAATAAATCCGATTGTTCTTGCTGCTAAATCCTAGAATGGCATATTGCAGAACGATGGATCAAATAACTCAATTATCCCTGATGAATTTATCAGAAGGACCTGTATAATTGTGTATTCGCACATGATTAAAGGTACATAAATTGAAAAAGGGATTATAAATGTGTGCACAGTGCAGTGCAGTGTTATTGAAAATTTTAATTTACACGAAGTAACAAATTTACACAAGGCATGTCAAGTCTTTATAGCAGTAAATGTGTTCGACAATAAATGTTCTGTGGGTTACAGAAATACATTTTAAGCAATGAATCAATATCTTTTGAAATAATTAAAAACGTATAATCCGAAAGAAGGATCTCTTTGGGCTATTTTTGAAGATACCAGCTGAGTTGATTAGACCTCCGTGAAGAAAACCGATAATGTAAAAGAAGGGATAACATTAAAAATTCAATAGATCTTCAATTTGTCGACAGTTCAAAACGTTATTGAAGTTTTAAAATGGTCATATAATAAATTGCATTATCTACATTGTAATAAGGAGGGAGTCTGGTTGATTCGATTCATGCTAAAAACTGCGATCAAATTATTGCGCAGAGCATAGCAAAAAAAGACTTGAGACTAACTTGAATATTCTTTAGTAACAATTTCAAACTAAGTAGAATGATTTAGAGAAATTAAGATTGATATTCATAATACGTATGGCTCCCAACAAAGATGCTGTACACCTGTCGATCGGTCGAGAATATTTTGTCCGACAAAACTCGAGGACGATTTGTCCAATGCTCACCAGACTCCATAAATAGGTTTGTCATGACCAGGAGATGATTACGTGACTTCCAGGTTTTAGGGGTTGTTTTGGATGAGACGATGATTGTTAGTGATATGTCAAGAAAGTAAATAATCTCCCCGTTACTGTCCTGAACACCATGCTTAGGTATAAAGTTCTGACGATCTCGGTGTGAGTGAAAAATTCCCGAGGGGGTGTAAAAACAAAGAAACAAGCCAAGAGATGAAGGTAACGGGGCTTTCTAACATGAATACAAAAAAGATGTATGACTGAACTCTTTGTCCTGTGGTGTCGTCAAACTTCTTAGGTAGGTTGGTCAAGACCAACTGATGACCTATATTAGTGTTCAAATCAAACGGTCAAAGGTCATGGGGCTTTCTAAAATAAGTAGAACGAGCTTGACGGATAATTCGGTCATCATCAAACTCTGTGAACAGATTGTTCATGACTAGTAATTGGATCCAGTGGACGTTCAAATCAAATGTCATATGACTTTTCAATATCCTGTGGAATCGTTAATGTTCGTGGAGGCCAATGTTCGCCGGTACCTAAATATTTACTAGTTCGAGGGGATGTAATTTCCATTGATTGATTGATTGATTATTTAGTGCTTTCCGCCACACTCAACATTTTTTCAGTTATCTGGTGGCGTCCAGTTTTTGTTGGTGGAGGAGAGAACCCAAATACAATGTACCTGGGAAGAGACCACCGACCTACCGCAAGTAAACTGGCAAACTTGAGGGTAAATATTTAAATATATACGACAATATACTACAGGAACTATTGCAAAGAATAACTGGTTCGTGTGGACGTAAATTCATTGGTAAAAGGTATCCACGAAATCCACGAACATTGAGTCTCCACTAACAATAATGATTCCACAGTACATGAATTTGATTACTCAGAATGCGTACTTAAGAGTATACTGTATATTCCTAAATACACGATGAATTTATAATCATGTAATTTCGCAAGAGGCATTATTCTAAAAAATAAAATTACTCGTTTTTATTTTTCTGTTGTTAAAATACATGCAAGAACTCTTTTATTAACAGACTACAAGTGGTTGCAAGTTCACGCGATTTGACGTAAACTGGTTATTTCGCCATATTGAATACTCGCGTAAATTAAGGAACTTCCAGTACATTTTGCGCAATCGGATCTCAAACACTATTTGGCGTAATCATGATTTACTGCATGTTGTGCACTTCATAGTGAGGATTAATAGATTTTTAATGCAATCAAACATTTGTGTTCTTGCTTCACCACCAGAAGCGCTAATACATGAATGCTGCAACAAAATAAGTACAATAATTGTTTTTCGACCAACAACTAAAAAAAACCCATTAATCTAATTGTGAAACTTCATACATATATTCGTCAAGAATAATAAATTATCACCTTTAATTTTCAAATCAAATATCACAAAGCTCTCTATCATGCATGCAGCAAATGCTGTTCGATCGAAGACTCTATAACCTTTTTACTACATAGTTTTCAAACATGACCGGTATATTGATTGTCATTAGTAGACGACATATGTTGGCTTCAGGTCAAAATATTTTTAAATCTTTCAGCGTCTATACGTGGCAAAACAATAATTTATTGTTGAAAAGTTTGAGAATAGGACGTATGATAGTGTTCAACATTAGTATATCGACATAATGATCCCGTGGGGATCCGAGTTAGAATAGATCCCCAGTGCCCCTTGCTTGTCGTAAGAGGCGACTAAATGGGGCGGTCCTTCGGATGAGATCTCATAAACCGAGGTCCCGTGTCACAGCAGGTGTGGCGCGATAAAGATCCCTCCCTGCTCAAAGGGAGCATACATACATTTTCCAAACCTTCACCGGCAATGGTAATGTCTCCATACGAGTTAAAGATTCTCGAGCGGTACGTTAAACAATATATAATCAATCGACGTAATGCTCATTTTCACTCGTGTCGATTCGAAATAAAGACATCACTGAGTCTTCCACATATGCTTCATTCCTGGATCTTTTATATGAACGGCAAACTAACAATTCATCTTTAAGACAAACGGAGTGGCATAATCTCTCTATAGTCAACTTAACCATATTTTTGTAGCAATATACCATTACCAACTACATATAATGTTTGTCTCTCAACTGATTCGGTACGCAAGAGCATGTTCTGCTTATGGTCAGTTTTTAAATCAGTGTAAACTACTGACACACACGGTGATGTTACAGAGGTTTCAACAGTCTCGTTTAAACAGCTTTTCGCAAATCTTTGATCGTTATAACGATCTTACTTACAAGTACCATCTGGCATGTTTCATAACATTGTTATGCCGTTCTTTACAGACCAATTTTGACTATGGATTGCTCCGTTTACTGGATCAAGATACAATTTTGTATTCTTTAAAGGAGATTGATCACTGTATCTTCACTTTTTCCAAATATTACAAACAAAATAAAAGCTGTGAGATGGAAATATTGGTAGCTTACGCAGTTAATTAAGAAATAAATTTCAGTTTTTAAAATAGACGAGGGTATGAACTGCGACGCTTTAAGTCGGATATTTCATGAAGCTCTAACGTGCTTCATGAAAAGGTATGCCGGCGTGAAGCGTTATAAGAGTTATTTATTATATTTACATTCTACTTTCATTTCTGTCTGAATTCCCAGCTGTTGAAATAGCCGTACTGTATTTATCTGTATACATACGCACATTGTTTAAAACTGCAACGCATATATTAGGAAGTAGAAATCATTACAATTGTAGGGATACCATAGGCAAAAACATTGGATTCAAATATAAGAAAGTGAATTCGAATGCTCATTTAATCTTTAGACATCCATAATCATACTCTAAAAATGTCACCGAGCTCTTTAGTATGAACGCAGCAGTAAATCAAGAACTCTTTATACTAGTAGGTAGTCGTCAAACTTTCTCTTCTAAACTGTTAAGGGTTACACATGACCAAATTAATTTTGGAAAGGTCAAGGGTCAAGTGAATACCGTTTTGTTAATACGAAATGGGTTTTTTTGGGACTAATTTCCTTTCCATCCAAGATTCAAAGTGCTTTACACACAGACTGAACACGAAAGACGTAAAACACGTAAGGCGACAAAATGTTAGGTCAAAAGAGTGTTTGCAAAAAGGAAATGATGGTTCTGCCATAACTGAAGTCTAAACACTTCACACGAAGACTCAATGTAGGGGAAGGGTAACATTTTGCTTGGGGTCAAAGGTCTAATTAACAAAGTACTGACAAAGGAAAGTGGTGATTAGATATATCCAATTTCCTTTTTAACTGGTGAGACCGCAAAATCCGAGGCCTCGTGTCACAGGAGGTGTCGCCAAACACTCGGCATTTAGAAGTAAGAATAACGGGACCTTAAAGACGGAGGTCCCGTGTCACGGTAGGCGTTGGCACGTTGAAGAACCCTCACAGCTACGGCCCTGAGCGCTAAGCATAGGTCTAAATTTGTGGTACTTCACCTACAGCTGGTGACATCTCAATAGGAGTGAAAAATTCTCGACGGGACATCAAAGAAACAGTAGGTGTAGCACGATAAAGATTCCTCCCTTCTCAAAGGCCATAAGCGCCGAGCATAGGCCTAAAGTTTGCAGCCCTTCATCGGCAAAGGTGGCGACTCCACATAAGTGAAAAGTTCTCGAGCGGGACGTTAAACAATATACAACCAACGAACCTTTTAAACTATATAAAGAATTTACTCTTTGGGTTTAGATTTACAGGGAGTTTTCAAAGAAAATTTTTTTTTAGGCTGGATGAAGAGTTATCTAGAATGAATATGGTCTTCATTAAAGATGGGTATAGAGGAGAGTATCATATTAAAACAAAATGATTTTTGAATAACCCATGTTAAGATACTTAAACTTGAAAATGATAGTCACATCTGGAAAATGGCAAACCATTTGGTGCAGAATTAATGAAGGACTGTCTGGAAGGCATTTGTGTCATCCGATGCATATTTTATTAATGTCAAAAGACCTCTGATTTGCATTGAGTTCTCTTTCTTTGGCAATGAAATCTGAGGTTAGAAACATGAAGACTAATCATTAATCGTCATTAGTATGATGATCAAATAACTGTCTTTATCGCCATATAATTATAAGCCATAATATGCACTTGCATAATCATCAGATTAGAATGTAATTACAGATTATTTACGTAATCGAAATCACTTTATTTATAAACAGACAGTTCAGAATGACATAATTTGACTGAATTATATAATACTGCAAGACATTCATAAACACGCGGCACTTGCTCATCATCATATCCTATGGCTTCCAAAATTGAATGCTACATTTTTATCAGTCGTTCATTGCTCATTTCCCTTGGCCTGCAGACTTTCACACTAATTTCAACCACGTATTTACATCTGTAATTATCAGTTATGTAACATAAGCTGATACACTGTCAATAAAATTTACATACAACGTCAGTGAACTGCATTAACTACAAACGTGCCCAATTGTTCATGTCAGACAGTGCCTGTGTGTGAGACGTCCGGTCTCTCCTGTCATGACATTTGCGACACAAAGCTCTAGATTTGCATCCATACACGAGGCAAATCATGACAACCTTTGTTGGTCTGGACTGTTGGGTATATATCACGTGACCTGCTTTTGTTTCTGTTGTGAATGTTTCCAAAGTTTGATATTAGTCATTAAAATTCCCTCGTATGTACTGTCGTCTGCGTCTATTTCTTCATTCGGGAGTGGCATCATCACAGCGAGGGAATGGGACTTTGGAATTGTGGGAGTCGGAGGGAGGGATGACGTAGAACAACTTAAGTAGTCTCTTAGTTCCTCGGCTGTTTCTTCATTAATGTCTTCCACCGAACTTCCAAATCCTATGAAAGGGAAGGATATTCATAAATATACCCGTTTAAGCCCAGAGTGACAAAATCTATTATATCATTTCCCCGACACATCATCTACAGAACAGCTTCATAGATGACTTTTAATTTCCATTTTTCAGTGAATATCTTTCAAATTGTTTTACTTCATATTGATAACAATTGCACTGTTATATTCTTTGGTTTAACATATGCTTCACACTGATTAGAAACCCTACAGGTGTATCATATTACTGCCTTAAAAAGGATTATATAAAGAACTTGAAGTGCTCTTTCAGAATGTTGAAATCATAACTGTCATGCTTTGTAATTATTGGACAGGTCTAGATTATAAGAACCCCCAGTGACGATTTGATGTTTTGCATTAAATAGTTTGAATTACACCATTATGAATCGCAACCAAAGCAATATCGACTTTAGAATTACTCTCTATATAAAAGATTTGTTCAATAAATATGTATATTATAAAATATGAATCTTAAGTCATGATGGCACTATACTGTGTTTCCGTTTAATTGTATATAGCTTTCTGTTTAATTGTATATAGTTTTCTGTTTAATTGTATATAGTTTTCTGTTTAATTGTATATAGTTTTCCGTTTAATTGTATATAGTTTTCTGTTTAATTGTATATAGTTTTACTGTGTTTTCCGTTTAATTGTATATAGTTTTACTTTGTTTTCTGTTTAATTGTATATAGTTTTACTGTGTTTCCGTTTAATTGTATATAGTTTTACTGTGTTTTCCGTTTAATTGTATATAGTTTTACTGTGTTTCCGTTTAATTGTATATAGTTTTACTGTGTTTTCCGTTTAATTGTATATAGTTTTACTGTGTTTTCTGTTTAATTGTATATAGTTTTACTGTGTTTTCCGTTTAATTGTATATAGTTTTCTGTTTAATTGTATATAGTTTTACTGTGTTTCCGTTTAATTGTATATAGTTTTACTGTGTTTTCCGTTTAATTGTATATAGTTTTACTGTGTTTCCGTTTAATTGTATATAGTTTTCTGTTTAATTGTGTATAGTTTTACTGTGTTTCCGTTTAATTGTATATAGTTTTACTGTGTTTTCTGTTTAATTGTATATAGTTTTACTGTGTTTTCCGTTTAATTGTACATAGTTTTACTGTGTTTTCCGTTTGATTGTATATAGTTTTATTGTGTTTTCCGTTTGATTGTACATTGTTTTCCGTTTGATTACATATTGTTTATGTCCCGTTCGAGAATTTTTCACTTTACTAAAGACGTTACCAGCTTTAAAGGGTCATGAACACGATTTTCAAATTTTCATTTCCATTTTTAATGTGCACAATTCTTAACCAAGGTATTTCAAATGATCAGCAAACATTTGAATGTCAGTTGTTGAGTTACAAGTGAGATACACCACTCGCAATTCTTTGTTATGTAAACAAGACTCGTGTCATGTTTTGTTTACATATAGATTGCTTAATAGAAAATATATTTAAAACAAAGCAAGGTAGCAACTTGACGCAAGCGTCAAAGGTATCAGGCCGCAGAAAATATCAAGAAATCATTCTAATGTTGTTGTTGTTTTTTCGTTTTTATTATTACTTCTTTTTATCAGGTCGGACAAATTGACAATATGCGTATTGTGGATCACTACAAGATGAAGAGATTAATTGTGAAGTCATACTTTAATGAAGATGTCCTTTAGTCAGCAAAATTAGTTAGTAGAGATAACTTTACGCTGAAAGTAAATGACTTTACAAGGCATTTTACAGTTTACTAGACTCGACTCCCCTTATTATCTCATAACCACTTAAATATATTACTAGTTGTGTGAATCCTCAAAAATAGTCTTGAATTTACAAAGCACTGTACACCCTTTTTGTATTTCATGAGCGAATAGTCATAGAAATGAAATAAATTGAACCCGAAACAAACGCAGTACAAATTGACAACTACAATATTTATATACCCTTGATTTAGCTATCTAGAAATTATACAAATCAAACGCTTAAGTTAACAATAACTTCAACCCCCAATTAAATACTTATATCACAGTAATATTTGAAAGAAATCATTAAAAAAAATATTGACATTAATCCCGCAGAAACGCGTGTTCATTTTAAAAACCCACATCGGGACAGACCGCGCTCTGGCGCGGCCTACAATGATGTGACAAACACTAAAAATGTTTGATGTGTTCAGAATTAACTTGAAAATTAAAAAAAAATCTGCTTTAAACAAAACTTTTGCCAGTATATTTAAATCAAATCTTGTTTACATCACAAAGAATTGTGAGCTCTGTGTCTCACTGACATTCAAAATTTGTTGACCATTAGAAATACCTCACTTAAGCATTGAAAACATTAAAAATGTGTTCGTGTCCCTTAAAGTGAAGTATCACAAATTTTGACCTATGCATGGCGCTCAGGGCCTACGAAATACCCGTTAACTTTCGTTTCTAATGCTAGGCGCTTGGCAAAGAAAAATTCACTGCTTTTGTTAAACGTCTTAAGTTTGATGTGGCACCGGAATCGAGAATTGAACCGGCTGCCTCAGCTGCAAACCACTGGGTTACTGTGACCGGTGTCTGCATTTTCCGAGGTAGGCAGTGGAACACAATCGGGGGGATGAACTTACTATGACTGTCTGAATACCCAGTAAATACGTAGTAATATATAGACGGCATAAGAAGTAGAAACTCTTTCTGCTAATTGTTAGAGATATTCCTATAAAATGAAAAAGCGGTGGACCTCTTCTACAGGGGGAAATAGTTTTAAGACTATTCCCCATGGGAAAATATTCTTGAAAGATATACTGGCCGCTGAAATTGTCGATTATTTGAATGCCATGAAAGTATAACGGTATAAAAGAAGAGATACACGTAGTAAATAATATATGAATTTTGAAAATTGCAAATTTTCCTTTGGTTGGTGAGAACTGAAAAACGATTATTATAATCTCATTATCTGCCAAACAGTAGCAGGAAACGGGTAGTGGTACATGTAATAAGCTTATTCCTTACTTTTAACCACGTTTCACTTTTTCAATAATTTTAACACCAGTACCTTCAAATGAATCTACGGATCCGATACTGTCGTTGCGGTGAAGCTTGTTGTATGACGGAGCACTCTGTTGACGTACTAGGGGAGTGGACATGGCACTGAATTCGACAGCGGACACCAGTCGTGCTCCTACACTAGGTCGCTGCTGTCGGGCTTTTGTTAAGCTTTGGATCGATTCGTTAATTCCAATCAACTGCTTCATTAGCTTAACATCTTGCGTCCTCATTGCTTTCTGTAAAACAAGCGAATTCAGAGCATTTCTTTACTGCTCTTAATTACTTTGACCGTCAGATCCCCCACACAAATAAATATAATTTAGCCACACACCGAGAGTCAGTCTAAAGTTTGATTGCTCTTTAAAGCTCAAATGGCAGGCATTTTAGATATCATCCGGAAACAAGGAAATTATAATATTAGAGAGAGTCAAACTAAAATTAATAACCCCCAATTTAGCATAAGGAAAGATAAGATGTGTTTCAGTAAATTTTTATTGTGTTCTCAAACTGTATAACAAAATATTTCGTTTTATGCAAGGGTACCAACAGGTAGAGGTTTCTAACTTGAATTTCTGTTACGTTAAATAACGTTTGTTATTTGAGGTGTATAAATGCTCAAAATAGCTACAAATGCGCTTTAATTGCACAGAACGGACATTGATGGGTTGTGAAGGAAAAGGGTACTCTGGTTGCTGCACCTAAATGACCATTAATGTGCTGTACACTGTAAACACAGGTAAAGCTCCTGTCACAAATCTGTTGTGTACGACAAAAAGAGAAGTTTGTAGTACCCGAATTCCATCAATATTACCCGATTCCTCGTACCACCCGATATATGCAGTGATAACTTACATGTGCGTTAGTTTAAAACATTTTTTTTTCTTTTGCTTTGTAAGTTATGATTAATTCAAGAAATGCATTCAATAAATGTACTATTATTTCATAAGTTGAAAAAGTTTCCAGCTTGGTCCACGTTTTCGATTACAATGTCTACTTTTTCTATATAGTATGGTGCATTTTAAAAATATTAATTACGTCCCTATTGTTAGATCGTACATAATAATGACTTCTCCGTACGCAAACACAGAATCTATCCACCGAATCCCTAATTCTGGAATATATTTTGCTAAACTTTTACAAGGAGGAAACCCTTTGTTATACCAAGTAAAACGATCGATATCACTTCGAAGATATTTTGATTGGGATTTCAGATATGTCTATCATTCAGTTGTGTATGAAATGCAGGAAGACGTTTATATTCAGAAAGTAAAGTTTAGACATGTATAAATTTAGTTTATAATGTTAAAACGTGCGACGAGTCATTAACAAATATGGAATCTCATAGGAAGAAAAGACCGAAACTATGACGGTGTTCTAAACAATCCGATATTTTACCAAAAAATAAAGAAAACCTGCGTAAAAGACATCATTTATGCTGTTATGAAAAGAAATTTTGACTAAGTGTCGAGATAAGCTGATTCTTTAACTAGCGTCGCGACAGGATAACAGTTTAGTCATTAATAACCCACTCTATTGGAGCGCCGCTAAGATTTTAAAATTTCACTTGAAATTTGAACTCATTCATGTCACACTTAAACCTAAATATGTAATGTTAAGCGTAACCAAACAAAGTGAAGCTTTCGTGCGAGAATAATATTAAATTGTTTGTATTTAAGATTATTTTTAATGAGTGTTCATGCAAAAATATTCATGTTTGCCTTTTGTTCAATAAATTCTCGGTGTGCATTCGTGATCTGTATGCGAATTTAATTTCAATGCCCCTCGCGTTACAGGGAATGATTAATGTACAAAGCTTGACATAAAGCCAGAATTTTTCTCAGTTCTGTGACAGACAGATCGATCATAGAAAATATATTTCAATTGATTGTTTAATTTTTATCAATGAAATACAAACTTACCGATTTTAATATTTGAATTTGTAAAAATTAAAATAGTAACAATAAAAAATCCAAACACCTATCAATCATTAGATGCCCACGAAGACAATGGGGGTTTTGTTGTTTTTACTTTTTTTTTCTTAAAAAACTTTTTCAAAAGTTAATGAAAATGAAAACTAAAGTGTTTTTATAAGCACCATATGGAATGTAATTTACTCACATGATTTCTTAATTAAATCCAAAACAGAGGGTGAAATTCATATAGAATTATAGGGATGGGAAATACATATCAACTTTTGAACATCATAGAAAATTTAAGCCCCTAATTTCTCAGGAATACATATTTGTATGTATTACAACCAAACTAACCCAGTATATGTAGATCAATCCATGCATCAATATTTTTTGTCTGCATGAAGTGTCCTTAGGACACGTTATGTAATATTTGTTTTGGTATCTTGCGTACAATAAATACATGACTGATTAGATAATAGACATAGTTTCCATGTATGAAGCTTCAATCAATATGCACGTACCATTTACCTACTATTTCCGAGAAGAGTTCACATGAACAACACTGGGTTTGACACGTGTGAGTACGAGGAAACTAGTATGTAGAATAATTAATAAGAGTAATTAAAATAGGGTTCCTGATTCCAATTTCCAAGTTCCAGGGTCCTCCTATGCTATACATTACATCAGTGTTACATGTAGGAAAACTTTAAAGGGCATTTTGAGACAAATTAGGAAACATTTCTTTGACATATATATATAAAAAGTTAATCGAAGTCCTTGTCATTAACTGGTTAATTTACAATGATTATTAGCTTATTAGTACTGGCGGCGAATTAAGATTATCTTACCAAATCCGATTTTAAATTTTCCAGTAGTGAGGAAATTCGGTCCGTAGATGACTCCATTTGTTCACATTACACAGCTGTTAACCTGTGAACTACTCGGAAATATTAGTCCAAAGCAGATAACCCCGTCCAAGGACTATCTACAATTGAATCAAATTTGTGTGTTATCACCGACAATTCATATAGCATACTAGCCCCTTGTTTAACGTGCGCGCAGTTATACCACCTGTTTTTCAATGATTGACAGGTGTAAAATTTGTTCTACCTGTGTGACTTTCACTATAAGGCAATAATTAGAGTTAATGGACTGTAATTGGTGAAATGTATACGGATATATTTTAATTCCCACCCATAATTAAGTGACTTGTGTATTTCTTATCCAGCTGCAAAGGATTAGTTGACAGAACAGATGTAATAAACTCACCGAGGAAATGTTCATTAAATACTTAAAAAGAGAAGTATAGATTTGAAAGTATACATTGCACAAATTGAGACTAATCCAATAATTGTTCGAGTGAACAGGCATTGGACTCTCTTCGTCTAACGTGTACCGGGACACAGCTCCATTCGATTGCTTGAGATTACAAAGTAACTCGCTGGCACTATGAATTCAAATCACCTGCGCTCATTATACATATAATTCGAAATGTTACTCGCTGTCCGGTTTAACCATCATGAGAAACTTTCCCCCTCAACGTTTTGGCCATCTTTGCCATTGGAGCATGGGGGTAGAGTTAAAGGAGATTATATACCTTGATAAAAGAGGTGACCTAAGTGAGTGTTGTGACCAATACAAGTTTAATTAGTGCAGTGAAGCACTACCTCAGTAACTGACTTTATATACCAAGATGGTAGATTTGACATTTTCCAGAGAGGGCAAACTTATGTCCTCAGTTGAAAATGAATCACCGTCTATAATATAGCATATTTAAGCAGTTGGGTGACACATGCCACGTCAGAATCCACTTTTCTTTGTTCTAAAGGTTTGCTTGGTTACAATGCAATTCATTTTCTCATTGGCAATGTTTTTAAAAGTGGTCAATCTCATAAATCCTATCTGGAATACAAATTAGAGAGTTGGGCAAACACGGACCCCTGGATATACGTGTACCTACCAGAGTGGAATCAGATGTCTAGGAAGAGTAAGCATCTCTTAAAACGGATCTGGGGATTTCTTATATTAGTACAATGACGAAAGTTATTTGCCTTTTTAGTAGGGTCAATACGGACCACCACAGGGGCTCGAAATCTTCAAAATCTTGTCCATGAGTTTCACTAATTGCCGAAATACTCGTGTATCTGAAATATCGCCAAATCAAGATAAAATAGCACAAAACAAACATATTTGTGACTCGCATGGGATATCTAAACCAATACCTTTGCAGAATTTACTAAAAATAAAAAAATATATATATTTCTATTCTCATTAACTTGCCAATCCCAGAGCGTCCGGCTGATTTTCTATGGACGAATAATGAATGACAAAGTATGATAGCACGAGCGATGAAGCGAATTAGCGTGGCTGTCGTGGAATCGGAATCAAATAAAATGTTTTAACTTTTTAGAAGCATTTTCATTTCCACTTCTACGTTTGCTCTGTATTTGATAAAAGTATACGTTTTTAAATAATACTGGATCTTTTTTTGTGAGTTGTACATTTGAATTTGATTTATTTGAGACTTCACGTTGGTATCTAATCAATTTTCTATTTAGTGTTAAGAAATGGAGAAGTCTTCCCGGAGACGAAATGGGGATTTCTGTTACAAAGGTTCAACGTGTCTCAATTATCAAGCCATTGGATGTAATTTCAAATATTAGGGACAATTGCCTTAGATAAGTTAGACTACTGAATTGTCGTTTTCATAAAATATCGCATCTTAAAAGTGGAAATATTTTCTATTCTATTTGATCAGCCATTTAATTGACGCCATTAGAGCGACATGGGGCTTAGTATCGGGGTCGTGGGAGATGGCACCACAATATATGTGATATAATGAGTTGTAAATAAATAATATTATATGCTGAAAATGATCGTCTAACCCGTTACTCACCATCCACCATGTCCTAAATACACTGTAAGTATGAAATAATTACCTGTATGGTGTTGAATTGAATTTATTAAACACTACGAGGATTATCAATAAAATAGCGATATCAGTTTCATTAGGTATACTGGTTACCTGTTTTGGTAGCCTTTTCTGTGTTTGATTACCTTAAAATGCCTTAAATAATAATAGATTTAAAACTGGTTTAATCGTAAATAAGGATTTATAACTGGTTTAATCAAGCATTTACTCCCGTGGGGATCCGGGTTAGAATAGGTCCTCAGTACCCCTTGCTTGTCGTAAGAGGAGACTAAATGCGGCGATCTTTTGGATGAGACCTCAAAAATCGAGGCCCCATGTCACAGCAGGTGTGGCACGATAAACATCCCTCCCTACTCAAAGGCAGTAAGCGCCGAGCAAAGGCCTATGTTTTGCAGACCTTCACAGGCAATGGTGACGACTCCATATAATTGAAAAATTCTCAGCTGGACGTTAAATAACATACTACCAACCAACTAATTGAGGGTTGCATTAGTGTAGATTTATTTTTTAACTCAAAAGTCATTTCGACAGGTCGCGATAGCTCAGTGGTTAAGCGTTTGGTTGAGTTCGAGCTCAGCTCGTGCCATGGCCGTGTCAAACCTAATACGTAAACATAGGTAGTGATTGCTCCTTCCCCAAACGCTCGCTATTTAAAAGTGAGAATCGCAGGTCTTTCGGATATGACCTTAAAAACGGAGATCGCGGTAGGCGTCGGCACGTTCAAGAACCCGCATTTTACGGCGTTCAAAACCCGCATTTCACGTCCCTGGGCGCTAAGCATAGGTCTAAATTTGTGGTACTTCACTTACAGCTGGTGGCTTTTCAATATGAGTGAATATGCTCGACGGGACATAAAACAAACAAAACATCATGTCGTATGACTACGGCACTTAAAGTTTCATATTCTCGTTCACATGCTAATTCTATAGACATAGGGTGCGTATACATGTACCAAGATGTTGTTCTCTCGAGCAATTTATGCAAAAATGAGACATCCTATGATTGTTTTTCCCCTCCAGAAACCATTTCGATTTTTCTCATCAGTAATTGATGTATTTATGCATGCAAGTCAATACAAACAATTTGATATCGCATAACCTTGCACACCGTGAGGATTCGGGTATTTAGAATAGATCCCCAGCACCCCTAGCTTGTCGTAAGAGGCGACTAAGTGGGGCGGTCCTTCGTATGAGACTGCAAAAACCGAGGTCCCGTGTCACAGCAGGTGTGGCACATTAAAGATCCCTCCCTGCTCAAAGGCCACTAGCGACGAGCATAGGCCTAAAGTTTGCAGTCCGGTGACGTCTCCATATGAGTGAAAATTCTCGAGCGGGACGTTAAACAATATATAATCAATCATAATCTCGCATTAATACTAGACCGATTTCTTAATATACATGTGGGCGAGCACGACGCACCACCTAACGCTACACGTTGTTCAGTTTCCTCGCATGGGGCCATGTACCATGACAGTACTGTTACACTGTTATTTATGAAAAGAGTCAATGTACAATTGTGAAATCAGTGCATCCTTTCGTAAATTAAAACTTTTTGGACTATGACTCTGACCTACATTTGAATTTGATATATTTAAATTTTGAAATGAATTAGTTCATGGTAGTATTCCGGCGGTTAAGGTAGGTCCACCCTCACGTGACTTATCAATATTAATGGTTCAAAGTGGAAAAGCTATTAATTTCCACTCTGTATGTGATCAAAGTATAGTTGAATCTAATCAGTAATCAGAGAAAATGTGAATGTTGTCTCCATTTCAAGACATACCTGAACTGAAGTATGTGTCAACATTAGAAAATTGGACATTTAGTTACGGAAGTACACTGCATCGTCATAATGACCGACTACCTTTTAAAATATGAATTAAAATAAATATAAACATCCGCAATATTTGTTTATTCCTTTTAAATGAGTAATATAGGTTAACATATTGACTGCTGAACTGTAGATCGCAGGTTCAAATCCAGCAGGGGCTTTAATTTCTTTTTCCAGATTACTTTCTACTAAAACTGCACATTGTGACTAAATATAGTAAATTTCAAAATTTTCAGTTTCAAAATATTGTTCATATATCCTCCTCCACTTTTCATCCACATCAAATTTCTCTGTTATAACATTCATCCTTAGACAGAATAGTAAAAAGAGATAACAATTGTTGAAATAACAAAAATTTTAATATCAACAGTTATTAAAAATTGTATTATCAAGAGTGAAATAATAATAATGAAAACCTGCAATCTGATTAAATTCAGCCCCTTGATCCGCTCCTCTATTTTCATGTCGTCGCTACACTGTAGAATAAAAACCTGCTGATTTATATATATACTGAGCAAAACAAGTTTAGCAATTGTTTTTACAAAGGTTTCATTTTAAATTATTTTTCTCGAATGTTATATTATGTTTCTCCTTAAAATCAGGACAAAGAAACTCAAGAAAATACAAAGATTTTGTTTACGAATTTAAACGTAGAAAACGTGCCGTCCAGCGTTGTGACAATTCAACATTACAATAGGATATGCTCGAATGATCGCGGCCTGGGAAGAATTGTCTACTCAAACAACTTTTCGAACACGCTTGTTAAAGAAAACCGGTGAGAAACTGCGAAAACGTCTAATGGGGAAACGACCAGGACTTTCTGAAAATGAACGTCAAAGGGCTATAGGGATGCTAACAGCTGGTTGCTCACAGAAAGATGTTTCCCAACACTTTAATGTGCATCCGTCCACCATATGCCGTCTTTTGAACCGATTTCGGACCACTGGACACGTTAGTGATCGGCAACGTTCAGGACGTTCACGGAAAGCGACTGTTAGACAAGATCGTTTTATTGTTTCGACGTTGAGACGTAATCGTTTCATGTCATCTCCTAAAGTTGCAGAAGAGGAACGCCGCGCTACCGGAGTAAGGTTATGTAGACAAAGTGTAAGAAACAGGTTCCGTTCAGCATGTTTGCGCGCTGGAAGACCTCTAACTGCAGTGCCACTAACTCAAAGTCATCGACAATCCCGCCTTGCATGGGCCAACACGCATCATCGCTGGATTCAACGGCAATGGAATGAGGTGCTTTTTACCGATGAGTCACGTTTTAACGTTGATTTTGCGGACGGAAGAGTTCGTGTTTGGAGACGCAGACATGAGCGATATAATCAAGAAAACATCATCCAACGTGATCGCTACGGCGGCGGAAGTGTTATGATTTGGGGTGGAATAAGCCAACAGGGTAAAACTGACCTCGTGACAATAAATGGTACATTAAATTCTCAGAGATATTGTAACCACATCGTCGTTCCTGTTGTTGTTCCCTTCTTGCGTCAAGGAAATGCGACCATTTTCCAGCAAGACAATGCCCTTCCGCACACTGCACGGCATACACAAGGCATTCTCCATCAGAATAATGTTGAGGTATTGAATTGGCCCGCGAGATCGCCGGATTTGTCACCTATTGAACACGTTTGGGACATTCTTGGTCGTCGTTTATCACAGCGACATAACGTCAACAACGTTGCCGAACTGACCCTTGCGCTGCAGCAGGAGTGGGACCAGACAGCCATGGTTGAGATAGGAACCTGATAAGGAGCATGAGGCGCCGTTGTATGGCTGTTATTGCTGCAAATGGAGGCCATACAAAATACTGACATTGAATGTGACTTCACGACCCTACCCTTTATCAGTTTAACGTTCTTTTCATGTGTAACGGAACAAGATTTGTCGATCAAATTGGACCTTTTTTGTTTTGTGATGAGAACCCCATGTATCAATTTCATTATGAATGGTATATATTATTTTCATTACTGTGTGTTTCATTAAATATTTTAAATTGCTAAACTTATTTTGCTCAGTATATGTATTAATCAATTGTGGATATCGGGGAAGTCATTGTATGATTGACAGACAGAAGAGGAACTGCCAGCATAGGACATATTGTCCTTGACAACATTTTTAAAAAAATTATGAATGATTGATTATTTATGGGGGAAAACTTTTCACAGTATCAATAGTTTACCATTTTGTTTATTTTTTTTTCATCCAGTGAATGACCGGTCGAGGTAGCTCAGTGGTTAGAGCGTTCGCTTCGTAACTGGGAGGTCGTGAGTTCGAGCATAGGTCTAATACGAGCCCCGCTCGTGCCATGGCCGGGTCAAACCTAAGACGAAAAATAGGTAGTGATTGCTCCTTTGCCAAACGCTCGGCATTTGGAAGTAAGAATCACGGGTCTTTCGGATATGACCTTAAAAACGGACGTCCCGTGTCACGGTAGGCGTTTGCACGTTAAAGAACCCTCACTGCTGCGGCCCTGAGCGCAAGCAAAGGTCTTAATTTGTGGTACTTCACCTATAGCTGGTGACGTCTCAATATGAGTGAAAAATTCTCGACGGGACGTAAAACAAACAAACAATCAATCATCCAGTGAATAAAATTCTTTCATATAATATTTTTTATCATGCACAAAGTTTAATTAAATAAAGATTTTGCAAAAACCTATGACATCACATGAGAATGGAGCTGTCTTAATAAAACTCACTCAGTTACCTATTGCTATGTTTTGCAAGTCGTCTCGCGTCGTTCGTCAACTTTTGAACATTTTCAACCCCTTCGATCCAATTTCAAGTAATTTGGTATGTTACATCAATGGGTCAATGGGAACAAAATTTATGAAATTCATGGACGTTGCCTCCTTGGGGTCTGAGGGTGTGTGACCAAAACCATCAAAATGTAATCTTCAAAACATCTGTACTCCTAGAAATCCAATCAAACTATTAGCATCATTATAATAAATAATGAACCCTTTTCCAGCACTGTGAAATTAATGACCCCTGAATTCATGCCCCAGAGTGAGGTTAACTTAGTCACATATTGAAAATGTATTTCTTTAAAAAAACTTCTGGACATCGAGCAGTCAAACTATTGGCTTAAAATGAGATTGAGAACTACACCGAAAACTTTGAAAAAATCTTCTTTACTTCTGGACATCAAGGAGACAAAATGTTTGCGTGTTCTATTATGAGCGTTGTGTCCTCTACCAATTCTGTGAAATTCATGATATTGGGTTCAGGATCTAAGGTGGGGTTAAGTTAGTAATATATTGAAATTGCATTAAATCTTAAGTTGGAAATCTTTTCTCTGTAAATTTCATGACCCCAGAGTTCAGATACCGAGTCAAGACCAGAGTCATCATAAATGCAATGCATTGAAAACGTTTGTTTGTTTTACGTCCCATCGAGAATTTTTCACTCATATACCACCTGTATGTGAAGTACCACAAATTTAGACCTATGCTTAGCGCTCAGGGCCGTAGCAGTGAGTGTTCTTTAACGTGCCAACGCTTACTGTGACACGGGACCTCCGTTTTTAAGGTCATATCCGAAAGACCCGTGATTCTCACTTCTAAATGCCGAGCGTTTGGCGAAGGAGCAATCACTACCTATTTTTCGTTTTAGGTTTGACGCGGCCATGGCACGAGCGGGGCTCGAACTCACGACCTCCCTGTTACGAAACGAACGCTCTAACCACTGAGCTACAGCGACCGGGCCGGTGCATTGAAAACGTAGCAGAAATTCGTCTTTACTGTTGGACGTTATACAGACAAAAACTGGTTATTTTGAGCAGCGTGGAATTTATTAACCCAGGGTTCAGTTCCCAGCATGTGGCGTAGTTGATCATATTATGTTAAAAATGCAATACATGTAAATTTGAGAAAATATTTACTTCTGGACATCAAGCAGGAAATTTGTTTTCATGATTACATGTACTTATAATGAGGAATGAGTTCTTTTTGAAAACTAAAAATTAATTTGCTTTATTTGAAAATAAATAGAAATTTGCAATTCGATGTAATAAAACTTAACTCCTTAATAAAGAATCCTATATCACGAAATCTGTATGATAGTTATACTATTATTATATAGATCTATCGGCGGGTGTGACCGGTCAGCAGAGGATGCTTACTCCTCCATGACACCTGATCCTACCTTCGCTTTGTCGGAGGTCCGTGTTGCCCTACATTCAAACTTGTATATGTCTTTGGGATTTATGATTACACATTGTTAACTTCACCATTAGATATATCTATCATCCAGTATAAAATATAAAAATGAATAAGCAGAAAAAACACACAGGTAACATAATGATTTCTTAAAGAGTAAGAAATGTGCATACTCGGGTGATTGTTAAGGCTCATGGGGCCTCTTGTAAATATTTCAAAGTTTCTACGAAATAGAGGCTCATGATTAAACATTTATTATATAATATTCACGAATACGCAATGTCAGAATCACGTAATATTTCGTTTGTGGGAGTTATCATAGTATTCCCAGAATGGCAAGTAATTAATGGGCTCCAACTTTTGAAGATAATCAAGACGAATCTTTCTATATTTGATCCACTCTGCATAACGTCACTTCAAAAATCGATTCACTTTCTGAATGACTACTACAGGTCAATACGGACATTAAAATGGTCATTCTGAGTAGATTTAATGGACATTGAAGGAACTTCTAAATGGCCATTCAAGATCAAATTCAGTGACCAATCAGGAACTTTAAATTATTCCCTGTTTATTGGAGATACTTCTAAATGCTCATCCAGTGATATTCAAGGATCATTTGTCATAATTTTCAGTGTTCATTCAAGGACTGCTAATAGGTCATCCAAGGACTTTTACATAGCCATTTAAGGACTGGTAATTGATAGTTTAGAGGGCAACGAATATATACATACATACATTAAAAATGTTTGAATAAAAATCGAATATACAACCACAGCTATTGTAATATTAAAATGAAAATCGTCAAATTTCAAAATTCTTTGATTATTTTTACATCAGTTGAGTTTTTTAATCCGAAGTAAGGTGTTTTACACGGTTCGCATCATTGTTAAAAATTTTAGAAAGAAATATTTATAGGCGTCCTCTTTAGTTTGTCGTAACTTCACATTTGGGAGGTCTCAAGATCCACATGCAAGACGTCCAGAAAAGGTATTGACGGTTTCGGTGTTAGAAGTAAAAGAGTACGGGTGTTTCGGAGGAGACATTAACAATTAATTATCTTGTGTCACGGTAGACATTATGGATAGATAAATACAGGCAATGGTGACGTCTCCATATGAGTAAAAATTTCTCGAGCGGGACGTTAAACAACATTTAATCAATCAATCTGACTGCGAAGGCTTTTACACAGGTCAAAATGTCTATCAGATGGTGACGTTCCTATAGTTTATGAGTAAAACCTTCTCCAATGGGACATAAACAATATCATTCTATTAATGATGACCCCCGCCCCGTGAGGATCCGGGTTGTTGGAATAGATCATCAGTACCCTTGCTTGTCGTAAGAGGCGACTAAATGGGGCTTTTCTTCGGATGAGACAGCAAAACCAAGGTCCCGTGTCGCAGTAGGTGTGGCACGTTAAAGATCCCTTCCTGCTCAAAGGCCGTTGGCGCCGAGTGTAGGTCCAAATTTTGCAGCCTTTCACCGGTAATGGCGACGTCTCCATATGAGTGAAAGACGGGACGTTAAACAATATATAATCAATCAATCGGATTAAACCGCAAAACCGAAGCCCCTGTGGTACAATGAAGATCCCTCACTGCTCAAAGGTCGTATGCGTTGATTATGCATCGGCTTAAATTTTGGAGCTCTTCACCACCAATGGTGACGTTTCTGTGGAAGTGAAAAATTCTCGAAGGGACTTTAAAAATTACACAAACAACCTTTTAAAACAGAGAACCCATATCATCGTACGCGTTGGGCACGGTAAAGAACCCTCACTGCTACGGACATTCCTAGGTTAAAATTTGTCTACCTGAATGATTAATTCTCGAATAGGATGTATGATTGATTGTTTGTTTGTTTTACGTCCCGTCGAGAAATTTTTCACTCATATTGAGACGTCACCAGCTGAAAGTGAAGTGCCACAAATTTAGACCTATGCTTAGCGATCAGGGTCGTAGCAGTGAGGGTTCCTTAACGTGCCAACGCCTACCGTGACACGGTCGTATCCGAAAGATCCGTGATCCGCACTTCTAAATGCCGAGCGTTTGGCGAAAGAGCAACCACTGCCTAATTTTGCGAACTCACGACACCCGGTTACGAAGCGAACGCTCTAACCACTGAGCTACCGCGACCGGTGTCGAATAGAATGTAAAACATCATACAAACAAAACGTATTTACAACACATTTTCTGTCCTGCAGCTCACCTCTTTACTGAGCCAATAAAGTTTACCAGTAGGCCTAAATCACAGTGACATTAAGGTAATGCTTCAATATCGCCTAGTGCGTTTCAGTTTACGTTTGGTCTGATGGTGTTTTGCAAAGTTTAAACTTTTGAGTTTTATCCACACTTGTCTGTTACAAAGTCACAGAAAATCTTTTTAGAACATCGTTCGAAACTCGTAATTTTGCCCCACGTTCCAATGCAATGCACTTTTATATGGATCTGTAATCAATGAGGATCAATTTGATGGGAATAAATTAATTAATAAACATTTTAAATTATTATGTATTAATCAACTACAGACTTTTTGATGAAATGAACATTGGTGTTGATTTTTATCAATTTAAATTCATTTATTAAAGTTTTAAAGCGCTACACTTGTAAGACGACATATCCCGCAAACGCGGAGCTTTATTACAAAAATTTAAAGTGTCTCAATATTACATGTATGTCAGAATTACGATTTTCAGTTGGAAGCCCTTTCAAATATTTTGAACAGCGATAAGTGGATATCATAGATTTTCTTTTATGAGTCCCGGCCTGAATAATAATTCCCGTGGAATGTTTAATTCGAAAACTGAGAATATATTTGACTTTTTTTTCACAGCTAATTGAATTAACCTGCAAGAGCCAAGATCGGGTTACAGGGTTTCATTAAAGATCGTGGGAGATTGCTTTAATGCAGCTCTTCAGTGTGAATATGCTGAAAATTATCAGAAAAAAACCTGTTTCCTCTCCAAGTATCCCGTCTTAATAAGGTATAGAATAACATACTTTACAATCTTTGATTGCATTTAAATGCTCCGAAGATTTTTTAATATGCACATATAAGTAATGAGGACAGCAATTTCATTAGGTCTCGCTTGATTCCGTTGCTACTAAATGGTGCGATCCTGCAGAACATAAATACGGATTTATATTGATTTGATACTCTCATAAAGTTATTTTTCATGTGAAATAAAATGAGCTTTCTTTAAGGGTCCATATAATCATAATGTGATATTGTTATAGGTCAATATAACGTATCCATAAACTTTTAATATGTTTTCTAGGTGGATATAAAGCACTGTTTGACTTGGTACCTCTGTGGATTATATACAAACGTGGGTATCTTTCTAAAATTGATGTCACTTCTATCGGTGAATTTTGGTTTAAAATTTACTTGAAATTGATTGGCCGTCAATTTATTTGCCTGAAGTGATTTTTAAAGTATTCAACTTTTTAATTCTCCCTGATTCACTCAGGTGACATATTGCCGTTGGTCTTCTTCTGTTAACAATTTTACGTTTTGAACTTCTATTTGAAAACTGAAAAGCCAGTTGCTACCATTTTGGTGTAAGGCGTCAATAGGATAAGAGGGATATAAATTATGATTTTTTTTTTACCATACCACCCCTGGAGCCTCATGGGCGGGCCAAATATGCTTTAAAAGGCTGTATTTTAAAAAATCTTTCCATACATATGGGAGAAAAAATATATGCATTGTTATGATGTCCATGAAGCCCTCTGTCAAATTTGTGAAATCCATGGTCCCTGGGTCAGGGGTTTATGTCCTAGGGCGGAATTAATATGACCATATAACGAACATGTATTAAATCTTAGAAAATATGTTCCCCTACTCCCATATATATTTGAGAAAAACTATATGCATGATAATGATGTCTATGAAGCTCTCTATCCAAATTATGAAATTTATGGTTCCTGGGTGAGGGGTTCAGGCTCTAGGGTGAGACCAATATGGCCACATAATGAAAATGTATAAAATTAAGTTAGAGAATGTTAGAATGTTTATATGCTTCAAAGTCTTCTGTAGTTGATAGGAATTGTATGTATTTTGAAAGATCATAAACATGTGTACAGAAGACTCCATATAGATTGATTGATTGAAAATTGTTTAACGTCCAGCTCGAGAATCTTTCACTCATATGGAGACGTCACCACTGCCGGTGATGGGCTGCAAAATTTAGGCCTATGCTTAGCACTTACGGCCTTTGAGCAGGGAGGGATCTTTTACGTGCCACACCTGCTGTGACACGGAACCTCGGGGTTCTCCATATGGATGTATATAAGACTCCCTGTATGGGCTATGATTAAGACCTGTGGGCCTCTTGTTTCGTCTCTTAGTATTGAAGAAAGTTTGCACCTGGTCTGGATCATCCCGACGTTTGTGTTCGCCTGTCAATAACTTTTTTTGGTAAGAGTGTAAAGAGCTTTGGTCACGCTTCTGAAGCAGGGATCTGTATTAATTTTTCTCTGCAAAGGTCCCGGAAAACCGAACATCATGAGGACAGCCATTTTTTTTAAATGAAAAAAAAAACTTCAGAAAATCCGTAACTTGGATAGCTATAGGTTGTCGTAAAGTTACGAAGGCTTTTCAACGACCGGAAATAGTTTAATAATTCAGACAGTTATGGTATGTTGAGTATACAATGAACTTAAGAAGTTTAGTTAAACTCGAGTCTGGATGCATTGTTCAGTGAGTTTTATGAACTCAAAGCTAGACTGATAAAGGCGCCGATTGGCTACTTTTAGAAGGTAAAATAGCTGCGCCTAGAGAAGTTCCTGGTAACTTTTCAAACTCTATAAAATGTTCAAGCTTTCATTTTTGCACTGAAAGAAAAGCAGTTTCAGTATTTAGACAATCTTTCGTCCGGAAAATATGTTGTAGGACGCTTTCCTATTAGATGAATTTGACGGCTAAGATGACCCTGGTTTGAAATTTTCACTGAAACTCGGAGTTCATTTTTAAGATTTTATTAGGCACTAAATAAACACGTTTTCTTTAATTAAGGTTCTTAATGTTTTGTTTACTAATTTAGTACCATTTAAAGGGGATGATAGGTTTCATTTCTACAGAAAGCGTCCAGGCGTTTGTGGAGAGTGAATACAAATGTCGGGGTGATCCTCGGACAGACTACTCTTCACTTAGAAAATACTTTACAGAGAGTTGTCTCTCTTTGTAGCAGTAACATTTCCTGCAGAGCAAATATATGATGTGATACGACATACATGTAATAGAACATGTGCTGCACATTGTATCAAAACGTTCTCCTGGATTATCATACCAACTAAAGTGACACAAACCGTTTTACATATTTTAATGTATATGTCATTTGTTATATGCACAATGTTAACTTTGAAAACACCGACCAGCAAATAATTTTAATAAGTTAAAATAATAATGAAAATCTGCGAAAAATATTACGGTGAATATTAATGAAGCCAGAGTTTCCTTGTTGTCTTGCATTTCTAAATAAATATTTCATTAAGATGTATAATTACAGGAGTACTACATGAGTATTTATATATTTTATCCATCTACGTTCGGTCACTATCACATTACGTACAGGAATATCTTTTTACATTTTTTCAATGGTGATTTCATATTCTTCTAACATCAATCAAGAGTAATCGTATTGATTTAGAGGTCTGTCATTTTTGTGAATTCATGCTAAATCACACCCTCGTATTATCAGCATTTTAATATGAATGGACGTGATTGGTATATAAAAGCAAAACGCCCTCTATTTCCTCGTGCTGTTCAATTTTCCCCTGATCTTTCCAAATCACATTATGTGACATTTTTTTGTGCATCGTGTTCTTTTCAGTTTTTAGATATCGTCAAGTGACCTTAGCAGATAATAAGGAAATTTTATCGCGATTATTACATTATCAATCTTTGTCTTCAAACATGTACAAGTTGTAATTCAGGAATATATTAACGTTATTGGTATTTAATTTATCATTCAGCATGACATAAATCCAATATTCTTTCAATAGAATACGGCAAATTTTGCAATACGGTTGTGTCCTTATTAGTTCATATTATTTAAAAAATATTTTTACAAATGCTGAAAAATATCACAATAATTATACATTTTCTTTACACTTTATACTTCAATACGTACATATAAAAGTACTTGGTAGGAAATATTTTAACATAATTGTGAAATCCTACGATGTTTAAAACTACATAAGTGAAGTCTGTTTCTCGTGCACTAGATTCTGAAATTAAGTAAACGCATCATCATTCGATGAAACAATAGGGCGACTGATATGACAGAGAAGGATCTTTCCATACTCCCGAGATCAAAGATGGGGGGTAGTGTTTTTGGTCTGTTATAGGTCTATTTAAAATTCTCTCTCTCTCTGTCTCTGTCTCTGTCTCTCCGGAAACTTAGCTTTGGGCATGACGTCTAAACTATTAATTCACAATATAGACTTCATACATTGCAGTGATTGCTCCTTCACCAAACTCTCGGCATTTAGTGGTAGCTCAGTGGTTAGAGCGTTTTATTTCGTAACCGAGAGGTCGTGAGTTCGAGCCCTACTCTTGCCATGGCCACGTCAAACCTAAGACTCAAAAAATAGGTAGTGATTGCACCTTCGCCAAACGCTCGGCATTTAGAAGTGAAAATCACGGGTCTTTCGGATATGACCTTAAAAACGGAGGTCCCGTGTCACGGTAGGCGTTGGCACGTTAAAGAACCCTCACTGCTACGGCCCTGAGCGCTAAGCATAGGTCTAAATTTGTGGTACTTCACCTACAGCTGGTGACATCTCAATATGAGTGAAAAGTTTCGACGGGACGTAAAACAAACAATCAATCAATCGACTTTTTGATTGATTAAATATTGCTTAACGTCCCGCTCGAGAATCTTTCAATCAAATGGAGACGTCACCATTGCCTGTGAAGGGCTGCAAAATTTAAGCCTATGTTTGGTGCTTATGGCCTTTGAGCAGGGAATGATCTTTATCGTGCCACACCTGCTGTGACATGGGACCTCTGTTTTTGTCGTCCAATCCGAAGGACCGCTCCATTTAGTCGCCTCTTACGACAAGCAAGGGGTACTGAGGATTTAGAAGTGAGAAACATTGGACTTCCGGATATGACATTAAACACGGAAGTCCCGCATCGCGACAGGCGTTGACACGTTAATGAACCCCCACTGCTACGGCCCTGAGCGCTTAGCCTGGGTCTATATTTGTGGTACTTCACTTGCAGCTAGTGACTGACGTCCCAATATGAGTGAAAAATTCTGGACAGGACGTAAATAAAAAACAAATAATCAATTACACTTTGCGAACTGAGAGAGATAAAGAAGGTCAAGGTTAAATTTTTTATAATTAGACCGGGAGCAGAGTGTTTCAAAGAAACATCTGTTCAACCAAAGAGTAACGCATCACTTTTCTTCGAGCCAATAGACAACTTCAGACTTGCGTCATCAAGTGCAGATTGTTGCGAGACGTTCCATGGATTTTTGTAGACATGCCCATAATTTAAATTAAAGCAAGATATTCGATGTGGTGCGTTTATATTTCAAGGTTAATCTTTTTCCCCCTAATAGTTAACGCACGTCCATTCAATATTGATGGAACATGAGCAGTACATTTTATGCCATTTATAACAAAGCATGCATATTTTGCGGTTGTATTTAAGGGCGCGGATGTATAAAGCTAGCGCACAATCAATTATTGCAATTAAAATAATGTTAAACAGTTGGGTAACAAGTCTAGGTTTTGACAGCATCACTAGATTTAATGATAATATTAATTTACCACAAACACAACCCTACAACAATAGATTTAATATGCTGGGTTAAATGAAATTCATGAATAAGGTTGGGTGTTGGAATTAATGTCAACATGAAATATACCTGTACATTTTGTTTTAATAACACATGCGCTTATTGTGTAATAGTATATTTAAGTATTGTGTTTTTGGCGCAGTTCTATTTAATTTGATAGTTATGATATGTTGGTGGTTCTTTTTGGTAAGAATAAGTCCTCAGTACCCCTTGCTTGTCGTAAGATTTGACTAAATGGAGCGGTCCTTCGGATGAAACCGCAAAAACCGAGGTCCCGTGTCACAGCAGGTGTGGCACGATAAAGATCCCTCCCTGCTCAAAGGCCAAACATAAGCTTAAATTTTGCAGTCCTTCACCGGCAACGTCTCCATATGAGTGAAAGATTCTCGAGAGGGACGTAAAACAATACACAATCAATCAATCTTTTTAATAGCTATGATACAATATTGAATACTTTTAAATTGTTTTTAATAACAAATGAAAAGTTTAAATAATAAGTAAATTGGTATAATAAGTAACATTAGTACAAGTATCATGGAAAATCATACTACTATCACGGAAATTCGTACTGCTAAATACTTCAGTACAAGCATGAAATATGGATAAAAATTTGCTGTGATAAAGTTGAGAAATTATTTCCAAATTAAGGATTATGTCCGTCATGCATAGCTCTGACCCTTAGCCGGATTTAGCTCCAATATTTAGCTGGGGGGGGGGGGGGGGGGGGGCTTTCAGCTCTTCCAGGTTTGTTCTTATATCGGATTTTCAACATTTTTGACTTGAGCATCACTATAGAGACATTATTTGTCGAAATGCGCATTTGGTGCATCAAAATTGGTACCTTCTATGTTTTATACATAGAGAAATCATGTGAATTCGTGAGCTATAAAAATAATAAAAAGGAAGTTTATGAAATGGAAATACTGATTAACAAAAAGAAGGCGACAATTTTACGTCGTGAACAAAACAAATAATGATTTGATTTATTGTGCTAAACGTTACACAGAGTTTTGGATTACTTCAAATATTTTTTTTTTATACGGACCTTGGCAATATAATGCTACAGTGTATAAGTTGGGATTATCTTCTGTTTAAAAAAATGGTAGAGTTTGGTGAAATATGCAACTAAACTAATTAGGCCATGTTGATAATCATAGATAACATTGAAACTTCGTCGTGATAAAAATGAAGGATTGATTTCAAGCAGACAAAGTATGATTTGGACATTAATCTGTTACGTTTTTTCGTAGACTACCACCCACTTCTTGAGAAGTGTAAGACGCCTATTTATAGGTCCGGGAATTTTATATATTTCTGATCATGGAATTAATTTTACGCTTGCCTTCCTAAACCAACCATTATCTTCCACTGGGAGTTTGATTTATACTGAGGCAATTGTTCTATAAACCAAATCTACGCACCAATACTCCGATCTCTCAGCGTTAGCTATTATCATTTACATGTGGTTTGATGCAAAGGGCGTGGATTATTAAAACAAATGTCGAAATGCTTATGGAAAAAAATATGAAAAAAGCAGAGTGAATGGCATGAATATATTAATGTCTAACCAAATCAATAATCCGTTTGAACATGTAATTCCAATGTTCACGACACTCTTTCAATGAATAACTCGGAATAATTTGACAACGATGTGACAAATTTCGACCAGTTCCTTTTTCTAACGCTATTGTTACTAAGTATTCTCGCCCAAATTCTTTTATTATGAAAGAAAATTCGGATTAGCCTGTAAATCATTATGGAGTAAATAGATCATACAAATTTTGTGTGTTTAAAAGAATAGTTATTCTATATCATAAATAATGGCTCAGTACATGGAGAGCACTAAGCACTGTCATTTTGAATTACACATGTATGTCTATTGCACGAAACAGTCGTTTATAATATACTTGATGTTTTATGGGGGGGGGGGGGGGGGGGTTCATTCGAGATTATTTCAGGGAGGTCTGCAATCTTTAGATATTTACGTGAGCACGATACCCAGGCTGTACCAATGTGGGTTCTTTGCCAACGCCTTCCATGATGCAAGGTCCACCCGTGTCTTCTAATGTTTTATATCCCATCAAGATTTTTTCACTCATATTGAAACGTCACCAGCTGTAGGTGAAATACCAAAATTTAGACGTATGTTTAGGGCCGTAACAGTGAGGGTTCTCTAACGTGCCAATGTCTGCCCCGACACGGGATCTCCGCTTTTTAAAGTCATATCCGAAAGACCCGTGATTCTCATTTCTAAATGCTCTGCGTTTGGAGAAGGAGCAATCACTACCTATGTTTACGTATTACGTTTGACGCGGCCAGGGCACGAGCGGGGATGTAACTCGCGACCTCCCAGTTACCACGCGAACGCTCCAACCACTGAGATGTCGCGAACTAGGTGCGACATGCTTGCTGGGGACTGAAATCTCTCGACTCTTTGAAGCTTTATAACTGTTTATGGTCAAGGTATATTTAACTGCACATATCCCCCCCCCTATTTTACTACGAACTATGCGCCAATTAACTCCGAACAGGACAAAGTTAGGAATTTTTACTACCCTTTATAATAAAGATTTTGTTTGGAAAATCAAAGTGCACATGACTGGATTTTTTGAAGTACCTCGTAGTCCAAAGTTGAGGCCAAACATCCTTGTAGAACAATGTATATTAGAAAATCCTATAGGATAATGGTAGGATTTTAATTCCTACAAAAACACCTATGGGGATAAAAGTCCTACTATGATAAATAATTCCATAATTTCAGATAGTTAATCAAATAAGAAATGTGTTGGGGAAAATATTCTATACAGAACATTAATTAGTAGAGTAAAATATCCTATGTCTGAACTAAATTACAGAGGAGTTTTAATCACATAAATAGTCTAACATTAGGATTATTTCTCGCACGTATTTTTGCTTTTTGTTTGTTTTATTTTATACTCTGTAGTTTAGTATGTTTTATCCAAAATAATTGATAATAGCATACTTTCTCCATGTTAGAGGAATAAAACTGTACCCCATCCTAACTACGTAGTCTAACTATGACGGTACTTACTATGTACAGCTGCTGTTAGAAAATAGGTTTTGCAAACTGAACCATGTCAGTCATTGCAATAAAATTCTCAGTAATGTTGCAACATGAGATTGATTGGCCACAAAAACTGATATCCTTTTGAAACTTTCATTTCACCAAAAATTGTACGAGGAGCATTTCCTGTTTTACGATGTTTCAGACAACGTCATTCCAGAGTTGCACTTTTAATGGACACTAACAATTAAAAACAAAACATTTTTACAAACTACGTTCAAGATGGCGCTGTAAGACATTTCTTGTTTTGTTTTTCTTTTCTTATTTAATTCCAGGACTGGGGTACTTGTAGAAAGGATGGGCGTGGCTGATTGGAACTCTCGTTTACTTTGAATTTAATAACACTTAATAACGATACTTAATAACCTACTACCAGAGTAAACATGTAACATATTCTCTCAAATCCTTAAATTTCTTTCATTTCCCAAAGACGGAAAACCTTGCTGAAAATAACATGTTAGCAGTGTTATAACAACCTGGTCCATGTAGTATTATTTTGAAATCATATGACATCTGAAAAACATTTTAAAAAATTGATTTGATTATTTGCAAAGTATTTGCTAGTATTTAAACTGTAGCTGTTTTTTGTTGTTGTTTTTTTTTTGGACATGGCTCTATCATGTCGCAGTGCCTATTAAGCTTTTGAAATAAATAATATCAGTGCCCTGTCTCTTGCATGCATTACTTGTTTCTTGACATAATCATATACAATTCACTGACACATTTTTTTCTTCCTTGACCTAATTTAAATGCCTTTAGATCTTCATTCAATGTTGATATAAGAAATCTTTTGACCAGATGTGATGTCGTCCAACAAATTAATTAAAGTTAATAGAGTCTCGACATTTATTTATGAACGCCTACTTCGCAAGTCAAACTCTCCAGGTATTCCTAAAATGTTTTGCATACTTATTTTATGTGCAACACGTAATTTAAGAGTCTTCGTAGAATTTGACAAAATGTCTGCAGAAACATGAAGAAATGAAGATAACGGTGATGTCCTATGATTCAGTGTTCTGCCCAGGTTTGGATGAGGCTGGGTGATTTTCACTCATTAGTAAACTTTTAACGAGTGAAAAATTCAACATTAGTGGGTGAAGTTTGATGTCCCTTCTTCGTCTTTTTTTTTTGTTTTTTTTTTTGTTTTGTTTTGTTTTTGTTTTTGTTTAATTTTTTTTTAGACTTCTATACATGAAATGCCTAATTAAAACAAACAAATAAAACAGTTAAAGGATCGTCCGCATTACAGGGAAAGAAATCTGTAATTTTACGTTTTTGGAGGCCTTATTGATGATTCTGCCATTTTGTACGTAGCGCCCTATGTACGATAAAACCTGAGAACACGATAAAGCTAGAGAGTACACTCAGATGCGAAATGAAATGGAAAAAAAGATACGGATCTTTTTGGAAAATATACCGATGAGTGAAAATCACGCATTTGAGAATTTCTGATGCGTGAAATTTTAATTTTCCACGTAAAATACGCAAATACGCGCTCTGGGCAGAACACTGATGATTTCAAAATTCTGTTACAGTAATAGTATATATATAATTGTCAGAGAATTGTTTTATTCTTTGCTTAAAAAGATAGATCGATTGAGTACTTGCTTGTTTCTTGTTCCACAGAGAATTTTTCGCTCATATTTAGACGTCACCAGCTGTAGGTGAAGTACCATAAATTTAGATCCATGCTTAACGCTCAGGACCGAAGCAGTGAGGATTCTTTAACGTGCGACACGGGACCTCTGTTTTTAAGGTCATACCCGAAAGACCCGTGATTCTCATTTATAAATGCCGAGCGTTTGACGAAGGAACAATTACTTCCGATGTTTACGTCTTAGGTTTGACGCGGCCATGACACTAGCAGGACTTGAACTCACGTTCTCCCTGTTACGAAGCGAAGCTACCTTAACCGGATTAAAAACGAACGACTAATTTACAAAAAACATACTGAATTACATATCAGAAAGCTTAAAACAAATTTAACATACTGAATTGGAAAATCAATAGACTGAATACGAAAATCAACAGACTCTGTTGCAAAACGAATGCTCATTGATGCAAAACCCACGATCATTAAAGAGACATTACACCTCATTTTTCACATTTTAAACACTCCACATTTTAATCAGGTGTGTTTTAAAACACGGATCAAACATTTATATATTGACTATTTTGAACAGTTTGAATGCATTATATCATACTGAATTCAAGTTTCTTCATGCGGACATTTTACATCAGAATGACAGCAAACGTGTTGTGAACAAACTTATTTAAATGCCCTTTAAGGGGTCCACACTCGCTTTTCAAGTATTATTCCCTGATTCTTGTAATTAAGAGATTCTAAATCATTATTCTAACGAAAACCTTTTCATGTCTCTATATTGACCAAACAATTTTTTTAAACGCGTGACGTGTTCATATAAAAATAGCATTACTTTTAATGCCCTGCGTCTGTGTCTCATAGCTCGTGGTTTATCAAACGGTCATTTGATAGTAATCCCCACATAAATTCTAGTTCGCGTATGAGTTGTTACTCGTTCTATTTTAACCCTTTTTCTCGCATAATCTTTCGAAATTCTGGATCCGGGTTGTTAGAATAGATCCTCAGCACCCCTGGCTTGTCGTAAGAGGCGACTAAATGGGACGGTCCTCCGGATGAGACGGCAAAAACCGAGGTCCCGTGTCACAGCAGGTGTGGCACGTTAAAGATCCCCTCCCTGCTCAAAGGCCATAAGTGCCGAGCATAGGCCTAAATTTTGCAGCCCTTCACCGGTAATGGTGACGTCTCCATATGAGTGAAATATTCTCGAGCGGGACGTTAAACAATATATAATCAATCAAAATTCTGGATCTAGACATTTTACGCTTTCTCTCGCTGGACTCATGTTGCACTGTTTACCGTCTGTGCGCATGCGTCTGAAGACCGAAAGGAGGAGTCTCAATGTATTTTATATGACCATCAAAAAGTATTAATTTTTGCGTTTAAACGACAATTTTTAACTTTAGAAATGTGTTATTTTTGCAGAGTTTATATATTCAACCACTAGTATGCAACAAAATTTGAGATAGGTCTGGGAAAATTGTCATTTTATGATTTTTGCACAAAATGAGCTGTAGTGTCTCTTTACCAAAATTGACACCTGGTGTGACATGGGCCTCGGCTTTTGCGGTTTCATCCGAAGGACCACACCTTATAGTTGCCTCTTTCATCAAATAAGGGGTACTCAGGACCTATTCTAACTCGGATCCCCACGAGGCCTGTCCTATGAAAGCATGAAAATAAATAATCTGAGCTAATAGAATTGACTAACCCCCTCCCCTCAGAATAAAATTCTTGACACGAGACATAATTATAACACAATCATATCACAAGATATAACACAAAACCCGCGAGTAATACTATTCACTATAGGAAATATTGCTCGTCCCTTCCTCTGCTTCGCGTGGTTTCGCAAGCTTTTGGAGAATTTGGAATAACGACTTAAGTCTCAACTACCAGGTATTAAAATAAAAATAAAGCATAAAATTCATATTTGATTTACTATTTTACTTTTCACATGAATTACCTGTTACGGTATTTCAATGCTCAATTATAAGGCCTCCGTGGGCGAGCGTTAAGGGTATTGCGCTCAAAATCACAAGGCCTATATCACCTCAAGTCGGCGCGGGTTCGAATCTCGCGTGCGACGATATATGTAAGAATGTTTGCCAATTTACTTCGGAAGGTCGGTGGTCTCTTCCTGGGTACATTGTATCTAGGCTCTCTCTTCCACCAATAAAAAACTGGATGCCACCAGATAACTGAAAAATTGTTGAGTGTGGCGGAAAACAACAATCATTAAATGCTAATTTTGATTTCAATAAAAATGATTTGCGTTTGAATTCTTTTCATAAGTGACGAGTACTCTGTTTACATTGCATATAAAACGTGCACAAAAAGTCTTCTTTCGTTTACAGCAAATTACGGACTCGTGCGACATCTAGCGTTAACGTCAGGTAATGTCTGTCCTTCATTTTACGCCATCAAGCGTGAATTCTCTTACTGCAACAGAATCTGGTGATTTTGTTTTAAGTTAGTCTGTTATGTATTTCAGTATATTTTTGTAATTTAGTTGTTTACTCTGTATTGATGTCTTTGTTGTTTTACCCTATCCGCTGGCTATGAGAATAACACTGATTTAAACATTGTATAACGAAAAATAATTAAACAATGTGACAGAAGGCACAAATTATGTTATCACCAGGATACATTCATTTACATGGCGTGTTTCAACTTGATAAAATAGGAATGATAATTAATTAATACAGACGCAATATCCCGTAGAGAACTTTACTTTTCTGGTTGCTGTCGCCAGTTTGTATTCTCTTCTTAGTGCACGCCCCGTTTCGTCAGGTCTCGCAAATTCTCAGTGTAGTAAAAGTTTCTACAGTTTTCTCGGACATGACGTTTTCTGTATCCGGTATCCTTATGTGTTCTGCTGATGCCTTCAATCATTTTCTGAACTTTTAATAGTTCCATCCCAGGTACATCATGATTTCGACGCATGTAGATTGCAGTAAATTTGCTATTGATGCCATCAAAAAAATTTTTTTTTGAAAGTGGATAGCCTATTTTCAACATCTGATCTATTTTGACAGTGGATTCTTGTTTTTTCGCAACAATTATTCATGTAGTTGTTTTCTAACTATAATCTATTTTTAAAAAAAAAATTACAACCATATTCATTAATACATTCATCAGGAAATTCAATTTTAAATTTCGTGCGACCAAACTTGTGAGTACCTGATATTTTAAGATTAAGTTCAACCTTCTGGCTTCAATTATTAATACAAAAACAGTACGCTTGATCTATACACCAAACTTTTATTTAATGGCTCTTTGAAGCATTGCATATGAAGTATTTTTCACCAAATAAAGAGTGATACAAGCTATCAATTATTTTACACGTATATTATTATTGTCGAAGTGATATAATAGGTGTTTTGTTTGCAAAGATGTTTAAAGTCAAAAGTTTGCTGTAATTTGATGCACGATATAAATGCCAAGAAGACTCGGGTAAACAGTGTACATTTTAGATAAAAATATTGATGAAAATTGAAAACATTGTTAAGTTTTTCTAGAAACTTGTCAGTTAAATAAAACCAACAACATTGAAATGATAATTTGAACTAAACCTCCGAAGGTAAAGTACCGATCCCGATCGAAATTGATAAAAATGAAAATAATCAACTTGCTGTTTTTCATCCAGACAATACTCTGATTAGAAATTCAAACCTGTAAGCCACTTACAACAACGGAATGTAGTTTTCTAATTACAATGTTGTTATCTATTGTCAATTTTTACGATTCCTTTCGGAATACGTTTAATTTTTAACTGTCTGAAAATTCACAATGCTTCTTAAATTTCGCATTTCTTTAAAATATATTTATTTATATGTCTTTTTTAATTGACGTGTTTCTTGATAATTTTAAAAATAACGTTTTTAATGTTTATAAATATTTTTATTTTAAACAATTTAAATTATATTTTCTTAGTTTCTTAGGTACTTATATCATAAAAAGGTGAAAATAACAAACAGTGATGAACCTCATAAAGACGATATAAATATACAACCGAGAGCAGAGCAAAAACAGATCCCTGGACATACCAGAGGTTGGATCAGGTGCATAGGAGGAGTAAGCATCCCCTGTTGATTGGCCATACCCCGTGAATCCTAGATCTTAATCAGGTAAACGGAGTTATTCATAGTCAAAGTCAATATATATATAGAACGGCCTAACACACGTCATACAGCACTCAAACCAATGATAGGATGTGTTGGCAAATTATATCATTATAACGACGATAGACGTTGCAAAATTGAATAAAAACGTAACTGTTTAAACCACAGTAACATTAACTTAGTTGTCGATAGCCTTCCTCGATTTAACAACTGATCACACACAGAACATGCTATCGCTTATCCAATCAGTTGAGAGATATAAACACCACATGTATGTAATAATGGAAAAAATGCTACAGTACATGTAATATAGAAAGGTGACGATGGAGAAGATGAAATCATTCCGTTTGTCATTAAGTTGAGTTGTCAGTTTGCCTTAGATGTCTATATTCAATAAAACATTTAAATATGAAACAGATATGGAAAACTGAGGAATCTTATTTAGTGTTCATTGAGATATATAGATATCAACATACGAATAAAAATGAACATTTTTGATTTATAGAACATTGTCCATATATCTAAACGTTGAGTTGAATGTCATAGCAAGAGCAAGATCACAAGATCACAAGATATAAATATCCCATGTTCCATTTTCATTAAAAGAACATCTGTCTGTTGTATCAAAAAGCTTACTCGTTAGGAAATGCGGTGTTAAGTGTAAAAAAAAATATCGTACGTTTTTATGCTGTTTATAATGGACAAGTTCTATGATTTCGAATTTACTGACAGTTCTTTGTTTTAGAATCCACATTTGATTTACTCCACTTCACCCATATAATGTGGCACAGTACGTTTGAAGTTTCTTTAAAGCAGTTAAAAATAATTTTTGAGGAGTAAAGATATAGGTTTGGTAGACTATGTATTGGATCCTGCAGTGTATGTAAGGCAGACAATCAGCAGACATCACTACGTTATTGACAAAGTGAACAGCGACTGAACGTAACTTAAGTAAAGGTATGCCACCACAAAGACGTCATTGACAGGCAAATGAGCGCAATCAAGCAATCGGAATACTTCAGGCTGGACAAACCCATCGATATGTTGCTATCCGGTTTGGTGTGTCCCAGAGTGTCATCTCTAGACTCTGGACAAGATTTCAGGGGACTGGTACAGTCAATGAGAGGCCTAGGAGTGGCATACCCCGTGCCACAACACAACGCCAAGACCGGTACATCGAAAGGTTGGCCCGGAGACAGCGTTTTCAACCTGCTCCGAGACTGACTCGTCAGTTTAATGTTGCCACAGGCCTGCACATTACGTCCCAGACTTTGAGAAACAGACTTCATGTTTTTAATCTCCGGGCTTACAGGCCAGTGGTGTGGCCCAAATTTCTTCCACGTCATCGACAAGCACGCTTAGAATTCGCACATCAACATATAAATTGGGATAGACGACTTTGGGAGCCGGTAGTGTTCACAGATCAGTCCCGAATCTGTCTGGACTTCCATGATGGTCGTGGGCGTGTGTGGAGAGGGACAAGGCAGTGATACAGTCAGGCATTGGTGACTGAACACATCGGTTTCAGGTTGGCTCTGTGATGATTTGGGATGGGATATCTTTGGCGGGGTAGCCATCAGGAACGGCGCACTGACTGCTCTCCGATATAGGGATGGAATTCTTCACCCAGTCGTCAGACTGTTTGCAAGTGCAATTGGGCCAAATTTCAGTTTGATGGAAGACAACGCCCGTCCCCATCGTGCTCATGTGGTTCAGGAGTATCTGCAGCGGGAAACTATCGAGCGTATGGAGTGGCCTGATGTCTCACCGGACCTGAATCCCATCGAGCAAGTGTGGGATCAACTTCAGCATCTACCAAACCAACCACAGACTTTGGATGATCTTGAAAGCGCGCTGAGAGAGGAATGGAACAATCTCCCACAACAGAACATTGTGATTCTCATAATGAGCATGCAACGCCGATGCCAGGCTGTTCTGAGAGCAACCGGAGGTCACACCGAGTATTGATGAAACTCTGAATCAACTTTGGACATGTTCTGTAAAGTTCAAGTTGTCTTACATGCCAGATTTCGTCATGTCATTTAGTGACATGTTTTATGCATTATGACCCCAAAAAAATCAATAAATGAAAACGAGATTCCTGATTAAATATTGATGAAAAAGTAATATCCGCGTTTGTGTTTCATATATTCTGTGATGTACGTACAAAGGTTTAGTAAAATCAATATTCCATGATCCCTAACTTATTTTGTCCTTCGTTTAAAATACATTTGTAATAATGAGCCTTGCAAGCAAAGACATTGCTGTTACAATCTTTGTTAGCTGGAACTAAAACATATTCTTCATGTAATCTATCTATTCTTTCATTATTTCAGGTTTGCTAAACAGAGAAGGACAGATGGTACAAGGTTTTCTTTTAACATTCCAATACCAGATTTTGATATTCTCCTACATCCATTTTGACCACATATAATAATAAGGCACTAAAATGACAAGTGAACGAGTCAGAACTCTTGATTCTCGTTCAGAACATGATTTTTATTGCACCATGCAACACTCGATAATTTCAATATGTAGACGTTCTGCCTTTTTCTCATCCTCTGTACATGTAGATTAGTTTTAGTGCTAATTTGCATTCTTATTTTGTTTATTTAGTTTTCATTTCTATGTAAATATGCTGTCGTCGTGAAGAAGGAGCATAGATTGATTGTATGTTGTTTAACGTCCCTCTAGATAATTTTTCACTTATATGGAGAAGTCACCATTGCCAGCGAAGGTCTGCAAATGTTAGGCCTGTCCTCGGCACTCGTGGCCTTTGAACAGGGAGTTGATTGATTGTTTGTTTTACATCCTGTCGAGAATTTTTCACTCATATTGAGATGTCACCAGCTGAAGGTGAAGTACCACAAATTTAGACCTATGCTTAGCGCTCAGGGCCGTGACAGTGAGGGTTCTTTAACGTGCCAACGCCTACCGTGACACGGGACCTCCGTTTTTAAGATCATATCCGAAAGACCCGTGATTCTCACTTCTAAATGCCGAGCGTTTGGCGAGGGAGCAATCACTACCTATATTTCGTCTTAGGTTTGACGCGGCCATGGCACGAGCGAGGCTCGAACACACGACCTCCCGGTTACGAAGCGAACGCTCTAACCACTGAACTACCGCGACCGGTACGAAAATTAGAATGAAACCCGGAACCCAAATTATAATTTTAAGGTTCCGACCGGAACTCGACATAGACGGAACATAAATTATGCGACACCGGACAACAAGGGAAATTGACTCTTCCTATGCACCTGATCCTACTTCAGATGTTTTTATGGGTTTGTGATTGCCCTATTCTCCATTTAATTTGTATTCTTATGAGATTGACCACTGTTCGTTATCTTCATCTTTTATCATGCATTACCTCATCATTTATATTGGGGCCTCCGTGGCCGAGTGGTTAGAGCATCGGCAACTTGTGATAACTGAAAAATTGTTGAGTGTGGCGGAAAACATCAATCAATCAATCATTTATATTTGTTTCTGTTTTACTATTAGTTTGAGTTTGCGGTAAAACAATTTCATCATTAATATAGATATGCTGTCATAAACTAAGCCATCAGTTGTCTAACATGATTGTTACTGTAATAATTAATAATATGTTAGCTTTTTACAACACAATACAACCACAAAATTTGCAATCCAATACTCATGTGACATCAATATAAAAATTGACTGATGTCAGAATATTAAAACATTAGATTGGCCTCATAATATTGATTAATTCATTTCATAAAGTGATTAAGAGTTCAATTTCCACGTGACTATTCGTTTTATTAGGGGAATGTTTACAGAAACTGCATGGAATGTTTACAGAAACTGCATGGAATGTTTACAACTACAGGATTTGTTGTCACAAATTTAACATCAAGTTAAACAGGATCTACGATTGAGATAAAATAGTTCAGTTAGATCACATGTTTAATTCAAATTCCGATCTTAAATGACATTATCCTTCAACTGTCAGTCAACATCTATATAGTCAGTATATTGAATAGTGTAAAGGTTGTAGCTATGGTTGACGTTGTAAGCAACCAAATATGGAAAAAGACCACGATAAAACATAATGCTTGCAATATTTGTTCTCTCGGTCAGTCTTCGGTGCAGTGTTGCTCTATTCATCTTAATGCTTGTATGAAATGATATATACATGGTGAAGTTCAGAATCTCTCTAGAAATGATAACCATGTGTATAGTTATCAATAATGCGTTCATAACGTTTTATTTAAATGAACTTGAAATGTAAAATCTTAGAAAATTTTGTTGGAATTACTTTAATGTTTTGTAGAACACACAAGATGGATTCAGTGAAATGGTAATTGTTTCTCGTGTTGTTAGTATGTTATATGTACATAAAGATGTCATGTTGTTGTTTGTATATTATATAGAGATATTGTCATGTTGATTGTAAGTTATATAGAGCTCTTGTCAGATTTTGTTTGCATGTTATATACAGATCTCTCTCTCTCTCTCTCATATATATATATATATATATATATATATATATATATATGACAAAGAAAGAGATTGTCATGTTGTAGTCAATAATTAGTGTTCTGCCTATGTTCCCTGCAGATAATCCGTGGGAATGTTCGAAGAAAATGGAAATATCAGGGAAAAATTGAATAACATAAGGAAATAATGGGAGCGTAGCTTAGCTGTCAATTCTTATCAAAATACGTCAAACTATAAGCCAATAACATAGAATTATGATTTACCATATCACAGCAATACCGACAGAATTTTACTACTGACCGAAATTGAAGAATCCATATGTGTACGTTAAACTGTACATAACAACATAAAAAATGTGTTTATTATGTGTTATGAATCAATTGTAAGTTACCCCAATTTGCACAATAAAATAAACGAATTCTTCGTTTTTAAAGATTTTGAGGAGGTTTTATGGTCCATTTAACTCCTACAGGAATATCCGCAGCTTCAAATTTCAACCTATGCTCAAAGTTTCATCAATATACCACTGTGTTCCATGACACGGAATCGTGAAGGTTTATACGGGCGATTGTCGAAGGACTAATCGCCAAGCGTCTTCGATTTGACGCGGCCATGCGGATTGAGAACCGACCCTGGAGCCTCGCACTTGAGATGCGAAGCTCTATTCACTGTACTACCACATTTAGATCATAAGCTTAAATTTCAGTGCAAGACATGTTAGAAGATGGGGACTACAAACGTATTTTCCATTGTTCTACTGTTTTCAGAGATGATACAATATGTTGCTTTTGTTAAGGATGTGTTTGATCGATTGATTGCTTTCCGCCACACTCAAGACTTTTTCAGTTATCTGGTGGCGTCCAGTTTTTATTGGTGGAGGAGAGAACCCGGATACAATGTACCCGGGAAGAGACCACCGACCTTCCGAAAGTAAACTGGCAAACTTTCTCACATATATCTGCGTGAGCGAGATTCGAACCCACGCTGACTAGAGGTGAGAGGCCTTGTGATTTTGAGGGCAGTGTTCTAACCACTCGGCCACGGAGGCCCTATGATTTGTTTGATGACCGATATTTTGAGATCAACATGGTGCCGATTGATAAAAAGCTATAAATGAGCATAGTGTATGTACTGACGTCTTTCATGTTAACATCGGGTTATACTGTAGTATAATTGGGGAAGCTGATTATATACAATGTAAATAAATTACTCCAAGCCTCTCTTATTTTCATTCCTTATGTTCATATTTTGGATAAATAGGTGTCAAAGCCAAATTATTATTCGGTGCATTTGTTGAGAAATGAAATGTACTGAAGTAGCAAGATTTATTCTGGAAACTGTACAAATTGTATCTCCTACACTGTATTACTACAAACCCCTAAATTGAATTTCCTTAAGTAATAACAAAACCGGAGAAGAATGAATTTAATTTAATTTTATGTCCCTGGAAATACGACAGCGACTTTTAATTGACTGGAATGACCGTGTACAATGTTTAGCAATGGACAATGGCAGAACGGTAGAATTAGTGTTTAATACTTCATATGCAAAATGCTTGGACATTATGATTGCTTACAATAGGAAGATGATTTAAGTTTAGGTTCATCTTTAATATTATAAACTTTTACGAACGAGGTATCTACATAAACAGAGAAATCATCTATAACAAGCTGTAAATAGTGAGAAGCTTTGAAAGGCCATAGTGAAAATAAACGGCACAGTTCAGTATATACTGGAAATGAACTAATACGGTGACAATGATGACAGTCGTTGTCAGAATGAATGGCTTTGTTTTCAGTAAGATCTTTCTTTGTCTGTACACAGTGCCCCCTTACTACGTCTTGTTCCTTCTTCAGGATATCTAATTTTAGCGCAGATTATTTTTATATATTTCTGTTCATGGAATTAATTTCACGCATGTCTTCATAAACCAACCATTCTTCTACATATGCATTGGAAACTTTATGTTTATTGCAGTAATTGATTAATACACCACAAACTGACAGCAATCCGTACTGTAACACCTCAGCATTGTATATGTGTATTTCAATTATGGTTTTATGCGATGGGTGTGAGTGAAAACAAAATTAACCCCCACAGAAACAGCAGTGTTAATGTCAATGTATTACATTTTCATACTTAATCCAACTATGTAACCCATATCCTTAAGAAGTATTCATTGCATGATTGGAATATCACTCAAAATAACTCCATAATGCTTTGGAAGATCTTGATCAGTTCATTAGTTGATTCATATTTCTAGATAGTTCTATCGTACGGAAGAATTTAATTTCATTTTTTATTTTCTCTCTACACTTGAAATGAACAACTGGTAGAAATGGTTACAATAATAGAATGTAACCGTAGACATCACTTTGAATGGCTAAGTACTCCAAATTTATTGCACAATTTTCCACACAGAGAAACAATCTAAAAGTAAGTTGTATACATATATAGTGAATCTTCTAAATATTCTCTAAAAGTACGAAGTCACTTTTCATCAAATTTGATGTGGAGCACGTTTGGGAGTAAGGGGAACGCAGTTTATAGGCTTTATAATTACCGTGCTCCTGAGGGTGTGCATGAGGGGTAGATTAAAACCTTAAAAATATTTATGTAATCTTATAATGATGAGCAAGGATATCTCTATCAAACTTGTGATATTTATGGACCCTGTAGGTGTTCAGGCAGTTCGTATAGTAAAACTACATTATTCTTTAAAAATCTTCTTTTTGACGCCTGCACATCAAACAACCAATTTCCGTGAGAATCCGGGTTAGAAAAGGCCCTCCCTAAGCATCTCTTGCTTGTCGTAAAAGGCAACTAAATGTGGCGATACTTCAGATGAGACCGCAAAAACTGAGACCCCATGTCACAACAGGTGTGGCACGATAAAGATTCCTCTCTGCTCAAAGGCTGAAGGCGCCGAACATAGGCCTAAATTTTGCAGCCCTTCATCGGCAATAGTGAAGTCTTCATTTGAGTAAAAAAAAATCTCGATCGGTTCGTTAAACAATATAGAACCAATCGACCAAACTTGGTGTATAGTAATAATGAAGGTGAGACCTTAACCGAATTCGCGAAATCCGCCGCCCCGTTGAGATATAGATTTAGTTGGTAGCTAGAACGGGATTCTTATACTACCTCAGATACCGAAAATACATCATTTCGTCTACAGCCTTGGACACAAAATAAATAGTTATCAAGAAAAGAGACGCCTCTACCAGTAATATTCCCGGAGTCAGGATCTTTGATTTTCAGAGACTGTCAGTAAGAAACCTAATAAGTGTTTCATTTTGCTAAGGACCATCACACAACACGCAACTGATATTTTCGTACAAAGCTGTATTTCGGCAGCGTCCGCCATATTGATTTTTCGGGTTTGCTACAGACTGTTTATAGAAATATAGCTGACAAAGACGTGGCGCTTCGTTTCGTTTAATGACAGAAAAGCATTCTAGTTCAAGATAAAATGAATTAAATACATGTTGAATGAAGAGCAAAAATTTCAATTCCCTTTCTTATCTGGCTAATTTCAGTGGGTTTTAAAATCTAGTAAGGCTGCTTAGAAGCACTTCGACTTTCGAAGGTTATGCAATCATAGATTTTAGGTTGTTTGTTTGTTTGACGTCACATCAAGAATTTTCCACTCATATTGGGACGTCACCAGCTATAAGTAAAGTACCACAAATTTAGACCTATGTTTAGCGCTCAGGGCCGTAGCATTGAGGGTTCTTTAACGTGCCAACGCCTACCGCGAAAATAGACTTTCATTTTAAATAAGGTCATATCCGAAAGATCTGTAATTCTCACTGCTAAATGCCGAGCGTTTGGCGAAGAAGCAATCACTACCTATGTTTACGTCTTAGGTTTGACGCGACCATAACACGAGCCGGGCTCGAACTCATGACCTCATGATCACGAAACGAACGCTCTAACCACTGAGCTACAGAATGAATTTCCGAAGAAAGATCTTTATTGTAAACACTGGGAGATCCATGACTGGGAACAGTATGCTGGTGCCGTTTCGTGATAGTGGAAGTAAGCACCGACTCTCACGGCATCGTAGAAAATAGTGGCGGATTGTTGACAGCTGAGCAGTCGCTTTCTACCCGTACAGGTGGCCACCATGTGGTTTAAAAACATTCTGTCGCAATCACTTCTGTCAAAGCCGAATTTATGACCCTGCAAGAAAGATCCCCAACAGACGATTTTAATTTCAAACATCAACTACTTACAAAAAGTGAAGATAACAAACACTGGTCAATCTCATAAATTCCACAGAGAATACAAAATTAATTCGAAGGCAAACACGAACCCCTGAACACACCATAGATGGGAACAAGTGCCTAGGAGAGGTAAGCATGTCCTGTTAACCGATCGCACCCACTGTAAGCCCTCTATCTTGATCAGGTAAACGGAGTAGTCCGTAGTCAAAATTAGCATAGAAAGAACGTCCCAACAGTTGGTATCTTTTCACAAAATCTCTTAGAGTTTAGTTTATTTGTTTGTTTTACATCCCGTCGAGAATTTTTCACTCATATTGAGACGTCAGCAGTTGTAGGTGAAGTACCACAAATTTTGACCTATGCTTAGCGCTCAGGGCCGTAACAGTGAGGGTTCTTTAACATGCCAACGCCTAACGTGACACGGGACACCCGTTTTTAAGGCCATATCCGAAAGACGCGTGATTCTCACTTCTAAATGCCGAGCGTTTGGCGAAGGAGCAATCGGTACCTATTTTATGTCATATAAAATTTGTGAAACTTACACAATCATAGCAGACATCATGTTTATTACAGGAGGGTGTAAATTGTGCCTCATAATCAAAATGAAGAAGAGGCACACTGCATCCATCTACAGCACCTGCGGGAGCATGGTCCATACAAAAATCACTTCCACATACACTTCCGGTCAACACCAGCAAATGTAGACATAACAGATAAACAGACGTCTAAAGAGAAAGTAAAAGGAAATGTATCTAAGCTCGCAAAGAGATGTTGTCCTTTACAAAAGTGAAAAAAGGAAATTCTTATTCAAATTTTGAATTCAAAATTAGTGACTACCATTATCTCTCTGGATAAAGGGATTTTCTTTACAGACATGATATCCAAAACGCTGGGATATTAGTCAAACAGCCCCGTGGGGATCCGGGTTGTTAGAACAGATCCTCAGTACTCCTTGCTTGTCGTAAAAATGCGACTAAATGGGGCGGTCCTTCGGATGAGACTGCAGAAACCGAAGTCCCGTGTCACAGCAGGTGTGGCACGTGAAAGATACCTCCCTGCTCAAAGACCATAAGCGCCGAGCATAGGCTTAAATTTTGCAGCCCTTCACCGGCGATTTTGACGTCTCCATATGAGTGAAAAATTCTCGAGCGGGACGTTAAACAATATATAATCAATCAATATTAGTCAAACATATGTTTGTGGGAATCACGCTTGTGTTCTTTCAATACATCACAATATCTTCATGCCTAACTCTCAGCAGTGTAAAAAGGGCCTTTAGTTAAAACTACCTGCCTCAATGAAAATTGCTGAGGTCATTTTTCCTATAAAAAGGTAATGAATGTGACCACCTGTGCTATGATCTGATGAGTATATATGTAGGGCACCAAAGTTCACCCAATATAGACTGTAGATTTAATTCACGATTACCAGGTCGATCATCTTACCTGCATGATATAGCCGAATCTTCTTAATAATAGAGATCAGTTACTTCAGATCTTATCAATAACAGTCCAGTAAACACGTCCTTCAGTTCTTATTTGGTGATCTTAGTACAGGTCACGTAGCGAGATGAAATACTGTATCAAGTCAGAATGATATAGTAAAATATTGACCACAAGTTCAGAACAAGAATCTACGTCTTTATCATACATCACAGTCTCACGAACAGATTTCATCAAATATAGGTGATTTTATCAAATTCCTTTACTGTGAAATAATTCTAACTTTACTCATTTTAAGCATAAATCTGATAGTGGTATTTCCCTTTCATTGAATTCATACTAATACTTTAACTTGTGAGATCATGTATACTGCATGCCATGATTAATTCTCGAAATAATTCCTTATTTACCTTGGACTTAGTAGAAGCCAACCAACAAGATATCATGGAATGGCATTCTCATACATATCGTTGAAGAAGTTATGTAATAGAAGACCATTGTTTCTAGTTTGATAGAAGTGAAAGAGGTGCTAAATTAAATCCTACTTTCAGTAGAAGTTTTACTTTTCAACAAATTTCGCCATATGTAGGATATCTAAAATATAAAATATGTATATTCAATGCTTTAATTAATGAAATTATAATCGATTCGTAATCACACATTTTTATTGAAACTGAAAATATAGTCACTTTCAAAAATTTTAAAAGCATATTCTGTGATATTTTTATGTATTAACCTATAGTGTATATAACACTACAATATTACCTCAGTCCACATAACGCGTAAATAAGGATAGAGAGTTAATGGTGAAAAAATCTCAGCGAGACCAAAGATAATATAAAATGAAAAACTACATATTTAGGTAATAGTTATATAGTATTGTTCACTTTATCCACCAGTGTGTTTAAACTAGAATAATCGAGACACTAGCATCATATCTCATCAGAATTTTCTAAAATATTAACTGCATAACTTTTCGTGTCACATAAATGAAAACGTAGAATGACATTAAGATATGGTCTCGTAAATATGAACTTAAAAAAAAAAAATAAGGAGGTTTTAAAATATTTTGAAAATTATGTAGTAAAGTGCAGAATATTGTGTTTTAGCTCCGTTTTTCATTGTTCATGTCTATATACAGGATTGGTCAATCAAAAATCCCATGGCATTTCACGGACCAAAGATTATCGACGTAATCTCTGATTGTTGTAGATTATTGCATTTGATCAATGCCGTCTTATCTATGGAGAATCATTATTGACTTCTGAACAATAACAAGTTAGTCAAATAGCTCGTCAACAACTTGTAAATATTTTTTGTCCTAATAACGGTAAACCTGAGCTTTCAAGGGTATTAACAAAGAAACCTTTCATTGCGTACTTTTAACACCAAGACGTCTGAAAAAGACTTTTAAGTCCATTGTTCGACACTTGAGAGACTGAAGGTTTTTGTGTATTAGCCTTAAAGTGGCAAAGAATGTAATCTGATTTAGAATTGTCTATCAACATCTATATAGCCTGGAAACTCGGGAACAAGTCTTCAGAACCCACGACACACGATTAATAAACGCACGACAAGGAATTTTGTTCCTGTACCTAAGTTTTGACAATGGAATCTATCTCCGCAACCGACAGAATTAACGCTGCATTCGCTAACCTGCAGACAGAGTTGGTAAGTATAATTATAAAATTTATATACCATTAATACAGTTAAATTAACGAATTTTGATAGTAACAATTGCGAATTATTGGTTTTATTTTATTAAAAGCGTACAGTATTGTAGTTCAACACACAATTCCATTTCATTAGTATTTCAAACTTATCAGCTACCCGAAATCTGATATAACAATTCTTTTTTTGGAATTACATTGCTTTCGGTATTTTAGAATTGGTAAGTTAAAATGGTAAAAACAGGTGAAACATTGACATTAAGAGTTGAAATTAAAATATGGAAATCTAAAAGTACACGTTTTGGTATAAAAGGAGATCCTGCAGCTTAAAACCTTTCCATTTGTTTTTAAATGCAAGCTACCAATAAATGTGTAAGTATGTATTTTACAGAGAGAAATCAGAACACAAGACATCAGTCTGATGAAGCAACTGCTGAGTATCAATGATTCAATCCAGCGCCTGTCTAAGAAGAAGAGCGACAAGTCACGCGCCAGAAGGATGACCCGCAAAATTTCCCGCAAACCAGCCTTGACGGAAATTGCGGACGAGGATCACACATTCAGTAGAAAGGACGAGATTACGCTCCTGACCAACGTTAAACTGTGGAAGTATTCCCAGTCTGATGAATCAAGCTCGGGATCGGAGTCGGATGTCCTCTTCGACTAGGCCTTCTGGTTTCACAACACATTGAATCAACATACTTCATAGGACGAAGGTCTCTCTATAAACTGTTGCTGTGCATATTATTTTCTCGACAAGGCAGTTTTAGAGAAATTAGACCAGATTGAGAAACATTTAGTATCATCAGGCTTTGTCTTCGTTGGTGTTTTCGGTTTCTCTCTCGTCAGCTTTCATTGATGAAAGTTGGGTTTCGTATTGAAGGTCGACGACAGAGTGCCACACTGTGGTAGTAATACTGCCGTTAATTCTAAGTGGTTTGTTGTAATTCATGTTTGTAAGTGTTTGATGAGAAAAAGTGTGAATTCTTTGTAACTGTTTCCAAGAAAAAGGTTTTTTTTCCTGGACACAATTCAAATTTGTCGATTTCAACGAAGTTTTACAACGAATTCAGATATATGTTCACACATGTGCAATGTGAGTGTTTCATGTTTTGATCGTTTATGGTAGCTTTTATCAAATAAGAAATCTTTTAAGAGGGGGGTAGAAATTCTTTTTGTTTTAAATTTTGAGAAATCTTATAATGCTAAATACTAAGTAAAGAACTTGAATACGCTCATATCATTATTTATGGCTTCGCTATGGATTTTTATGATAACGTTACAGTTGTATATTTCGTGTCATACAGTATGATAAGTTGGACTGTCTATCGAATAGTGTAATAGAAGTTAAAGGCGAAGAATTATTATGCAAAAATTTATCATAAAAAAGATATAAATATGATTATATTATATGAAATTCAAAGAACAGTTTTAAGAAAAGAGCATTTTTTTTGGATATGGTTTACTTTATTAAATCTGCAATAAATAAATGAGAAACTTTTTTGTTAACTTTTCTTCTTGAAGTGAAAATGTGCCATATCAACTTTATAATTCCCTGGGGAATGTATTATTCATTTGCATTTAATTGTGTTGCAGCAATGTATTTTACAAATTGCAACACCTTCAAGAATTCGAATTTAATCTGTTATTATTGATGATAATTAGGATTATATACTTATATACATAACTGATAGGAGAATTAGGAAACCAATCCAAAAGCTTATATTAATCGAATTCTTTGAGATAAACGATATAATGAGTAATAACTCAATTTTATGAATATAAACATAGATGCAAATATTAATACATATATTGAATATTGTGACGCTTACACGCGCAATATACTTGTATTAGTAAAATAAGTATGCGAAACATAAGAAAATGCATGCAGACACCGTGGTTTGCAATAAGCATGTACACTATCTACCCACTACTGACTTTAGTTTTCCTCGTCAGAGCAAGAACCAAGGGTTCTAGACACCGACAAAATGGCACGGTTCCTGTACTGTAAATACAGTGGACAACATTTGGAGGGCAAACATGTATACAATAAAAGTCTTGGTTAGTTAATAATAGAAAATAATCATCTGGTGGATGTTGGATTGAAAGGTACAGTAGTTTACAGGGTCGCAAGATTATGTTGGATGAGCAAACTAAGCCCGAACTACTAGGTAATTATCCTATGCCGTTTTAAAGAGATGTACATTATCGCATACTACGTAAAACAATTCACTATATTTTATCTCACCTCTGTCGGCGCGCGTTCGAATCTCGGCCGCGGCGTTATGTGAGCAAGAAGGTCGGTGGTCTCTTCCCAGGTACATTGTTTCTGGGTTCTCTCCTCCACCAACAAAAATTGGACGCCACCAGAGAACTGAAAAATTGTTGAGTGTGGCGGAAAGCAATAAATAATCAATCAAAAGCTATGCAGTAGTGAATTTTGACGTCACGGGACCGGTCGCGGTAGCTCAGTGGTAAGAGCGTTCGCTTCGTAACCGGGAGGTCGTGAGTTCGAGCCCCGCTCGTGCCATGACCGCGTCAAACCTAAGACGAAAAATAGGTAGTGATTGCTACTCTACCAAACACTCGGCATTTAGAAGTGAGAATTACGGGTCTTTCGGATATGACCTTAAAAACGGAGGTCCCGTGTCACGGTAGTCGTTGGCACGTTAAGAACCCTCACTGCTACGGCCCTGGGCACTAAGCATAGGTCTAAATTTGCGGTACTTCACCTACAGCTGGTGACGTCTCAATATGAGTGAAAAATTCTCGACGGGACGTAAAACAAACAAACAAACAAACGTCACGGGGTTTATAGGAAATATAGCACTGGTGGATCCCTCGGGCCCGGTTTATATCACAGGTTCTGGAATAATTCTCTCATCAAGTCAACCTACGCTCTCACTGTTTCGAAATCGAACATCAAGACATTTAGCTCTCCTTGCGAAACGGTTTCTTGTTTGATAGTTATCTGTAGAACGCAATTGGTTTTGCGAATTAAAGAAATGGATATGAATAGATAAGTCATTCAACAGTACAACAATATTTTAATGAGGTTATTATATTTTTATCTTTCATTCTGATACATCATCAGCTTTTTAATTCATACTTTTTTCAGAGAAGTTTTGAACATAAATGTCGAAAAGTAGTTAAAGAATAAAGATAATTTAATTGTAAGGTGTGAGCATTTCCTTTGTCATACATGAAATCAATTACGATAGTTAAAAATTGTGTATTAAATGTCAGTAAATGTTGCTGTATTAATTGGGTTGTACTTTTGTTTTATGGACGAGACACGGCGATCCGTCATTTTAAAATTTTAGAAAATAGGTTTCAGTATTCCAAAAGGACAGAAAAATCTTGAATAGCGTTTCTTTTCTTTTCTTTTCTTTTTTAATTTACTCCTTATGTTAAACACACTTTCTATATAACTTAAATAGTAGTTCAGTGTTTTTCTCTTTGTTCATTTATTAAAAATACTTTTGAAAGCCGTGCTTGTATTTTACATATAGAGAAATCACTACAATAGAATTTCCAAATAGTTCCTCGGACCTCACTCTCATATTAAAACTCACGGAAGATATTGAATCAAATGACTGGGAAAATATATATGACTCTATATAAAGTTGAATAGAATATGTTCAGGAACCTTACATTTTTCGAATGTTTTCAATTTAACGGAAGATGCCATTGGTCTTTTCCAGTCTTAAGGGCATTAAGGAAACATGATATTATGAAGTTCCGTTTAAGTCTTAAAAAGATACTGTACAAAAATTGTTGGGGGAAACCACACTGCACGCTTTCTGTAAGATTAATTTCTTTTCAGGGCAATGGTTTCTTGAAATATTTTGTTAAAGTCTTCCTTAAGAATGAAGTGATTTTTAATCTGTACTAGTACTTCATTTAGCTTTGAAATTTGAACAAAAGTATTAAAGAGAGCAGGCCTACTTCTTCATTTGTTTGTCCAGCGAAGGACAAACACTCATTGATAAATAATTATTTTCAGTGAATAACGACGCATACCTTTGATGTATATCAAACCACTATACCCTTGCCACCAGATTTGTTCATTAAGCTGAAGGCTAAGGCCTACCGAGATACTCATACATGTAATGTGTACCAATGAATGCGTTGTAATTAATTATCCAACCAACTAATTTGGGGACTATCTAAAGAAAAAATTATCTACCTTAAGGAATGCATGAAAGGTCAGGAAAATTACTGTTATGAACAGAAAGGACTCACAAGAAGCCCTATCAACTGTGTGGATTACGCAGCAATTATATTGGCTAGCATATTCAATGTAATAGGTCTACGATTATTAGAAATGTTTGCGTTCGTCGGAAACCCTCCTATAATTTGATATATCGTAAATGCTTCACTAGGACCCGTTTCAAATTGAATTTCGCATTTTAAACTTATAACTTATTACTGGTACATGTATGTATGTAGCTGCGAACAGTAGCGGCACTCTAGTACAGACAAAAATATAACCCAAGAACTTCAATACAGTTGCTTGGTTATTTTATGTCTCGACGAGAATTTTTCACTCATAATGAGACGTCACCAATTGTCGGTGAAGTACTACAAATTTGGACCCATGCATAGCACTTACGGCTTTTAGCAGTGAGGATTTGTTAACGTGCCAACGCCTTTAAAACGGAAGTCCTGAGTGAAAAATTCTAAACGGAACGTAAAACGATCAGTCAATCAATTTATACGCCATTTTAATGCAATGAAGCTGAAACTTCCGGTTGTCGAGTATTTGCATATGTCCATATAATGTAATATTTACATCAATGTACGAGTACGGAGCAATTTTGTCGGTATTTGGAAGGTTTAAATTTGATAGAAAGTTAAAAAACGAACAGCAGAGAGTATTTTTTTCTGTCACCATATGCTTTTTCTTTCTTTGTCGGGGCCTCCGTGGCCGAGTGGTTAGAGCATCGGGCTCAAAATCACAAGGCCTCTCACCTCTGTCGGCGCGTGTTCGAATCTCGGCCGCGGCGTTATGTGAGCAAGTTTGCCAGTTTACTTGCGGAAGGTCGGTGGTCTCTTCCCAGGTACATTGTATCTGGATTCTCTCCTCCACCAACAAAAACTGGACGCCACCAGATAACTGAAAAATTGTTGAGTGTGGCGGAAAGCAATAATCAATCAATCAATCAATCTTTCTTTGTCGGAATGGCTCGAGACCGTGTTGAACGACTATATTTTCAAGCTGATTGCCAATGTTAAGGTTTATCAGTAGATCCACATACGGAATCTCGCGACAACAAGCATGGCGGAACAGACGAAGATTTTTGTATGTTGTGTATGGTATTTAATGGAAAAACACCTTTATTAGACATGTCCAAGAGCAAAGGTGTAACTCTTGTTGGTGTAAACAACATTAGAAACGAATACACGGAGCGTATTATAGGTTATTCATAAAAATATTTTGCATCATTACGAAGATCTTATGGAAAAGAAGCCCTTTCTAGAAAACGTCAGAATAAAAAAGATCGGACAGGGCTACATTATTGCAGCTACTGACAAACAAGTTGATGTTGCAGGGGTTTCAACAGTCTCGTTTACAGTCAGAATTTCGCAGATTCTATGGTCGTTAGAACGATCTAGTTTGCCAGTACAAACTGTCATTGGGTCAAATGCTGCTTGACGTGTTTCATATCAATTGTTAGGCCGTTCTTTACAAACTAATTTTAACTACGGACTATCCGTTTACGTGACCAAGATATACGGCTTACGGTGGGTGTGATCGGTCGACAGGGTATGCTTCCCCCTTCTAGGCACCTGATCCCACCTCTGGTATGTCCAGGAGTCCGTGTTTACCCAACTCTTGATTTTGTATTTCTTATAGAATTTATGAAATTGATCATAATTCGTTATCTTCACCTTTTTACCCAAGTTTCTTGGGCCACTATAGGAATACACATTAGTTACCGTAAATAGCCCACAACCTAAGCTTTCATTTCCTGTACTGTCAGTAAACGGCGTGTTCTGTTGAAAGTTCTCAAAGTAGTAAAATGCTCAAGAAATATTAACCCAATTTTCATATCCTGCATAGGGGTTGGTGTTATTATTTGCGCATTTGTTATTTGATGGTGAGGTTTAATGGTTGTATTGTAAAAGCCCATATTGAAGGTTCTGCTTCCTCTTGCTTTGATGACGAAGTTCAGTTTTGCTATTAGTGATTGTATCTCCTATAAGGTGTTGTTTTGTTAACTCTTTGGAAGATTTGTAAAGATGAGCCGTAGGTCAGTCAACTTCCTCTGAAGAATTCTAATAGCTTGAGAAACTATATCAATAAACCATGTCAAGGAAGTCCAGAAACCCAGAATTTCTGCATGATTAAATGGGATGCCAAATTCTGCACACATTTCTTTGAAAATATATATCAACCTCTGGCATTTATTAATGCAGCTAAACCCAACGAAAGTGCAATTTTCAAGGTAATAGTGGATAGTGGAAACCCCCGTGTTAAACCTGAATGCTCAATCTAGATATGTGCCACGTTTTTAAAGATACTGCACGAGATTGCAAACGGAAGGTACTTATCTATGCAATATTTATCCTAAGTGTACATGTAGAACCCTAAAAATGAAAATCTTATTTTCATACCATTACCAGTTGAAATGCGCTTTTAATTTCCTTTATCGCCCAGTAAGGTAACGATTAGGACCCCTTTCCAATTGAATTGACAGTTTTAACTACCTGATCGAGAGACGTGTAGTGAACATATGCGGTTCTTGTTTTCAGGACGAGAAGATGTACACGTTACCCGCTTCAGTCTGACTTGTTAATTGATCCTATAGGGGAGATGTACAAGTTGTTGAGTAATTCAGATTTTGCTTTTAGATACTTCTCTTTGTATTTTGATCTCGTTACATGTAAGTAACATTGGTGTATTCCATGTGGTTGTTACACTTTCATTCACAAGTGAGCGTCTTGATCGTATGCACATGCCTTAGAAGTTGTAGTTGTAACAATTTATTTGGGATCGATGTTGGAGGATTTTTGCGGAAATGTATTTCATTGCTGCTTGTATATCCTGATATGTTGACCTATAATGCAGAGGGGGTAAGATTTAGTTAAGATCTAAACTGGTCAATATTTAAATAAGACATTACTTCATCGTCTTTCTCTTGTGGAATAATTATTGTTCGTGGGAGCTCAATGCTCGTGGATTTCTTGGATACCTTTTACCAACGAATTTACGTCCCCTTGAACCAGTTATTCTTTTCAATAGCTTCTTCAGTATAATGTATGTTTTCAAATTGATTTATTGATTGATTAATGTTTTACGCCACACTCAAACAATTTTTCAGTTATCTGGTGGCATCCAGTTTTTTATTGGTGAAGGAGAGAACCCAGATACAATGTACTTGGGAAGAGACCACCGACCTTCCGAAAGTAAACTGGCAAACTTCGTCACATATATCGGCGCGAGTGAGAATCGAAACCTCGTCGACTTGACGTGAGAGACCTTGTGATTTTGAGCGCGATGCTCTAACCACTAGGTCATGGAGATTCCGCTTTTCAAAATGATGTTAACCCTCGAAATTCCACCCCCTCCCCCACGAACTAGTAATGGCTATCCATGAACATTGGCCCCTCCCATGAACATTGCCCCCTCCCACGAACATTGCCCCCTCCCATGAACATTAATAATTCCATAGTAGATACCTTTCGATATATTTTGTAGTCATATTTCATTATCACCTACATATGATGTTTACATCGTCCAAATGATTCGATGCGCAAGAGCGCATGATCAATTTTTAAATCAAGACAGGCTACAACAAACAAGTTGATGTCAAAGGGGTTTCAATGTTCTCTTTTAAAGTCAGCATTTTGCAAATTTTATAATGATCTTATTTTCAAATAAAGTTTGTCTTTAAGGCAATTGTTGTCTCACACGTTTCATACCAATTATTAGGCCGTTTTTTACACCCTGATATTGACTACGATTACTCTTGATCAAGACAGGGGTCTCACGATAAGCGTGATCAATCAACAGGGCATGCTTACTCCTCCTAAGTACCTGATCACACCAGTGGTATTTCCAAGGGTCCGTGTTTGCCCTGGTTTCGATTTTGTATTTCTAAAATAGATTTTATGAGATTAATCACTGTTCGTTACCTCAAACTTTCTTCGTTTAACGAAATTATCTCTGTTGTATGCACTAACTCGGAAGACCATGCTGGTATTTCAGCAACTCCTGATTTTGTCGGTGTGGGCGCTTTGTATGTGCTTATGATGACATCTGTCTATTTGTTTGTTGTCAATAGGCTGGTTATTTTCGTACGCTTGGCTTGACGCGTCCACGTATCAGTGATTTGGAATGTGCTTGTAGGTGGCTCAGTGGTTTCTGACTTTGACAGGCCTAGTGTGTCAATGCAGTGCCCTCTAATACTCTAAGCGCAGATAGCCGAGTAAACAAAAAATCTTGGTGTGAACGATAATAACACATTGAAGTGTAGTTTCTTATTGAAGATTCCCTGCTCTGTGGGTAGTACGTCAGATGATGTTCAGCAGGCCGTGTTACTGTGGTCAATGGGTCTTGTAATGATTTTGCGGGTAATGGGTCAGGTGATGCTACCGTGGACAATGGGCCAGATGGCATGACAATGGGCAACCGATTATGATCCTGGTTCTTGCAGGCCGGAAGTGATTGGTTGGACCACATTCCATTTTTCTCCAATCAATGACAAGACGCTGTCCGAGTAATTGATGAATTTAAAAAGAAACGAATTAAAATTGAAGAAAAATGTCAGCTAGTGGAACCCGTTTCTTCCAGAACAAACTTGGATTGCTCAGACTGTAGTATTGCAGTCACCCAGAAAATGACACACAGTCCGGTAGTTATTTATAACATTGTAGTAATGGTGGAAACTAGTTCCATTGACAACCAGCAAGTTGTATCACCTGTCTTCCCATCACAAACATCAGATTTTAAATTTAAATGCATAATTACAAACTTGCACTGTTTTGATTGAGGAATCAAAAATAGCTTTAAGATTAAAATTAACCATGGGTTTGGTACATGTTTAATAACACTTTGGATTAACATTTTTTAAATTGCACATAACGTATACTTTCCGCACGTGCATATAGATTTTGTTTTAAATCAGATTATTATAAGGTATTTACTTTGATACCAATAAAATTTATTCATTGAATTCCCATCTGTAGAATTATATTTCTTAAGGATTAAACATCACTAAAATTGGACATTATGAGTGTATTTACAATACATCTAGTGTTGAATACTTTAGTCCGACATTGTGATTGGTCGTAAAGATGTACAGCTTATGTACATAGAGTTCAGAAACCACAGGCGTTATAACAGGAAAGACAACTTCAGCGACTCTATATAACGTATACCGGAATTTTTTAATCATGTCTCTGTCCTTAGAAGGTGTGACAATCCATCAACCTAATTAAATTATAATCATGACAAAACAATTAAACATATTGTCAATATTTAACATGTTTAAGAGTCTGACCTAGGAATCTACATGCTAATTACTTAATTCAACACCTCAGGCTTCTTGAACCTACGTTCGAATGAATGGGCAATAATATATCGCTGGGTGTACATCTTTTTTTGTCTGACTGATAACGTGGTTTTAATTTAGCTATGTCATGGTGATGTTTTTCTTTAATCTTAAAAACTATAAAACTATATCCGGGTACTACGTTTGATTTACATATCGAGGAAGGTATATATATATATATATATATATATATATATATATATATATATATATATATATTGATGCGTCTTATTTGAATGGTTTCTTCAATTATGCAATTTTGGGTACCATTGATGAATTCTTGATAGTAATGTCAGCTATGTTGGTTAAGGTACTCACATGAAATGAATCTGATTTCAAATTCATTCAGTATATCACACAAGAGTTCCAATACAATACTTTTACAAAAGTGCAAACTTGAGGCTAAACAAAATGATGTCCTACTAAATATGTCTATTGTTTCAAATGTGTTATGTTATTTATTGATTGTGTATTTATTGTGTTTGAAGTGTTCAAGACAAAGAGGTTGTATATTACAGATTTCATCATTTATCATTAATCTTCATAACAGGACAACTTATTGACATTGTCAACTAACGATAAGTCGGAGGGCGGGGCCCCGTATTCATGCTGAAATCCTATTGGTCAGCGCCGTGTCAACAGAACCGCAAAGATCTATAAAAGTAGAAGAGAGAATTGACAAAATAAGACTTTTGTATTATTAGCATTGGAACTATCTTAACTTTAAGAAATTCTGTTGTTGTAATGGATATGGGTTCTTCTGAGGAAAGAATCACTCTTGCCCTGGCTTCTCTTAAAGCTGATCTGGTATGAAATATTTTTAATAAGCTTTCTAGTTTCTCAAAGAAAAATTCAGTATTATTTCTCAGTTGGTATATGTATACCTAAAATAGTATTTTTCAAATTACAACAGATGGACATGCGCAGTCAAGACGTCCAGCTTATGAAGCAGCTGATTGCCATCAATACTACCATAAGTTCCATGTCCAGTAGCAGACAATCAAGTTCTCGGGTCCATAGAAGTGCCAGCTTCAGTGTGATAAACAAACATCAACCAGAGCCTTTCCAAATCCGACGGTGCTCAGACAGTGCCTGCAGTACCAGAAAACTACTCACAAGACACAACAGTGAGCCCGTGCAGGCGCACCGAAATTCTCTGAACTCAAGTCTGGAAGGTATGTGTAAAAATTCTCTTTTAAAAATGTTCCAAATCATCCTTTCATTTATTTTCTTTCCTTGATGTAAATAGTTCCAAAAAAGCGTGATTTCTCTCATGTGTTTTTTTCCTTGTTATTAGATATTGATAGCAGCTATGAGGATCTTACTATATCAGAAGATATCGACAGCGACAGTGATTCTCTTTCTGGGTCGTCACCAAGAGTTGTCACTAACCGTCAGTCTGATCGAAAAAACTGTCTGTACTTCATGAGACCGCTGCCTGAAGAACACGAGCTGGACGAGAAGAAATATTACGGGATTCTAATGAAGAACATCAAATTGTGGAAATATTCAGAGGAATCTTTAGAAAGTGCACATAGCACAGGAGATTGACGATCCTTCTTTTTTTTTTCCTGGCGCCGTCCTATGACGTACCTAAGCTATTGCAGGACTCTTCTGCATCCGAAGGAGGAAATAGTGATAGCTATAATTAGTGCTTGATGCGCTTTACAGGTAGTGTCGCTAATGCAGAAGGTCACTGAAAATTGCCCCTGTCTCATATATCACAGTCAAAATCGTGTAAAAGTGAACGCGGCGACTATGATGTCACAAAAACTGTACATTTCCTGCTTATGTAATACAGCTTGGTGTAAGAATATGTACATTTAACGTTTTTTGGTGGCGAGAACATGGATTGCAAATTTTGTTGGTTAACAGCAAACAACGAAAAGCATTTCATGTTGTGCATGTACTGAATGTCTACAGGGAAATGATAGACAGAGAATGTAAACAATTCCGAGTCATACAAATATTTATTTATGTAAATTATTTTACAATTGTTGACTCTTCACCATTGTTAATAAAAACAAACCTCAAGTTTGATCGTTTTGATTATTCTTTTACTGGTTAGCTTCAGTTAGTATATACGATCTTAACTGGGCATGGTTATATGGTTTTCTTTCTGTGATCTGGAATAAGACAGAACGTTAGTTCCCAAATAAAAATGATAATAATATCAAAGACTTGCAATACGACAACATGATCTTGGGCCATTGCTGTCCATTTTTTTAACTATCATCTTGATGTTTTCCTTCTATCCTTTGTTCTCTTCACTGTTGTCTTTCTACACACTGTTCTGGTACTCTCTTTTTCTTCCCCCTTCTCATCATGTGTAAAATTGGATGAAAAATTTTTAAAATATATATACATTAAAATCAATGATAATGAATCATCACTTTATGATGTTAAAAAGATTATGGATCAAACTGGAATGAAGTACTGTACGATTACACATATAAATCAGTCTGCTGGTCTACTACTCTGGTTGTATGTAATGTGAAGCAGCATATCGTTCGAGTGAAAACAAAGATTTGTACAAACATTTATATAATACACGTAATTGAATTGACTGTCCTTTCCGAGTCCCACTTTTATATCCACACTTGCTTTGACCTTCATTTGGGACAAATCCTGTCCAGCTCAAACAACGGGCGTGGCTACTAGAAAAGGCTATCATTAAAATAAATTAAAAAACAGTGGACGGATTTATTTACGATCAAATCAAAAATGGAACATTTTTTATACAGTAAAAGCCGCAGTAAAAGAAATGCAAGTATTAAAGATGATAGATTTTTCATTGGAAGGTGCATTCAGCAAATGAAAGCAAAAATGCTTGTCTCAAGTACCGTAAATATCGAAGATGAAGCTTCAAAAGATAGCCATCTATTTTATTTACAAGCTACATATATCAGGAAATACAGGAAGACGGCTTTCTATTCTTGAATATTTTATGTTAATTACCCCAATATATGTCAACCATTTGAACGTGCCAGCAATTTCTAATAAACGAGATACAGTAAGTTTGGCAATACCAGAGACTTTATGCAATTTGCAGTTGTTACGCACTTATTTCAACAGTGAAAACTACTGGTATTTAAATCCGATGATTAGTTTCCTTAATCACCTTGCCATGCGTTTAATAACGGGAACAAACTGTAGATATGGATGTTTTGCAAAAATACAATTTCCAACACGACTTAGAAAACGATCTATTATATAGATAATGGTTTCCATAACGAAGAACGATTCTTGAGTTGTTACAGTACAGCACAGGTAAAGGCTATTTTCCCCCACATACTTTCGCTTAAAATTTATCTATAAATTACTTCTTTTTTAAACAGATGATATGGGAAGAATTTCCATATGAATACCTTAAACATACCTTGATTATATATATATATATATATATATATATATATATATATATATGTATTAGTGCAATTTGTATACATAAACACTTACAGAGCTAAGTACGTCTAGGCACTATGGCATGCTCTCATCTTAAATAATGGGTACAGAACATCTTATCAAGGGACAACACGGCAACAATTTAGTTTTTGATAATGATACCACGAGATGTTTTGACAAAGCGTGATTAACAGATCTCGTATTTGGAGTGCAAGGTGTCGTGTACTTTTCTCCACGAGTACTTTATCGATGATAATTTTCAGTCAAGTATTGGTATATCACATAATACTTATCTAGACGTCGCCACTATAACACCAATTAATTTTAAAGAATAATATCTGATTGTTTGTAGAACTTAATGCTTTACAAAACAATGTGGTTGATTGAATATTTTCTTTCTTATCGAGATTTTCGCAGACATCTGATTATCGATCCGATAAATTATGTTTGTTTGATGAAACAAATATTCATAGATAAATAGATTTTAAGGATTTTTATCATACTTCTCTCGTGTAAAGGAACGAATCATACCCAGAACTGAAGTTTGTGACAATTATGTGTAAAACGTTTAACGCCAGTCACAGCACTATATGAATACTGGAGACCAGATTAGGTCACGTAACGTCATGTGACCTATTACACCTAATCAGCATCCGTCATTGTGCGTTAACAACTGAACACTTTTAACTTCTTCTTGATAACTATCATTCTAATTCTTTTCAAATTTGGTATGAAGCATCTTTGGGACAAGGAGCCATATATTGTAAATTTGAGGACTCTTGCACCCCAAAGGCCTTAAAAGTGGGACAAAAAAAAAAACCCGCGAAAAATTGACCACTTTTTAAAAAAAAAATCTGTAAGGAAAACTAAATGTAGAGTGATGTAGAGCAGCAAGGCCTCTACCCAATTTGTAAATTTCATGATCCCCGTGGTAGAGATTCTGACTCCAGGTCGGGGCCAAAATTGATATCTAGCGTTTATGTGTAAAACATTCAAAAACATCTTTAATTCTGTTAAGCATTGAAACTAAATGAATATTTAGAATGAGCAGGTAGTCCTTTACCAAAATTATAAATTTCATGGTCTCTAAGGTAAGGATTTCGGTATCAGACTGAGGCCAAAATGGTCAGTGATCAAAAGTATTAACAATTGAATATTTTAACTTATTGATAATTGCATTCTCATTCTTCTGTAATTTAGTATGAAGCATCTTTGGGACAAGGGATTCATTACTGGTAAACTTTAGGACTCCTGCACCCCCGAGATCTAACAAATGGGACAAAAACGACCAAGATTGACTATTATTCAAACATCTTCTACTCTATAACCGCATATCTTAAAGAAAAACTAAATGCATTGTAATGTAGAGCAGGAACGCCACTACCAAATTTGTAAATTTCACAATTTCCGAGGTAGAGGTTCTGACTCCAAATTGGGGCCAAGTTAGGTTTATACAGTGTTTATGTGTAAAACATTTAAATCAAATCTTTCTTAATGCTATTGATACCAAATTGAAACTGAACAGATATTTAGAAGTAGTAGATAGTCCTTTTCCAAAATTGTAAATTTCATGATCCCAGGGAGTAAGGGTTTTGGTTCCAGAGTGAGGTCAAAATTGTTATAGTGATTATTGCCTATATCATTTGAAAGACTTCTTTAAGTTTGCTGATATGAAATAAAAAACTAACTCCATAATTAGGAAAAGCAGAAAAAGATATACCAAAACTGTGAATTTTACAACCTCAGAGTTTTGACTCTAGGACAGGTCCAAATTAGTCATACCTTGTTAATTTACATATTTAGATTTATATTATGTAAATTCTTTCATCAGTCTAGGCACTTTTGAGGGGCATTTAAGTTTTAAAAACACCCTTGTTGTATACTGTTGCTGTATTTTAGTATTAAGCTTGGATATGCAGAACAGTTTTTTTTTGTTTTAAAGATTTCATAGCCCTTTAGGCTAGTGGTACTAATACTCAGGTGACCGGTACGGCCTGTGGGCCTCTTGGTAACATTTCTTATAACTAGATACTACAATTCAGAAAATTCATTGAATGAAAAACCAATTGACTTCCAATCCATGCCTAAGAAGAAACTTAAGTAGAAGTAATGACTGTCTTTTAACAACACTACTCTACTGAGAAAGCTATTGAAGATTTGTTTTAATGATTAAGCTTTCTTCCCACTGCAAGTGATTATTGGTAGACAGACAGACTACAATAACGAACGTGTAGACGGAAGCCACTTTGTCCCGACATGTGAGAATACGCACACTCTGACAAACAAACAGAGGGCAGCATAATCATCAGAAAATAAAGCACTTGATATTGTCGTGAGAGAAGTTTGGTTACAAACCTTCTGAGAAATGAGCTTTTTACAGGAATAACTGAGCAATACGGAAAATACGTCAATGGTATACATGTAATTGGTAATATGTAAAATCATGATGGAAAGGACCAAAACAAAGCTACTAGTATCCAAAATGTTGGAGGATTTTGATTGGTCATAATGCTACATTGTACATGTGACTTTCCCAGTTTATGACCACTACCTGTCTGAAAATATCACTTTAGGAACATGATATCCGCAAATAGCTTTATATAAAGGAAAGTTTCGACACCATTGTGTTGTTAAGATTGAGTCTTCAGAGAGACATCATAACAAGGCTAGCTAAATTGCAAACGCCATTCCTTAATATCCACTGTATACCGTTTTCCATGAGATACATAAACACTGTAATGACACATATAAAATCAATACAAATAATCTACAAACAGTGTCAACGTTTGAACATACCTTTAAAAAAAAATAAATTGTAGAGGACAACAAAAATAAATTCGATGGAACCGTAAAATATCTTCATTAACCACGTTGTGTTTACAAATTCATAAAATCCGTATGCAAACTCGGAACATTGCAATATGATATAGAATTACCATAGTAACTGCTGTCATTACACATTGTAAGTACTGTCAGTTATTATAACAATCTAGTATTCAAACTATGCTTCATAACTATTAAATATTTAAGTATGCGAATAGCTGTTCAAATTATGCCTATAAAGCATTGCGACCTTCTAGCTATATGACTTAATATTGTAGTTTTCAAGGAAAACACACTGTTTAAAGCGATAAAACATTTCCTTATTGCTTAACAAATTCATATTTATTCTTCTAATTTTCATTTATTCCTTTGACTTGAGTGTTACGATAGCGTAGGAAGTGGCAACCATTTACACTTTATGAGACGACTAAAACAGCCATTAGAGTTTTAATCTTGTGAACTCTTCGGTAGGTAAACTTGAAATGCTTTATACCAAATATGGCAATGGTATGTACCGCTGCACTGAAATGTTGAACATTTAAATTTAATTTGGAGTAATATTTTCAAAGCCAAGAAATCTGCATCGTCTCACAAAATCCACTTGCGAATAATACCATTCAGTAATGGAACTACAGGGCAGGTGGCTACGAGGGTTTACCCCCCTTCCCCTTTTGGTTGAATATTTTTAACAAAAGAGAAGATTTTTGCTATCTTGGGGTTTTAAACCCCTCTTGTAGGGGCGGAAAAAGTACAAACCTGGGTTGCAACCCCTTAATTTTCTGGATCCGCCGCTGCTATGCTCCATCATATATAAATATTATTTCGTTAAAGAAAACACCACTATCAAGGATGTAAACATAATAATATAAGATAAACTTCACGTGAACTATCTGATAATATTATATGTTCACTCTTCCCGTGATAATTGACATACGGATTAATCTAAATACAAGTCAATAATTCATTTATTATTCGTAAGTGATAGATAGGTAAATAAGGACAGTTCTGAGAAAATTCCACGACAAGTACATGATAGTAGACAGCCTTAGCCAATTTACTATCCAATAAATTTTTGACATAGCGGTCGCTTCAAACAATGTATTCACTTAAATTATGACGACAATGCAGCATATACTATTTTGTTGGCAGCTATTTTTCAGGTTTCATTTTCTAGGAGCGAAAGGCCACCGTTCCATGATTAGAGTAGAGGAAACGGCGCCAATTGTATTCAATTCAAGCTCTGTCGTAAATTTTATTACTTTCCTCGTTATAAAAATAATTAAGGTATATATCTAGGCCTGATCTATGTCGAGCGGCAGTTACATAACCATAACTATTCCGGGATTTATACGATTCTTTTCTTGTTACAGCGTGATCTTTATTATAATGAAGACAGAATGCTTGTAAATAATTCCTCTTTTCTTACCATCTCAAAATTTCACATGGATTTGTGCTATATGCAATATTTAGTACTAACACACCAGTGAACCAATACTTCGTAATTCCGTTGTTAAGTTCATATAATCTCTCTCTCTCTCTCTCTCTCTCTCTCTCTCTCTCTCTCTCTCTCTCTCTATATATATATATATATATATATATATATATCTCATCTGTGTGTTTGTATGTGTGTGCAATTTGGTTATTTGTAATGCTTCATTTCTTCTCTCACAGACTTGATATAAGAGATGATTTTAATTTTTTTTTTAGACACACTGGTAAAGCGTTTAAAGTCGACATATGTAACTGTACGTAACATGGCTACTTGCTGACAAAAGTGTGAAAAACAAGATTCAACTGACATCACAATATTGGACAAAAACCTTAAACCCCGTGTCAACGTTTAGCGTATTTGTGTTTGTTGTTTTCTTTAGGGTTCCTCGAAGGTCAAACCACTTGGTTTCTTGTCTAGTTTGCACCCTTCTGTATTGTGGGTCGCATATGTAATGTATAAAAATGTTTGTCTGATGTCGTAAAAACAAACCGTCAACCATCAACTGGCTCAACTTCAATACTTTTAATCCAGGAATATTATATCGAAGCTATGCCTAAATTTCCCAGAAATAGAACCTTTTTCTTAATGTTTCAAGAGGGAAGTTACACTGCTTGAAACTTTAAAAGAATGAAAACAGTAGAGAACATGTCTGGCATAATTTATTGCTTGAAGGTTTTCCCCCTTCTTTTTCTTTTCTTTTGTTTTTAAATTTTAATTCTTGGAAATGTATGCATTATTTTTGATACTGTAATTAAGAGCTACAACAGAAAGGTGAGCCAGATGACTATCGCTATGTTCATGAAATGCTGATACATTTACATGTATAATATACATGTATATAATTAACGAAAATATTTTACTTTTACTGTTCTATTTATGATAAACTTCGTTTTGAATATCATGACATCTTTAATTATGAATTATACTGTGTTGGTAAAGTAATTGTTAACGCCCGTGGTTGCAGTCCTACAAACCATTTACGCAACTGTTTAAGTAGCTGTTTTAAGGCCAGAAAACAAATCACTGGATACTGGAGAGTTGAATGACTTTATGCTTGTTTAGTAATTATGTTATAATTAAGTTCTTTGCTGTTTGTCATTTGCATTACACGTTGGTGGTTTATTTGTTTGTTTTCCATCCCATCGAGAATTTTTTAATCGTGTTGAGACATCACCAGTTGTACGCGAAGTACCACAAATTTATACCTATGCTTAACCCATTTATACCTATGTTTAGCACATAGTAGTAGTAGTGAGAGTTCTTTAACGTACCAAAGCCTGCCGCAACAAGGGACCTCCGTTTATTTTTGTTTTAGGTTATATCTGAAAGCCCCGTGGGGATCTGTGTTACAATAGGTCCTTAGTACCCCTTGCTTGTCGTAAAAGGCGACTAAATGGGGCGGACTTTCGGATGAGACTGAGATGAATGTTGTAGTTAGAAGGTATTAGTTATTTCATCGTATTGACCGATTAAATGGCAGTAATTATTTCATTATATGCTTGAATGAAACCGGCTATTAGGGCTTACAAAACGATCCCTTGTCAGCCATCATTTTTAACAGCTGGGGTGCAAGACTTGGTCGAAAGAGATTAGAGACGCGAGTTTTTATAGGACGTCCAAAAATGAAAACCTACCGAATTCCGAATTATTTTGTCCAATATTAGAAAAGTAAAATGTTATATTCACCTCGAAGACACGTGGGGACGAATATAACATTATTTTCTAATTTCGTGCTCTCAGGCAGCCAGAAAGCTCAGAATTATGCAGTCATATAAGAAACTATCTCAGCCCAAGTCAATGTAACCAGCCTGAGGTCACGAAATGTTAGAAATTTAGCAATGACAATTCACAGGAAGAGTTCGTTTGACATACGGGTAACCACTATTTTTTTTTTTTTTTTAAAATATCAAAGTCGTAAAAATAGTTTCCACAATTTCTATCTGAACTTAATAACTAAATTTGAACTTCCGTAACTGTGGCATCTACTATTCTGCACAAGGTCAATGTAATCATATGGTTATAAATTGGCGTTTATTTTTCATGACATCTCAAACAGTATTGAGCTTCAGGAATTCAAATTCACATAAGAGAATATACATAACTCTATTGTTTAGGTTAAAAAGTCAAGGTCGCTTGTTCATATAAGGTAAAAATCATTCGCGGATGATATCGCAAATAGAATTGAAGATTTAGCAATGAACTATCGCATCAAAATGTCTGTCACAAAATTATAGCTCTCAAAGCATTAAATAATGATGTGATTTAGCACTGAAACTTCAGGAGAAGAGTCTTTATAAAATGTTATCCTTTTTTAAGAATGAGCAAATCAAAATAATACCGAACTTTTCATTTCTTTATTTTCGATCATTCGAAATTTAAGAATCATGTACAGTGTTTTATATAACATAATGGAATGATTCCAGTTTTAAAAAAAATTAATAAATGAATAAATCCATTTATCTTTTGAAATAATGATTAACAGGAAATGAAATGGTTTGAATGGTAATTAAGAAACTACAAAAAAATGTTTATGTGTAGCGACAGTACGGGGTTAAACAGATACAGACGGGGGTCAAACCGACAAAGCTAATGTTACTAAGTAGACTTTGTTTTATTGAAACATTTTATCAATACTCTTTTGCTACTTGAAGCAGCTATCATGTAATCTTAATGACAGATGAAGTTATATCGAAATAAAAAAAAAAATACAAAACAAAAACACGATTGAATAAGTGCGGATTGTCCTAATTTAAACAGCGAAATCTTTGTTATGATTTTCGCCAGGGAAATCCAGGTTAAAATTGGTTATTCTAATCATACTTTTTTTCGAATTCACGAACGTTAAGATATATGTAATCTGTTGTTCGTGACAGATTTCTAAGATTC
>JAMZEH010000018.1:3205000-3225000 GCA_024699665.1 Ostrea denselamellosa
GACTTATATACCTATTTACAGACTAATATACCTATTTACAGAATTATATACCTATTTACACACTTATATATCTATTTACAGACTTATATACCTATTTACAGAATTATATACCTATTTACAGACTTATATACCTATTTACAGAATTATATACCTATTTACAGACTTATATATCTATTTACAGACTTATATACCTATTTACAGACTAATATACCTATTTACAGAATTATATACCTATTTACAGACTTATATACCTATTTACAGACTAATATACCTATTTACAGACTTGTATACCTATTTACAGACTAATATACCTATTTACAGATTTGTATACCTATTTACAGACTTATATACCTATTTACAGAATTATATACCTATTTACAGACTTATATATCTATTTACAGACTTATATACATATTTACAGACTTATATATCTATTTACAGACTTATATACCTATTTACAGACTAATATACCTATTTACAGACTTATATACCTATTTACAGACTTGTATACCTATTTACAGACTTATATACCTATTTACAGACTAATATACCTATTTACAGAATTATATACCTATTTACACACTTATATATCTATCTACAGACTTATATACCTATTTACAGAATTATATACCTATTTACAGACTTATATACCTATTTACAGACTTATATACCTATTTACAGAATTATATACCTATTTACAGAATTATATACCTATTTACAGACTTATATACCTATTTACAGAATTATATACCTATTTACAGAATTATATACCTATTTACAGACTAATATACCTATTTACAGACTTGTATACCTATTTACAGAATTATATACCTATTTACAGACTTATATATCTATTTACAGACTTATATACCTATTTACAGACTTATATACCTATTTACAGACTTATATACCTATTTACAGACTAATATGCCTATTTACAGACTTGTATACCTATTTACAGACTAATATACCTATTTACAGAATTATATACCTATTTACAGAATTATATATCTATTTACAGACTTATATACCTATTTACAGACTAATATACCTATTTACAGAATTATATACCTATTTACACACTTATATATCTATTTACAGACTTATATACCTATTTACAAAATTATATACCTATTTACAGACTTATATACCTATTTACAGACTTATATACCTATTTACAGACTTATATACCTATTTACAGACTGATATACCTATTTACAGACTTATATACCTATTTACAGAATTATATATCTATTTACAGACTTATATACCTATTTACAGACTTATATACCTATTTACAGAATTATATACCTATTTACAGACTTATATACCTATTTACAGAACTATATACCTATTTACAGAATTATATACCTATTTACAGAATTATATACCTATTTACAGACCTATATACCTATTTACAGAATTATATACCTATTTACAGACTTATATACCTATTTACAGACTTATATACCTATTTACAGAATTATATACCTATTTACAGAATTATATACCTATATACAGACTTACATACCTATTTACAGAATTATATACCTATTTACAGACTTATATACCTATTTACAGAATTATATACCTATTTACAGAATTATATACCTATTTACAGACCTATATACTTATTTTGAGTTCAATTAAAACGTATCATAAAGATTCTTAGAGGAAGATGTATAATGCAGCTTCTGGAAGAATTTTATTCACTGAGTATGAAAAAAAAATCTGATAAACTATTTGATACCAAAAAGTTTATATTTTCTAATCAATTATCTATATTTTTAAACAATTGTAAGGGGCAATAAGTTTTATGCTGGCATTTTCTCTGTTGTATATCTGTTATACAATGATTTCCCTGATATCCACAGTTTATAAAGTAGTGTGTTTTTGAAACTGTTGACATTAAAATTTTGTCATTTTAACAGTTTTTATGAATTTTTATGATGTTATTTAATGACATTGTGTGATTTTCTAATGCTGATATATATTGTTGTTTATGTATAAAAGGTGGCAGCATATATATATATTTTCTTTTATTACTACTTAAATTAAACTATATCGAGTGGAAGTCTATGTGGTTTTTTCTACTTTGAACCATTAATATTGATAAGTTACACGAGGGTGGAGATACCTTTATGGACATCCAAAAGTAAAAATAGCAAAATTTATTGCACTTTATATAATTCTTTTCGGTATTATAGATGTTACAGATCCGAGGGTGAAATAGAGCAAATTCTTAGAAAGAAATTTTTATTTTTAAAAATACCTGAGGGTATGAAATTTGACGCTCCACGCTTTCATTGCTAACTGAAAGTGTTACAGATCTACCAAAATCTGGCATCGAAAGATTCACTATATTTAGGAACAGGCTGGGACCATCTTGTCACTCGTCGTCACAATGCTTTAAATTAATAACTACGTACAATATCCACACTAAACAAGTACTTGAGTATTTAAGGAATATCACCCCACCCCCTCAACATGGGCAACAGTGATTAATGATTGATTGATTATATGTTGTTTAACGTCTCTCTCGAGAATTTTTCACTCATATGGAGACGTCATCATTGCCGGTGAAGGGCTGCAAAATTTAGGTCTATACTCGGCGCTTATGGCGTTTGAACAGGGAGGGATCTTTATTGTGCCACACCTGCTGCTGCGGGGCCTCGGGTTTTGCGGTCTCATCCGAAGGACCGCCCCATTTAGTCGCCTCTTACGACAAGCAAGGGGTACTGAGGATCTATTCGAACAACCCGGTTCCTCACGAAGAAACGGTGAAGACTGTAAGGTGCTACAATCAGCTGACTAGAACTATAGAAAATATTTTGCACCTGATATCGTACGGAAATAGAATTTGCTAAAATAAGAAATAAGAAGTCAGAGAAACAAACTCTCTCAGTGTATTTAAAAAAATCCATTACTGAATTTATTTATAAACCACAAAAACACTTTTTAGTCAGCAAACGCGTTACTAATATTATTCACACTAAACTAAGACATACTACGATCTGTTCAGACGAAATATAGCTTCTCCGAACTGTACATGTAACATGTATAGAAGAGGTATTTATCATTGTTTCTTTACATGGGAAAAAGTATTTAAATGCAAGACACAACCTCTTAATTAAATTGTTTAGACTTACAGAAGCTATTATAATTGACACACATATTTTATTATGGGGTCATCACTCCATGTCTTACGATATAAACTGCTCTACTTCCTCAACAGTTCACAGATATATAACTGAATCTGGTAGAATTTATTATTACGTGTAAACGTCCTTCGTTAATTTCAATGTTTAAGTGATTATAGCCGAGAATTGTACCAACTCATGCATACTAACATCAGGAGAGGAACTTGTAAATTGTCAAATCTTGTTTCCAATCCCTTCGTATATTGTCTCTACATACAATAAACTATGTTCAAATAATAATAATAATAAAAAAAACCTTTTACAATCCCTATACATTACATATCAAAGCGACACTACCATTCCCTAATCCGTGTGACCTTAACCTATCATAAATGACCTTGACAGTGACACAAACCTCTCTCTTAAAATATATATCTTTCTTCAATTCACTTAATGACCCTGACAAAATGGCATTGATCTCAAGTAGAAGCTTTGTAATATGTATATCTGTGTATAGTCATTTCTGTAATAAAAGATGGTGAAGTTGGATGGGTGACTTCGACTTCGTTCACATGACAAGGCACATAATAGTCAATTTTGACTGGGTGCCTCTACCGATAAGAAGAAGAAGACTATATTATAAATGTATATATAAGGATGTCTTATATCAAGTGATTTCACTTATTACTGCTTTGCCACAAAGTTAAGGTCCGGACACCAATTTCAAACTCTTTTTTTTTTTCTTAAATGCAACCTGAGACGTGGGGTAAAATATTTACAATGTGAAGTACGAGTTTGTACTGTCTTTTGTTTCGAAAGTATCCCCCGGACACGACTGTACAGGTGTACGGACTGACAGTATATAATCCCGATATATCTCTGATGTACGGACTGACAGTATATAATCCCGATATATCTCTGATGTTCGTATGTGATGTTTTCTTGGGGGGGGGGGGGGCACCAAAACACACACACACTAAAAATAAAAAAATATATACACACACATTTCAAAAAAATTAAACAAAAACAAAAAATTAATAAATTAAAATTCAGTATGAATTCGACGTCCTTAAAATGTCTTCTTTTCAAAGTCACTTAACACTTGCAGGAATATCTAAAACAGCCAATCTTAAATACAGAAACCACAAATTATATTTCATTGTAGCCACATCTGCAGAAGGCTTTGTCCTTGTCGACACTGCATCGTCACCATATCATCTGCAGTCAAATACAGAAATAGATACGATATATTAATTGTCCTAATGCATTGTACGTGGCTCGTCGACTGACAACAGGCTTTCTTTTTTTCTTTCTTTTTTTTCTTCATACTCTGACACACAAATAATTATCATTTCAGTAAATTTATATCATTTACTAGTATATTTTTTGGTAATTAGATAAGAAAGCGGATGTCAAATGATTGACACTGGCTGTGTCATAAATTGTAAACGGCAACTACAAAAGATCATTAAATAAGAATCTCAGTATTTATCAATAGATATATTTATCACTTCATCTTGATAAAAAATATTTAGATGAGACAATTTTGAATAATTATCAATCAGTCAAAGAAATATTTTACCCACAATTTAGCATATTATGGGTAATGCAATTGTAAGCGGTTGAACATAAATCTCCAATTGATAAAAACTTGAATATACACAGGCTATATTTGAGAAAATGTAATTAACTCGTGTATTTATTTAAGTTTTGTTAGTGAATGAATGTCTAGGCGGTATGGCCTTGTGCTATCACAGAATATCTAAATTGGAATTCTTAAGTGACTTCAATATTTTTAACCGTAACTTACCATTAAAAAGAGTCCAACGAACAAATAGCAACAAACGAGCATTAAAATGCAAGGAAATGATTAAATTGTTTATAAACTGATAAAGTATCAAATGCTATCTTATAACATTTTCTTAATGTTTAAATCATTGAATGCAGACATTGAGAAATAATACAGTTTTATCATGCCCTGTCTATTGCAGAGATTAAAAAATAAAAAAAAAAATAAAAAAACGAACGAAATTTTCTGTCATTCATGAAATCGTAACATTTCTGTCAATGTTAAATTTTTTTTTCTTAGTCCTTAACAGGTGACCGGTTGGAAAATGTTGGCGTAAAAGCTTATTAAAATTGAAACGGAATGTTGTCGACTATTACCTGTGGTTTTGGGGTTATATTACATGCAGGTACCGACCGTCATATTTTTCCACACAAAATAAATTAATATGATGTTCTACAAAAGTTCTCCGAATTCCAAGTTGTAAAAAGTTGAAAATGATATCCGGTCACTCCGTACCTGACAGGAAATTCAAGTCACTAAAAGTGGGCTAAAATTGAAGTAAGACTCAGAAACGTGTTTAAAACGTGTTTTTTGTATAATTTAATCCAGACAGCAGTGAAATTAATCTATGAATTTTTGTCTGGTGGTTTAAGAAAGTATAAGAGATAAATGTTTACGTATATACGAAGTTACATGAGCTTAACCGCTTCATAGAATATACCATAAACTTCAACTCTATATCAAATTACTACACGATAAAAATATACAATGAAATTCGTTTATATGCCATATTACTATATGATAACCTACATATAAGGCAATCTCTACCTGGCATATAATATAGTGCATGTAGTATAGACAAACGTTAGTTTTAATTTTCTCCATTCTTTTCATTTTCTTTAATTAATTATATTTCACGTTTTTATTTTCAATGCAGATATAATATATCAGTTTAAATCAATCTTCTTATCCAGAAAAAAAATCGTCAATTTACATATCCAAAAAACTGCATTTTTTGAAATTTAGCAGGTATATACATGTACAAACAGAAATCACAGAATTTTTAATTAGTTCACGGATTCACTGAACTCATTTATATGCATTCGTTATATATACAGGATTTTTTTTTTAAAGTCTCTAAACGAATCTTGTCATCGATTGATCGTTTTCTATATGCACAAATCATCTATATAACATATATAAATATGGAACTTCGACAATTTTTTTTTTATGGTTCTTCGTATCCACATATCAATCTATTGTCTGACAATATACCTAATAATACCGAACTCCTCCAAGCTTGTTGGTGGTTAGATGGTTTACCGCAAGCCAACACCATAGTAAACCCATCGTTTCCTTACCACCTCTTTCCTTGCGATTACAAGTATGCTAAGCTTTTAATCAACAAGAAATCATAAATCACAGAGCGTTTATATCTTATAGATTTGTACAGTGTTGATTTACTCCAGTGGAATTCTGTTGATCAATCATAATGAGTGATCGTATTGTACTGCATAATTATATTATAACATGAATTTATATTCAGTAAAAATTTTGATTTTTAAAAAAAAAAAAAAAAATTATCCAATATATATTTAGACAACAGAAACGTATTGAATTATGGATATGAAATATGCGGAAGAGATTCGCTTAGTTTTTATAAACAATGAATCAAATGTCAGGAAATACGGCATATTTTGAATAAAACTATTATATTGTTTTTAGGATTCTAATTTCAAGGTTCTTGCATAATATGATTGATTGTTTTTAAGGATATATTGCATGTATATGTGTGTCGTATTGTTAGAAGCGAAATAATAATAATCTTAAAATAATGAGGTCCACATAACTTGGGAATGTTTGCATATTAATATGATATAGCGCAGTCTTGTTCCTTTTAAAATTCCCGATATCTATTCTCATGTAAAACTTTGAATCCATTCTTTAGCTCAACCCTAGCATCAGGGACCATGATTTGGATCAAATATGAATCTTAAGAAAAATATTTTTAATAAGTTTCTTCCCGATATATTCCTATATAAGACTTTACTCCGCTGTTGTGGCCCTACCCTACCCCGGTGGCCATAATTTGAAGAGAAAAACAGTCTTGAGTCTGTACTACACGAAGACTAATTATGGCCCCGTTGTTCTTGAAAAATATTGTAAAAGATTTTTACTATATATATTCCTATGTAAATCTTTAATCCGTTATTGTGGCCTCATCTTACCCTAAGCAAGTTTGAATCTTAATTATGTCAGAAAGCTTCCACATATGTTAATCTTTCTAGTCCAGTAGTTCTTGAGAAGAAGTTCTTTCAAATGACCACAGTCTGTATGTTGTCTCTTCCTGTATGTCTCCCGTTGGAGAGTGAGTAGAACTCTCATTTAAACAAACAATTATTCTCCCAAGAATACTCTGTAGCAAGTAAATTCTAAGCAAAATCAAATGCTTACAACATTCCACATGATTTTGTCATGAAACAGACGTGTTGTGATTCATTTGACAATATTTACATTTTCAATGTTTTCTTTTTTCTTTTTCCCTTTGATATCTTTACAAATTGTTATGATAGCCATTTCCTCATGAATGCGATGCAGATGTGAATCTTGATAAATATAGTACGTTTATTTTAACAACTGGGAATTCAGACAGAAAAGAAAATAGAAAGTAAATATGAACGATAAATTTCATCTTTGAAAATTCACGAGGGTATGAACTGCAACGCTTCACGCCAGCTATAGAGTCGCAGTTCATGCCCGCATGTATTTTCAAAACTGAAATTTATTTCATAAATATTAACATTTCCAATGCCTTTACTTTCGATAATTTTACCACCTGAAATTATAACCACTTCCTTATGAATATGTTCATTGTGCGTATGAATTTTGATAAATATAGTACCACATTTTAACGATTGAGGATATTAACAGAAATCAAAGTAATATATATATATATATATATATATATATATATATATATATATATATATATATATGTGTGTGTGTGTGTGTGTGTGTGTGTGTGTGTGTGTAATATTAATTCATTGTTGAAAATACATGAGGGTATGAACAGCAACGCTTCAGACGAGAATAATAACACGCTTAATGAAGTATACCGGCGCAAAATGTCGCAGCTCATTCAAAATGAAATTTATTTCTTTTAAAAATAACTTACAATGACATCACAATGACACACTAAACGATAACGCTAACGTCACAATACGAAGGTAACCAATCAATTTTGAAAAAAAAAAATCACGACTATTCCATGGCTATTCCACTTTGATGACTGTCAAGCACGAAGTGTTCTAGAAAGTAGGATTTTACAATGACACTTTTAGAAATTCTCATTTAAATTTAGTGTAAATATAATTCTAAATCTGACACCTGTTTTATTGATAATATGCAACCATGTGCAGGGCAAATTTCCATAATTTGTCTGCACTCCGTTGCGTATTTTCACGCACAATAGACGTCAAAATATAAACAGTTAATTCTTAAAACGACATGAAGAATAAGCATTTTTACGATGAATTGTGTATATTGCATACGTGTACCTCATCAAATTATCACTTCATGAGACAAATCCCCGAGTTGCAGTAATTACAAAATTAATAACATGAGAAATAATTTTCATATTTACAGAGTGTGCTGCCACTGAATTACAATTTCGAAAATGGGAAGAGAGAGAGAGAGAGAGAGAGAGAGAGAGAGAGAGAGAGAGAGAGAGAGAGAGAGAGAGAAATTCGAGCATAGTACATGGTTCCCTGTAATTGCTATGGATTATTCCGTTTTCAGTAATTAGTTTTTTGTACAGTTACGCAAAAAATTATCGTGACATAAACATATGAATTGTTATTTTTCTCCAAAGCACAAAGAAATACTTCATTGCAGCTGGATTAGTTTAGTGATCAGCTTTTCCTAAATTTCGCCTTAAAACATTTGCAGTAAAAAATAATAGAAAGATTATTTACACTATAAATATAGGGAGATCTTATTTGTTTTACGTCCATTTGAGAATACCTCACTCAAAGGCATACTGAGACTTCACAAACTATAAGTGAAGTAACACAAATTTTGACCTATGGCTCGTGCCATGGTAATGTAAATATAAGTAGCAATTGCTCCTTCGTCGAACAAGAGGGAATCACGGGTTTTTCGGATATGATCTTTTAAAAAAAATAACTTGAGTGTCCCGTGTCGCAGCAGGCGTTGGCACAATAAAAAACTATGGACTTAATGCACTAACTACTTTTTTTTTCTTTGTAATTTTTATTTGTTTCAAATATGTTGGGATCTCCTGCGCATTCCACTAGTGAAGCAGAGAAAACGCGGTCGTCCAAGTTTATTTACGGATTTAACGGCAGATAAACCGTTTTACACACGACTATAAAGTCTCATGCACATCGATGTTCTTGTTCGCGTGGACATCTGAATATGGCCACGTGACGTTCAATTGATGACCTTGTGACAGTTGATTTCAAGGGGTAGTAAAGGTAGTTTTGTTTAAAATATTTTAAAGAATTAAAATGAATGCAATTGACCAAACCATTTATTTATGCATTTATGTGCATTTATTTCCAATTTGAATTCAAAACAACTATTATCTTCAAATTTCTGCATGCTTCCTGGAGAAAAAAAATCGTTTATGAAAATTTATAAGTTGGCTCCTATTGTAAATTTTGACGCACAGACAATCATTTTTGAAAAATATCATCCATTTTTTATGATAATAGAAAGCAATAAGATGATTTGGGGTGAGAAAAAATATTTCACTAAATTCAGCTGTACTTACCTCTTTGAAACAAATTACTTCTGATTAAAACAGTTGTAACAAAATAAGGAATATCGTATATTCTAGCGGATTTCTAAATGCGTATGTACATGCCGCATGGTATCCGTGTTTTTATCAAATGGTCAGCAATTGTGGAAACATGGGACCACACAGCTCTAACAGACTTACTGACTTGGACCATACAGCTGTAACAGACTTACTGACTTGGACCATACAGCTGTAATAGACTCACTGACATGGACCATACAGCTGTAATAGACTCACTGACTTGGGCCATACAGCTGTAACAGACTTACTGACTTGGGCCATACAGCTGTAACAGACTTACTGACTTGGACCATACAGCTGTAATAGACTTACTGACTTGGGCCATACAGCTGTAATAGACTTACTGACGTGGACCATACAGCTGTAACAGACTTACTGACTTGGACCATACAGCTGTAATAGACTCACTGACGTGGACCATACAGCTGTAATAGACTCACTGACGTGGACCATACAGCTGTAATAGACTCACTGACGTGGACCATACAGCTCTAACAGACTTACTGACGTGGACCACACAGCTGTAATAGACTTACTGACTTGGACCATACAGCTGTAACAGACTTACTGACGTGGACCACACAGCTCTAACAGACTTACTGACGTGGACCACACAGCTCTAACAGACTTACTGACTTGGACCACACAGCTCTAACAGACTCACTGACTTGGACCATACAGCTCTAACAGACTTACTGACTTGGACCATACAGCTGTAACAGACTTACTGACTTGGACCATACAGCTCTTATAGACTTACTGACTTGGACCACACAGCTCTTATAAACTTACTGACCTACGCTTTGACGCTAAAACATCGGCTTTTCTGTTCATCAAAATTAATCTTGTATACATATTTCTACATATATGACAATTACCCAAAGACTTCAAAAGCAATATTCATCTTCCGATCTAAGGGAAATTAATAAAAAAAAAGTTGCATATTTTCCAAAGCTAAACAAACAGCGTGCTTATACCAAAAACAGTGCTACTGTACCAGGTAGTACACGTAATAAGAATGGAAGGTTTTTTTTATCTCTCCCCATTATACTTTATGTTACTGTATGCACACATCGCAATCTTTTTTGACCGGTCAGCTAAGTGTAGGATCATCCGCGACTTGGTCTGGTATTTAATCAATATGATGTTCTTTAAATAACTGTTGTGCTAACTCTTCAAAATCCCTTTCAGCCTTGAATGTGTTTTTGTAAGTGTTTTCTCACTTCCAAAATATATTTGTCTTTCACTGAACCCGACACTGTAAGACAATGCTAGCCTTGTAGACAAGTTCACGGACAGCTTGTTTATTTCATCATTGACAGATGATACCAGCTGACTTCTCCCGTCACCTTAATGGTAAGCTGTATGTGATTTGTTGACACATTGTTTTGACATGGTAGGGTCAATGTTTGTTTTCTGTCATTCTGAGACCACGCTGTTAGGTCAACTTCATGTCATTGGTCTGTCCTCAAAGAACTTTTTTCGATTCCAAAAGGAAAGCAATCAACGGGGGATAACTCCGAGAAAACTTGGAATGTTCGACAAGTCACTCCAGGTGTGATGTCTCAAGGACAGAAAAATGACTGGCTTTTACTGTATTATCATATCGACCTTTTACAATACTTCTGAGTAGCCTCTCATTGTTGATGTAAATTAATTTCTGAATAGATTTATTTCAATATGAATGGTTTAATTTACGGCAGTTTTAAATAGCTTCCTAAACTTCAGAAATCAATCAAACTTTCACAAACATTATTTTCATCATTGGCACTGAATGAAAGATCAATTTTTGCAAAGTATATACATATTTTACATGATTTACTTATAGTCAGTTTTTAAATCGATGTAGGCTACTGACAAATAAGTTGATTATGGAAGGTGTGTGTGTGTGTGTGTGTGTGTGTGTGTGTGTGTGTGTGCAAGAGTCTCGTTTAAGGTCAACATTTCTCAAATTTTGTGATCGTTATAATGTTCTAATTTACAAATACAACCTATCATTAGGTCGAATGTTGTTTCACAGCAATTGTTAGGCAGCTTTTTACATACTAATTTTGACTACGGATTACTTCGTTTACCTGATAAAGATATAGAACCCATGGCGGGTGTGACCGATTAAAAGAGAGATGCACGCTTACTCCTCATGGACAACTGATTCCACTTCTGGTATGTCCAGGGATCCATGTTTACCCTTCTCTTAATTTTGTATTCTTTACAGGAATTCTGCAATTGATCACTATAATATATTCTCATTTTTTGTCTACTAGCTTTAAGTCAGAAATTGTAGCGTTGTGATACACATGTAGAGTGTTGGACTTATAAATCGTTGAGTACAAAATCGGTAATTCAAATTTCAATTAATTTGTAATTTAAAAAGCTAGTTTATTAATTACATTTGACTTAACACTAAATTTAACCCGCAGAAGCACGATTAACGTTGGGATAATTTTTGATTATGAATGGACTAATCTTGCATCACACATATACACGTCAGGTTAGCTGCTAGAGCAGAGAGGAGTAATTAAAAAGTAAAAATATGGAGGAGAGGAGCTTAACAGAAACTCCTGGCAAGCGAATATTGTTGTTCAAATGTTTCCATTATTGATCACGGAAGTTTTATATAAGTTCTATATTTTTAAGCATATTGCTCACCAACTCATCCATCCCCCGCTCTCTTAAAAAAGCAGGATTTTCTTACTTGAAAAATGATAAATAATTACACGAATGCAAAAAAATGTTTTGAAATGTTTTGTATTGTTTTAATATCGGCAAAACAAATCTAAATCTTCATAATGATCTTCTTTGGTGATATATTGGATCCACCACTGCATTGCGATAAACAATGGAGAAAATCGAAAAAATATCAGAAATATTATCTGGCGTGACACTGTATATATTTATTTTCTTCCTCTTTTTCTGTTAATAATTAAGCATTTAATTGAACGTTAATTATATGTTTGTGTTCAAGTTGTATGGAAAACTTGTGTTTATACTTGCAAAGTTTCTAAAACTTACAGGTTTGTATTCGTTGCATAAGGTACATGTACAGACATGAACAAGAGAATGTCCTCATTCACATTTTGTCAAAGAAGAGTGAGAAAGTAGGAACACGTGTGACATGTTAATGTGGGGTTACGATAAACAAATTAGAAAGAAAAAAAATATCGTTTATACTTCGTAGTTTCGGAGAATTGTTGGAACAAAATTACCATATATAATTTGAGCAAACAATTTAAATTCACATCACGTGATATGTATGACGATCTACTTGACTGGTATAAACAATATTTTATTAGAACAAAAGAATTAATACATAAATATACATATAGCATAAATACAATAAAACCAGGATTTGGATTTCGGAAATAAGTTTGGTAAACTTATATTAATCAGTTTCTATTTCATGATTTACAATTATATATAACAATAGTTCTGTGTGCTTTATTAATTTCTTGATGGGGTCCATGTCGGTACGAGGCTTTATAAACTGTGGCGTGACTGCGTGCAGGTGAATGTTTTTACTCTTCTATATTGTCATTGTCTAACAGACACTGGTTTGTGCCTCGGATGAGAATGGAACCCGTGACCTCTGACACGACAGTCCGGTGCACTACCGATCGAGCTAAAGGGTTAACCCACAAGCCCGAGCTAGTAGGAAGGCCATGTATCTAACACTACCACAACTGTGTAACAATGTATTTTTTTTAAAAAAAAAGTTCATGTACATTGCCTTAATGTGCTTGGATAGAATGTTTACTGTGTTTAAATTGTTACATTGTTTTACAGCTTGTTTTAGCGACCCCATCCTTACCATGCAGTCAATATTTTGATCAATGACATATGAGGACGCTTACATAAAATAACAGTAAATCACCACCTTCCCGTTAAAGAAAGTCAGTTAGCTTCCTATATTTATACTACATTATTCAGGTCCCCAGGAACACGGTTAATGTAACCGTCATACATTACGAAAGCGCTTTTCTATTGAAATACGGCACATTCTTAACGTTATTTGGAAAAAAATCTCTTGTACATGTATGGCGATGTTCTCTGTCAATATATATTGGTTAATACAAGTTCAATTCTGACAAATATTCTAAGGAATGTGTGTGTGTGTGTGTGTGTGTGATGTTCTAGTACAGTAAGAGACTGGTGCGATCAACGATGATCAAGTGAACTTAAAAAAAACAAACTTTCCTATTTTTCTTATGTAACAACTGAAACTCCTACTGTGGTTCCCTTCCGGCCCTTAAGGTCTGAACAAGGTGTTCCTCTACTGTGTGAGGAAGTCTTTAGGCAAGTTGTACCTTTCTGGTCGTCCAGGGCTTTAGGTTCGGATCTCGGACTGATTCTTTAATCGCAATTTCTCTTCTATCACCAGATACAGATAACCGGTAGGACAAGTTAGCTAATTTTATTTACTTTAATCACACATGCATACAAATGATTAATCTACAATTACAAATTGTTGATTTGAAATTTACAAACAATTCATAAAGAATTAGAGGCTGAAGCGTTTTATCCCCCCCCCCCCCCCCCACATGTTTAAATAAATTATTTCATGTACGTGCATAGTATGATCATATACTTCATCTTCTTTCTGGTCACCTTCAACAGGCCAAATATTCAGCTGGACACCGGTATTAAAATATGTGGTAAGATGTCCTTTATAATTAGTTCTTCAGTTTACATATATGCAGTTCATAACGTATCAGGCCTATTTCACAGCGTTATATACTAGTGCAATCCTTGTTTTAACTCTTTCCTACAACGTACTATCACCCATAAGAAAAATATTCAACATTATTCAACAAACGTTGAATAAGGATACTTTTGGTTGAAACACGCCGTAACTTGAGTAAAACTTTAATCCGCCCACCAGCGAATTTCCATCGGGTTCGATCTTCTCCTAGATGGCGTTGTTACAAATTTATGTAAACTTCCGGTGAGGTGACACGGATCATTCGAGGCTCGGATGATCGTCATTACTAAGGGCTCTTTGATTTCGTCACATCTGATTATGTAAGCATTCTTCAAAATAGCACCCCTCTTCTAATCTTTATAATATTTGTCTTGTTGTACTATAGCGTTAAGATTAATTCGTCGGTTTTGACACTTGCACGTTTCTCCCGGCCCGGAGCTCTCTCTAGGTACTGTACTTTCAGTTTTACTTCGCAAGTCCAGGAGCTTTGAAGGATTGATGGTACATATTATTTTTCGATCACACTATTTTACTTTGCAGTTTTTTAAATATTTATGATGATATGATACCGCTTCACTTGTTTAAGTGCGGATATCAAACTGTAGTTGTAGAAAATGCTTCAAGAATATTGGCAAGATCCATTGCTGAATGGCATTGATATGCCATCGGTTGTGGTGCCATTGATTTGTATGAATCAGGTAAGTTGTTTCAGTTTATATGTAACATTGTCTGTATACATATAACAGACAAATACCTATCACCTTGAAGCATGCTACTACACCTACAAAGCTTTTCATTTCATTCTGTGCAAATCGTTCAGCGTTCCGTGCAAACCGTTCAGCATTTCATACAGACCATTCATCGTTCCGTGCAAGAATCATTTTGTTCTGTGCAAGAATCATTTCATTCTGTGCAAAGCGTTTTGTGCAAGAATTGTTCCATGCAAGAAACGTTTCGTGCAGTAGAACTGTTCAAGCCACGCCCCCTACAAACTTACAGAGCTTGCAAGACCGATAAACGCTAACATATTTTAGTTTTCTTTATCAAATATTCTATCTTCAATTATTTTATAAGAATTATTTTAAAAGTTCTAAATTCACTTCATCCCAAAAACGACCTAAAATCTTATACCTTATTTTCCCGAATATGATATGCTCTTGTTTATAATATACAACACTCTCTCTCTCTGGCCTGAAAATTGTTGAAAAACGCACTTCTGTAGTACACAGCAAAAATTTTGATCAAGCGGTAACCTGCAGTCATTTTCACTGAATAATGAATTCTAAACAAAGGATAAGAATTTGCAATCTCTGCAACTCTAGTTTGAGGTAACAGTCATCTGCAGTAATCGTCACTGCATGCCTTCAGGATAAATACATAGGTAATCTCGTGTAAATTTCAGTAAAGCACAAGATTTTGTAGCATTAAAGTTTTAACAGACTCAATATTTCCTCTATTGAAGCTTAATTAAAATCAATTAAATAGTCAACATTATAAATTTAAAATCAAAAAATTAAACTAGTGTTTAATTTATTGTAATCAACACAAGTACCACTTGTTATGTACAAAGGTGTGATTTATCAACCCTCTTGTTAAATAATGATTGTAATCAAAGACATTAATAGGTGCTATAAATATTGAGTGCTCTGCCTGTAAAAACAATGCTTAGAGAAATAAAAAGTTGCATGAGGATGGGTAACGTATACCCTGATACCAGTTATAAAAAATATAAACACCAGCTTGTATAACATAGCTAAAAGTTTGCTTATTCCTTATAATTTAATTCAAATAAACAAAACTACAAGAACTATTATATAAAAATTTGAACAAACACAGATAAATAGAATCACTTTTACTGTGTAAGGATTCACTTTAATATTTAACCATTGATGAAGCATTGACCATGAAGACTTAGATGGAGCATATATTTTTCAAATTTGGAAAAGTTGTTTATGAAGGTGGAATTTGTAGTGAATCTTGATAACAGAAGTTGTGTGTAGGCTACATGTGTAAGTCTAATATTCACTTTGCTGCATCTTTAAGGTTGACTGTGAAGTCGCTTCAACAGAAAGTACGGGAAATTATCAAATAGGCATAGGTTGTATCATTATATGGTCTTCCCTTTTAAATTACGCAAAACAGACCTTCAAATTCATGTAGCTTATCAAAATCATTTGTGTGGTTTTTTTTATTGTATAAAAGGTTTTAAAGTACACAAAAACTTACCACAGCATATAAGGTTGTCGTCAAGCAAATGACTAATTCTGATTCACAAATCAATCGACTCTGTGTTGTGTGACATCATCTGGTACAATGTGATGCAATCTCCTTTCAAATGAAAATGCATTTTAAAATGAAACAGAGCAAAATACTTGATACACTGCAGAGTGATACGCATTTGATACCTGTACTTAATGCTAGTAATAATGTATTATACTGAAATTGCATTGAATTGCTTTTTACACTTAGATCTACATCTTATTTGATATCAAGAAAAAAATGTGCACATTTAATGCTGTTGCTTTTACCATTTCATACTAGACCTACATTTCAACAGTGCTGGGATGTGAATTTAAAAAAAGTAGTGCTATCTTGAGTTATGAAGGGTGTGCGCCCAAGCTTATACCAAGTTAGCTTGTACAATATAACCTAAATATTTTTAGTGTACTAAGCCTATCAAATTGTGCGTTACAAGTAAAATTAAATTATACAAAATGATCCTGTCTATCCATTGTTCATTACCAATATCTTCGTTTGAGCCATGATTCTGTAATGGAAAACATTAGAAGCTCATACTGGGTATAAAGGTTGCCTGTAGCATGGAGTGACATAATTCTGACCCAATGTCATTTGGCCATGGTCAAGGTAAATTAGAATCATAATTTGGTCTGTAAATTGCAATGCATAGATTGTGTATGAATATGCTGTACTGAATACGTTGTACTTTGAATATGATATGCCCCACTTTGGATACTGAAAGTGGGGAATATTAGTTTGTGAGGACAGGTCTAGTTAAAGGACATCTTCTGACCTGTACAAGGGAAAAATGACGGTTAATGTCAAGTTTATTGACAGTTTTCTTTTGTAGGAAATAGGTTTAGATTTTTAGTTGTCCTAGGAAAATGTTCAAGTGAATGCCGTATTTCCATTTTCACAAATCAACTCAATTTAATTATGCATCTTTGATGGCATGGAATTTCTATATATATCCTTAGATAGTTGTACACCCACATGCATGTCCAAACATTTACGAACCATGCATATTTTCACTGCAACATACTGAATCTGAACAAAGTTTGGAATGATGGGAGAAATAGAGATTGTGTAATTGGTCCAATCTCCCAATACTGATCACAGATCAATAATGCTTCGGTGCCACCAGTCTTCTTTACTCTTTAGATTAGAGAGCTAAACAGTTAAGACAGCTGGTGATCCTGCACACTAGTTACTAGCACCGATTGTTTATTGTTTTAACTTGGAGGCAATTAATGAATCCTAGCTTTCTAATCAGGATTTTGTTCGACCCACGTCTTGTGAGTATTTTTCCTAAAGTTACTTCTGTGAAATTATACATGCTACATGTTTAAAAAATGGAAAATCTATATTGTGTTTAACTGATCGTAATTTCTTCAGACTTATTTCCTTTCAGGTATGGGTAGATATTTTATGTATTGTGCTTGCATGTAATGTCGTTTAGATGTGCCATCAGTAAGCAAATATTGTTTTCTGGTTATCTCAGAACAGAAATTGATTCTTTTCATTTTGAATCAAATATTGTCCCTGCTTGCTCCACATTTAGGTTGTGTGAATTACTCATTGATTGACAGCTGTTTAATTATTCATCAATTCTAATTTACTTAATGTTATGAAGAGTCTACCAGGTAATGAAATTATGTAATAATAATATGCTGTTAAGCTAGATTATTGATATAATGACAATTTTAAAACTCACCTCTGAGGCTCATGCATTATTATAATATTGAATATTTCATGAAGAAAAAACTTTGAAGAACCTTATCAGTTACTCACAATCAAACTCTGCATATTTTGTTTTTTAAGATTGTAAAATTTATTTGGTTGGACAGGATATATAATATGTATGTCTGTGTCAACTTAGCAGTAGCATCAAAGGCACGGTGATGTGTACATGCACATAGTGATTCCAGTGGCTTATCTATTTAACATGATGAAGTGTAAATTTAAGTGTGTCCTTGGAATTTTACAATCATCTTCCAATGCATTCATACTTTTTTCTTGTACATAATAATCTTTGCTGTGGAAACCACTGTGACCAGGATATAGAGCTCACAGCGGGTGTGACCAGTCAACAGGGTATGCTTACTTCTCCTTCAGTGTAGTCACCTGATCCCATCTCTGGTGTGTCCAGGGGGTCCATGTTTGCCCTTCTCTAGATTTTGTATCCTTGAGATGGATTACAGTTTGTTATCTTGACGTTTTCACTGGACATCAGTTCATCTCACAAAATGAGGAATGGCTGTCCTTGACTTTCTGCTGAAACTTCCCACTGAAGAGCGCTATCTAGTGTAATGTGAATGTTCACCTTGTGATATAGCTGTTATATTTAGATGTGTCAACGAATGCTGGTTATGCATGTTATAATGTCATTTAAATTTCACCATAAATCAGATACTTGAGAGATTCATTTTGTTTGTTCTCTACATCAAACACACTGAGTGGACATTTTTTTGTGTGATTGAAACGGATCTTCTAAGGCCAGTGATTTTATATCCATATATGAAAAATTCAGTAATAAAAGTCTTTTTGAAAAAATTGTATGTAACTTACATGATCTTATTTAGTGATCTATGCAAAGTAGTGTCACTACTCATTATATTGCACTGTAAATACGAACCACACTTCCTCCCTTAGGAAATGCTGATAAGCATTAGTACCTGTTATGTACACATGTGCCTAACGTTTCAGACATCTTTACAGATTTAACAGTTCTCCACAATGTCAGCAAAAGCAATCTATGAAGCCAAAGGAAAAGAGCTGCTGAACAAATATTTGACAACTGAAGCTGTGAAAAACAGGTTTGCTGTTGTCACAGAAACTGCCAACTGGGATACACTAACTGCAGAAAATCCCTGGCTACTGTCGGAGGTAAGGGGGAGGTAGAGTTCATGAAGTAAGGGGTCAGTAAATGCAATACTGGTATTCAGGAAGTCACACATGGGCTGACTGTGTATATGTAAATGTATTACTCTGTATAAATTTGCACCAAGCTATGGCAAATGTATGCAGTCATTAACTGTCAACTCGAAACATCAGGTAAGTTTTGTAACTCACTTCACCCCATATTCCAGCATATCTCATTTAGAAGCATCAGAAATACAGTACATTTATTGACACATTGCACAGATCAGATTTCTGACTACACTGTGAGTTTTCGCTATAGGCAAGTTTCAGTGTTTTCACTAATGGCAGTAGTAAAAGGATTTTTCTAGTCGATATCTTGTACGCATAGGCTTCTATACAATGTATAATTCTGTTATATTTTACATAGTA
>JAMZEH010000018.1:3830000-3982500 GCA_024699665.1 Ostrea denselamellosa
TATCCATGATGAGAAAAGTCCAGGAAACTATTCAACCTATCTTTAGGCCGATATATGTGAGAAAGTTTACCAGTTTACTTTCGGAAGGTCGGTAATGTCTTCCAGGATACATTGTATCTGGGTTCTGTCCTCCACTAATAAAACTGGACGCCACCAGAAAACTGAAACATTGTTGAGTGTGGCGGAAAACAACAATGAACAATCAATCAATCGTCATTTCGATTTGGCTACATGTGATCAGTTGCTATTTATATACACGGCAATTTCCTATTGAGTTCCGTGCATACCAGTATATTGCTTTTAAATGGGAATTTCATTGAAAATATACGATATTCTTGTTTGGATTGCCTAAGTGGTGTAACGTAAATCTATAATTTCTTGTTTTAATAAACAACTCTAAACTAAAACAAGAGTATTGCAAACGATGCATCATTCGACCGTCGGATAGTTAAATTCAACCTATAAGTACATTATGCACTCTTGAATCGATATCGCACACAATCTGAATAGAACCACACCTTTGGTGAAGTCTGCCCATATCTCTGTATCACTCACTTCTTACATTAAACATTGACCTTTAGATTTGATGACTGCACAGTACATGTATTATTCAGATAACCAGGCCAAAATAGTCGTAAGCTTTGATTGGCCTTGACACGGTATATCTGGTCGTGAGTAAACGCAAAACTCGCTGTATATCTGGCTGTGAATAAATTTTGGAGCACCTGTACCTGTTACAACGTTTAACCAACATTAAACCTTGAAGTAGGTCATGGTGCACCAATCCAGCTGACATGTGAACTGATTATGATTGACTGATTATATATTGTTTAACGTTCCGCTTGAGAATTTTTCATTTGTAGACGTCATCATTGCTGGTGAAGGACTGCAAAATGTAGGCCAATGCTCAGCGCTCCTGGTCTTTGAACAGGATGAAGTGATTATGTATTTTTGAGAAAGGGAGGTTTTGACAAGATGTCAGTGCAATATCTCTATCCATGATGAGAAAAGTGCAGGAAACTATTTGTCCTACTTTTAGCCCTAAAGTAGGTCATGGCTCACCCATCAAACTGAAATGTGAACTGATTATGTATTTCTCTGAGAGGAAAGTTGTGGCCAAATTTCATGGCAACACCTGTATACATAACCACAATAAAATTCTGAAAAACTGTTTTGCCTACTTTTAGCCCTAGAGTAGGTCACGGTACACCAATTCAGCTGAAATGCAAACTTACTTTAACGATTCTTGGGGGAGAAATTATGACCAAATTTCAACGTTGTGCATACATCCGTTACGGGAAAGAGTTCGGAAAGCATGACATCGAATGCACATACAGCGCCATAACGAAATACGTCCCGTCTGACGACGGGTATATCAAAAATGTACATGCTTCGCTTACTACCAGATCGGGTTCTGATCATTCACTCACAGCTGTTGAAACATCGAATTCAGCTTTAAATCCAAAACGTACTTCTCCTAAACGTAAACTTAACATCAGCTAGAGATTTAATAGGGGCAATATGAGTACGTAAATAAAAAGTAAGTAATATACTGTAATGATTTACCTTAAAGGGGCATGGACACGAATTAAACTGAATTTTTTTCAAATTTTATTAATCCATTTTTTTTGGTTTACAATTCTTAAATAAGCTATTTCTAATTTTCAGCAAAAATTGAATGTGAGTTGTTCAGGTACAAGAGAGATATAGAGCTTACAATGCAAGAACCCTGTCATATGTTTGTTTACTTAGGCTAAAAATACTAGTAAAAGTTTAGTTTAAAGCAGAGATGTTCAGTTTAGCAATTAATTTTGAACACAATTAAACAGTTTCTAGAGTTTGTCACATCTCATTTTGTTTTAAACATGATCATTTTGTTATAAGTAACCCACATGTAAACAAAAACATGATGCGAATCTTGTTTACACAACGAAGAATTGTATGTGCTGTATCTCATTTGTGATGCAACGACTGACATTCAATTTTTTCTAACCATTAGAAGTACCTTTGTGAAGCATTGCAAACATTAAAAGTGGGAAACTAAAATTTGAAAATGTTTAGTTTAAATCGTGTTCATACCCCTTTAATCGATAATCCTTAAAGTACTGTGATAGTGTAGTACTTGAAATGCGATGAGTGACAAAATACTAATTATAATAAACCCAGCTTGATACAGTATTTATCAAACAATTTTCCTTGTGTAGAATGCTGTAAATATGTTTTCATGATTTTAGTGACTGGCACAACTCAAAAAAGATATAATTGTTAATTCAATACAAATACTTCTAAAATATGACAGCAATTTGAGAAAGTAGAAGGTGTTATATAGTGCCTGGAACATTGAAAAATTTCCGGAAACAATTATTACAGGTTGTGGCCAAAAGATTAAAATTGCTTTAAACAGAAAACATACGCAAGGAGATGTCCTAAAAGCTATACGTAATACTCTGCATACTGTGTAATCAGATAGTTTTAAGGAAGTCATCAGTTGTTCCTGCATGTGATATGTTTATATGAATTTTCTATTTCGACACCCTTGGTGTTTTACGACTTAAATTACCATTTAGAAAAGAACTAGGGAGAAACAATGGAGTTGATTTCTAATGCCAGACATGCTATCCATCGTGAACAAATGAAGTCGAGAAATGACATATCCTCAGTAATTATGACGACCAGTATGCTTGGAGTTTTTTTAGCAAGCGAGAATTTTGTCCTTCGCCCAGCTTTGAAAACATCTCTAGGATTCAGTTGTGTCCTTGTGCTCATGATAGTGTTGACAATATTGGCCACGTTTTCCTGGATTGGTGGAATTGCGCTCGTGAAACTGAAACCCGAGACGTTTCTGCTTCCATTTTTGTGGGATCCCGTGGCTAATCTCGTGAGACTTTGCCTTTGGATGCTCGGTGTTGTGATCATCATATACAAGTGTCTGGTCATTGCCATAAATACACCGTGCTACTTTGAAATCCAAGCAATTGGCCATGAATTAAACTTCATATATGCTTTATACATTGCGTTCCATCTAGCACAAGTATGTCTCGTGGTCATTCAATCAATTTCAACGTATCTTCTTCGTAGAATTAAATTACGCAAAACAAGAAGTATCAGGTATTTGCTATCATTTATAGCTCTTCAAAACGCCATAATGTGGGTGTTCACGGCCTTCAAACAAGCGTATGGAATACGCACTTATCACCAAGAAGTCGTTAACAAATCCACTGTTTTAGTAACGGATTGCTTCTGGAACTCTAGCTTGCAAACAAAATTTGTACATCCGTCAGATGGTGTTTACATACCAATGCAACAAAATTTCTATTTGTTCACCATATGTCTGACCACCATACTTTCATCATCCAAACTATATTCAACGAAGGAATTTCTTGAAGACATCAACAGAATGACGCCAGACAGCAAAAAATGTCCACATATCAAGAGCATCATTGCTACAGCTTTCACAGTTATGGCGTTTATTCCTTTAGCTGTGTTATGCTGGTTGAAATATAACAACAGTTCTATGAATTATTTACGAAAAGAATGGGAGGCATGTTGGTGTCTTTTGAACGTAGTCTTCATTTCGGTCATTCTCCGTGGTTTCCACGTCATCAGGAAAGCTAATCCGCTCCCTCTTCCACAACATTCCCAGACACTGATAGGCGAGGATGTAGTGCTTATCTTGCTTTCGTCTGGAAATATTGCATATGAAACTGTGGAGATTTTCGATTCCTTCATGTCAAATTATTATTCCTTTCTTTTAATGACTAAGTGTATTTCATCAATGATTCAATCGTATCTTCAAACAGTCTTTATTCTTTGCGTCAAAAGGACTCGCATGCACGTAATGAAACGTGTAAGGATCCTAGTTACTTCGCTAATGATAGGGAATTTTGTCGTCTGTCTTTATGTCAATTTCGTCGCTGTGCTTCCGGCGTTTGAGAGTGACGTAAGCGTATTTGGGACTTCTTGGACTGCCATTAGACTTGCGCTGATGTATGTTATTGCCTTTTATAGACTTTTGTCTTTCTTGTATTTGTATCGTATGTTCAGATTTGCAACTGTGAAATAAACCTCACCTAAGATTGATTGACTGATTGATTGTTGTTTTCCGCCATACTCAACAATTTTTCAGTTATCTGGTGGCGTCCAGTTCTTATTGGTGGAAGAGAGAACCCAGATACAATGCAACAAGGAAGAGACCACCAACCTAAGGAAAGTAAACTGGCAAACCTTTTCAGATATATCGATGCGAGCGAGAATTGAACCTGCGCCGACTAGCGGTGTGAGGCGTTGTGATGTTGGGCGCGATGCTCTAACCACTCGGCCACGTAGGCCCCCTAACTCACCTAAGAAATCTTCGAAATGTCATACATTGTTTTAAAAAAATCTTTTACATTTCAACCATTCGTACCACAAACATGAAGTCAATGTCACCGGCAATGGTGACGTCTCCATATGAGTGAAAAATTCTCGAGCGGGACGTTAAACAATATTTAATAATAATCAATGTCTAAAACTCGAGATTTAAGACAAATAGTGACTTCTTTTTCAGTTAAAACGTACTCGAGGTTTGTGAGAAATACATTGGATCACAAGCCGTTAGCAATATATTGATTGATAAGTTGTTATATTATTTCAGGATATTAAATATCAATGACCAGGCACTTCTGAATATGCTCGGCCGCAACGTAAAAAAATAAATAAATTTCCAAAAAATAGACCAGTGTTAACAAATCTGGTATCGTTGGAAAGGTCTTCTTATTAGAGATGCAAATGCTTAATATGAAAGCAGCACCTCTTGCGATTTGAAAGATGTGCCTTATATTAGAATTTTCGAAAAGTGGTTCAAAGTTCACCAGGTTCAATGTTTTAGTGTCAATGGAAATGTTTTAGCACAAGGAATACACGTGGAAAATACGAAAGGTCTACATGATATGGTGTAAACGATATGACCAAGGTTAAAGTTGGGATTTTTTTTGCCACAGACAGGTAAACAAACAAGTTAAAGTTGAACAGAATTAAACAGCTCTAGAGTTTGTCGCATCTCATGATACTTTTAACATGATTATTTTCTATTAAGCAATCTACGTGTAAACAAAAACATGGTGCGAGCATTGTGTACATAACAAAGAATTGTGAGTGTTGTATCTCATTTTCAACAACTGAAATTCCAATTTTTGCTGACTATTACAAATACAAATACGTGAGTAATACATTGTAAACATTAAACATAGGAAACTGATATTTAATTTTCAGTTTAAATCGTGTTCATACCCCTTTATTCTATAATCTTTAAAGTACAGTGATATGTATATTTATTGAAATCCCGTTGAGTTGGAAAATACTAATGATAATAAACCTAGCTTGATACAGTATTACAATACAATTTTCCTCGTGAAGAACGTTATAAATACGTTTTCATGATTTTACTGACTGGCCCAACTTAAAGAGAGATAATTGTTAATTCACCACAAATACTTCTGAAATATGACAGCAATTTGCGAAAGTAGAAGGGATTATATTGTGCCTTGTACTTTAAAAAATTTCCGGGAACAATTGTCACAGGTTGTGGCCAAAAGACCAGGATTGCTTTTAATGAAAAGCATACTCAAGGAAATGTCCTCAAACCTATTCGTTATACTCTGATTACATTGTCTAATTGGACTATTTTAAGGATGTAATTAGTTCTCCCTACATAAACCATTTATTTCTTTATGTGAATTCCCTCGTTAGACACCCTTGTGATTTTATGACTTAAATTACCATTTAGAAAAGAACTGGGGAAGAACAATGGCGTTGATTTCTAATGCCAGACATGTTATCCATCGTGAACAATTGTCGAGTAATGAAATATCCGCAGTAATTATGACGACGAGTATGCTTGGATTTTTTTTAGCAAGCGAGAATTTTTTCCTTCGCCCAGCTTTGAAAACATCTCTAGGATTCAGTTGTGTCCTTGTGCTCATGATAGTGTTGACAATATTGGCCACGTTTTCCTGGATTGGTGGAGTTGCTCTCGTGAAACTGAAACCCGAGACGTTTCTGCTTCCATTTTTGTGGGATCCCGTGGCTAATCTCGTGAGACTTTGTCTTTGGGTGCTCGGTGTTGTGATCATCATATACAAGTGTCTGGTCATTGCCATAAATATACCGTGCTACTTTGAAATCCAAGCAATTGGCCATGAATTAAACTTCATATATGCTTTATACATTGCGTTCCATCTAGCACAAGTATGTCTCGTGGTCATTCAATCAATTTCAACGTATCTTCTTCGTAGACTTAAATTACGCAAAACAAGAAGTATCAGGTATTTGCTATCATTTATAGCTCTTCAAAACGCCATAATGTGGGTGTTCACGGCCTTCAAACAAGCGTATGGAATACGCACTTATCACCAAGAAGTCGTTAACAAATCCACTGTTTTAGTAACGGATTGCTTCTGGAACTCTAGCTTGCAAACAAAATTTGTACATCTGTCAGATGGTGTTTACATACCAATGCAACAAAATTTCCATTTCTTTACTATATGTCTGACCACCATACTTTCATCATCCAAACTATATTCAACGAAGGAATTTCTTGAAGACATCAACAGAATGACGCCAGACAGCAAAAAATGTCCACATATCAAGAGCATCATTGCTACAGCTTTCACAGTTATGGCGTTTATTCCTTTAGCTGTGTTATGCTGGTTGAAATATAACAACAGTTCTATGAATTATTTACGAAAAGAATGGGAGGCATGTTGGTGTCTTTTGAACGTAGTCTTCATTTCGGTCATTCTCCGTGGTTTCCACGTCATCAGGAAAGCTAATCCGCTCCCTCTTCCACAACATTCCCAGACACTGATTGTCGAGGATGTAGTGCTTATCTTGCTTTCGTCTGGGAATATTGCATATGAAACTGTGGAGATTTTCGATTGCTTCATGTCAGATTATTCCCTTCTTTTAATAACTAAATGTATTTCATCAATGATTCAGTCGTATCTTCAAACAGTCTTTATTCTTTGCTTAAAGAGGACTCGCATCCACGTATTGAAACGTGCACGGATCCTATTCACATCGCTAATGACAGGGAATTTTGTCATCTGTCTTTACGTCAACTTCGTCGCTGTGCTTCCGATGTTTAAGAGAGACGTAGGCATATTTGGGACTTCTTGGACTGCCATTAGACTTGCGCTAATGTATGTTATTGCCTATTATAGACTTTTGTCTTTTTTGTATTTGTATCGCATGTTCAGATTTGCAACTTCTAGATAAACCTCACCTAAGAAATCTTATACATGTATGATTTATACATTATGATGTAGTCATTGATTTAAATAGAACAGACATCACCCGCATTACATATATGAACTCTTATTGGCTAAATCTCTCAGTTTAAGACCAATAGTGACCACCTTTTTTATAAAACGTACTCGGGGTTTATGAAAAATGCATTGAATCACAAGCCTTTAGGAAGGCATTGATTGATAAGGTTTCGATGTCCGGGCACTTTCGACCACGTTCGGCCGCAACATAAAAAAATTAAATTTCCAAAAACTAGGCTAGTGTCGACAAATCTGGTATCACTGGAAAGGTCTTCTCATAAGAAATGCACATGCTTAATATGGATGCAGTACCTCTTGCAATTTGATTGATTGATTGTTGTTTTCCGCCACACTCAACAATTTTACAGTTATCTGGTATGGTCCAATTTTTATTGCTGGAGGAGAGAACCCAGATACAATGTACCCGGGAAGAGACCACCGACCTTCCGAAAGTAAACATGCAAACTCTCTCGCATATATCGGTGCGAGCGAGAATCGAACCCGTGCCGAGTAGAGGTGAGTGGCCTTGTGATTTTTAGGGGGATGCTCTAACCACGGAGGCCCCCTTGCAATTTGAAAGACATGGCTTAGATTAGAATTTTCTAAAAGTGGGTCAAAGGTCATTAAGTCAAAGATTTCAGTGTCAAAGGAAACGGTTTGCCACAAGGAATACACATGGAAAACATGAAAGGTGTACCTCTTGTGGTGTAAACGATATTACAAAGGTTAAAGTTTTTTGCAACAGACAAACAATCCAAAACTACATGCCCCCAAATCTTCAATCCGAGGCATAAAAACGGATAATAAAAATGCCGAAAGTGATCTGGTTTTTCTATCGTCAACATCCCATATTTAGCAATATCACCTACAGATGGTGTTTCACGTCTGTCAACTGATTCGATACGCAAGAGAAAATTCTGCGCAAAATCAGGTTTTGAATCGAGGCAGGCTACTGACAAATCACTTGATGTGCCATGGGTTTCAGCAATCTCGTTTTAAGTCAGCATTTCGCAGATTCTATGGTACACAAACCTTAAAGCGTACTATTGATGCACCATCTCAACCGTCCCAGTCCTGATCAGAAACAATCCGTGGTCCGTTCCCAATCCAAAGCTTTGCGCTCACTGCTAAAACCGTTCGTTCCCTCATGGTCATTCGGAACTCGCAATTCAGTCAGTCATTGGAGGTCAGCATGACGTTTTGACGAAATGGAAGAAGGCTATTTCTTTTGATTCGACACAATATTTTGAAGTTGTGCAAAGCGTACAAGGGTGGACAATTCCACTATTCAGTTTTGTAAAAGTTTACAAATTACCAATTCACCAAGACACGGCAGAGCGTATTTTTATTTTGCGGTGAAAGGAAAATTTACTTTCACCAAGTTTGTAAACTGAAATCAACTTACTGAAAAAGAAATGCGTGAAAATGGATCATTCATTATGAAACCAAAAGCTAAATAGCGATAATTCTAATACCTACTCTAAGTATGTACAACTCCAAGAAAAAAATAAATTTGACATCATTTGGTGAAAGTGTTGGAAACTGAAAACAAATTACTCACTTGTTACCATTTCAACTGGTGTGGTCTCATCTTCAAAAGTATGAAGTGATCGAGACACTAGGAGTTGCTAGAGTGACGGTGCACATGTACTTATCTACTTGAGATTGGACACGAAGTCCACACTGTTGGTCCTCGTCTTAGGTGACACCGGCTTCCTTTATATCCCAGGCAGGTGTCTTCAAAGCTTTTGTAATATAAGTGTACCGAATGGGTACCATTACGTTTACTGTCAGTTAGCATGAAATATGAAAGTCACCATGATCATCGAAACAATGCGGGCATTCTCCTCTCGAAATTAAGCGCAAAATAAATCACTTTGGTAAATGATTATATATTAATGATTTTCAAATTAAAATTCTAAACTATTAAATCATATGTTCGTGTATATATTTATTCATTTTGGATATGTTTATTCTGAATATGCATGATAAAAATTAATATTCAAAAGGTTTAACCCGCTATATATACACTATAATGTACACGTGTATAACTAGGAATCCTTTATTAAAAAAAATATCATGTAATACATGTACAATTTAAAATCGTCTTTAAAATTACCACTGCATTAAGTAACCGAAAACATATTCATGACATTTTTGAGTGACACTAATAATATTGAAATTGAATAGAAATGATGTTATTCAATTTTTATTTTTAAATACTTATTTTCTAATTCGTGTAAATATTCCCACATGTATTAATATTTGCTTCCACCTCCTCCTTCCAATATGTAAAATATTCATAATTTTAATTAAACTTCATTTCGGCAGGGAATTTCTTTCAATATCTATGTATGAATAAAAAGTACCGAAAGTGTCCGAAAAGCAGAATTTAAAACCCAGACAAAAGCTTTAGTTCCCATCTTGACTAAAAGCATTCCGTTTTCAACGAGAACCGTTCGTTCGTTCCCCAAACAAAAAATCAGTTTCTTCCTAAACCATCGTTCCACTGGTGTAATAGTATGCTCCAGGGTCTATCTTTAGTTACAACGATCTAATTCACATATACAACCTGACATTATTTAGAATGTTGTCTGACGTATTAGGTCGTTCTTTACATACTGGTTTTGACTACGGGGTACAATGGAATGCCGTTATTGCCGTGCGTGGGCGTTTTTCATGCCAAGGTGGCTCATTACACTAACAATTTCTCAATGATTCGTTTAAGCTCCTCGTATTAAGGATGGTTTCATCATCGAAGGATTGATACAAACTCAATTATTTTATATGATATAAAATTCACATCAACATCATTAATCAAACACATTAATATTCATGTATCAGCACCACATTGATTTATTTGGATTTGCTATATATATATATTCACAAGTTAACTGCTAGACAGAACTATATGGACAAATAAAAAAGAAATTGTTCTCTTTATTACACTCCAAATGCCTTTCAATAATTAAAATTTCATTTCTCAGTGTCAAGTTCAATTTTTTTTTTATACAAATACTTCTTAACACAATGAATCGAATTCTTTGACCTAAACTATGTATCCTTTTTTTAAAATGAAAATCTACTTATCATCACTTCCCTTCTAATTAACATTATGTTAGATCTTGTGCAAGTGTGAGAGTGTATCTAAGACCTAATTTTAATTAAATTGATCATTTCAGACTAAATAGAATTAATTAAATAGGAATAAACACATAAATAAATCCCAAGTAATCAAGACTTTAACAGGGATAAATTTTCACTTGAACCATGAACAGGTATATTCAGTACTCACAAAGGAAAATTATATTTGTATGCTTTACATCTAGATAGATGACAGAAATAAAATTGCAAAACCCTAGCAATATACATATTCCAAAGTACCTTTATGTACAATGTACCTGTATAAATAAACATACACCTGTACTAGTCGAACTAGAACTCATTATTTCATGCATTATACAGGTGTACATATAACACTGAGTACCACCTTTCAACAGTCTTTCACACATTCAACTGATACATAAACCCTGAATTCAAAAAAAAAAAAGGTTAAAAAAAAAAAAAAGAAAAAAAAAAGGTAAAAAAAAAAAAAAAAAAAAAAAAAAAAGGTTATAAAGTTGAAAACTAATTCTAGTACATCTTATGTACAGATACAATGCAACATTTATGTACATGCAGTTCTCATAATAAGTATTGACAACCAAGACAATAGTTTGTGTGTCAGTGTATGAGTTCAATAAATACTGCAGCATTAATTCACAAAGCAATAAATATGCAAAAATGGTCTTGGATTATGTAAATTATCAATCATAATTTGTTTTTAATGATTTCTTGGAAACCTAAAACATTTACATGCATTAAAAGCAGAAAACACAGGAGCTTAAGTTTTGTTCTGCTTGGTAGTATACCAAACCATTGTAAAACATGTTCAATATTGTAACTTATGTGTAGACTCGGGGGAAGATCACTCACATAAATACTGGTGTACATGAGCAAATAGTGCACACGTTCTGTTCAGAAAAATAAAAATCTCCAGCACTTTAAAGTTTATCTTACATTTTCCAGAAATTTAGTTAATGAAAGTGTTCAGTTACTGAAATTCACTAGAAAAAAATATGCATTGAAATAGACAACACAGACAATAACCTATAAAATTCTCCTTCCAAAGGTGCACATTAGCTAGTCTAATTATTACTCACTTTTTAAAATTCCTACCATACAGGCACAGCCTAAAGTCAACAATCTGGATTTAACAATTGAAAACCTTATCTAATATTTTAACAACGCATTCAGACATAACAAGTTCTGCTTGCCATTATACAAAAAAAATATAACAATAACAATATACACATTTTTGATGAGTAGAAATGAGTCAGATGACAAAAATGATACATATGACGGGGGGAAAAATAAATGGCACTAAAAATATATTTTCATTGCAGAAATGTAAACATGATTGTTCTATATGTAATATGCATAGAGGTTTGATAACAGTATTTTAGTCATTCTCGTAGAAGTTAAACATTCCAAGAATAAAAAAAAAAACCACAGAACAGTCAGCAACAGAGTAACACAGTTCAATAATAATAGCAATTCACAACAATGCCAGTCAGAATATTTTTGCATCAAGTTTAATTTTCCTCCACTTAAGAAATTTTGCTTTGCTTTAAATAAACTGAAGAAACTTTTCAAATCATTTTATCATAACATTGTTTCTTAGCTAACACTCACTTTAAAGCCATTGTCTACACATTTGAGTGCAGCAGAAATTCAGTGTTGAAAAATATGCATATCAACAATCCATAAGCCTAAATGAACAATGTGCATAATTATCAGTAACTTTAAAATGAATAACTTACGTGTACATTTGATTTCTACATCTACGAAATGTGTCGACAACAAATTGTCCTTTGTCACATCTAATTATCACAAAATGTACATATATATACATGCCTCGGGTGATTCGTTAGTTGATGGTGATCATGAATAAGTAACAAGTCAAAAAATGACACAGATTACACACAGCATGACATCACAAATTTTGAAGACCGTCTGCTGGTGGCGTGGAATCCTAGATTAGTGGGAACTTTTCTTGCCCTTCAGCTTCTCTATGATGTTGCCCAGCTTCAACACTGGTCCCAGTTTCAATCCCAAGTACTTCATCATCATGTCACTGTTCAACAGCATGAATGCACCACCATCTATTTCCTGTAGACAATGGAAAAATTTCATTTTTGTGCATTTATTTTTGTTAGTATTCGAGAACATGATACCTAATCAATAGAAACATTACTTTTATCAATAATGTCCTATTCCAAATGTAACCAGACATTACACAAGTTACAGCATTTATTTATTCTTTTTTTTTTTTATTTTCAGTTAAACTTGTCATAATGGCCAAATTTATTCAGTAATCACCTGTTTCATATTATTTACTCCTGATGAAACATCCTATATAATTCTATTTAGTGGTCACATGTGTAATGTGGTCATCAAATTTCATATGAAACCACCATTTCATTCTGCTGTTAGTGGCCATTATGACCAATCACAAGCCCCATCTTTATCAGAGTCAGATACTTTCTGAATGTGATGTTACCATTGAGTGTGGTGAGATTGAGAGGCAGTAATCAATCAAATAACATGTATTTTAAATGGTTGGATAAGCAAATAAATTGCGGAAGTACTAAATTGTAATGAGTTGTTTTTACAAACGACAGCAAGGGTGTTCACTTCAAATAGAATGGTTAAGGTCTAAAGGAAAAGTCAATATACAAGAAAACAAGGTGTGTATGTGAAACAGCAGAAAAGTAATTCTGGTACACCCTCCCCCAAAAAAGATCTTGTCACAAGGAATACACACATGATATACACATGTATGAAAGCCCTATCACTCATCATTCAAACGTTATGGCTTAAAGATTAAAGAATTTCAAAAGTAGGTCAAATTCATCAAGGTCATGTTAGTACCAAAAGTCTTGTCACAAGGAATAAACATGTGAAATATGATAGCCTTATTAACATCCATTGAAACTTCATGACCAAGGTCAAAGTTTCTGTGGACATGGAGACCAAGAACTATACACCTCCAAATCTCTGATTATGGGGGCATACAATATGAGACCCTTAACATGAAGGAATCAGGAATAAGATTAAGTGCCCTTGCAATATCAATTAAATTAGGAGTCAGGAAAACTCAAGTTACAAATATTTTTAAACATACATGTATTAAGAACCAAATGTACAAAAAACAAAATTCATTTTGAAGTGAATTCATCTGTAACCTGTATATGGGAATTTTTATTTATAATTTTCTTGAATGTGTCCTATACTAAATAAATCATAATATTCAAATTTTCATTTTATATACATTATTCCATAATACAGTCAATTAAAACACAACAAAAATAAGGAACTGATTTTCTAGAAAAATTGACCCGTAGTCAAAGTTCACCTCTCTATAAAAGTCACTTTTACTGGTTCCTGCATGTGACTGCTTAATACAGGTTTGATTGTTTTTTTCATTTTACTATGCAGTGAGACTATATACTTGGTCACTCAACACAAGACATTACTAACGTGTTTCCTGAAGACCTCTGTGTGTGTAGCCAGTGTTGAGTCCACTTCTGAAATGTACTGAGCCACATCATCGATCGTCCAGTCATTAGGGTCCGATGACAGCTTACGGGGAGGAGGTCTGCTATCTGTTGTGGAACTGGCTGTAAAGGAAAAATAATTTACCTTTTAATTTTCATTGAATTTAGGTGCCTAATTTCAAAATATCTTATGAAGGCTTCATCGATTTACTGGTTCTAAAACGTATAACTGACAATTCTTAAGTTTTCTTATGGCTGTGCACTTTAATGGATTATAAATGTAAAGTTTACTTATACAAGTTTACCGATTTACCAAAATTTTTCATTTCTAAAATCATTTTTGTCATTCAGAATGAAGAAGTTATTACATCCACACCCACACAAACACACACACACATATATATATATCAAGCCCAAAATATGAACAAAAGCTGGATATCATGACTTATAATCTAGCTGAATTCCACTTCTAAAATGTTGAGCTGAATTCCATTTCTACAATGTCCAGTTGACTTCTTACATATTGCATGTGTACTTATTTTAGCACATTCAGTCTTGATATGCAGTGTTTGGTGTCAGTACGAACTGTTGCATCTGTTGTTTCATCAACAACTATCAATTAAAACTCGTGCTCCAGATACAGCACACCTTCTGCTGAATGAAAGTAAAGTATGAACCTATCAATATTAAGTCACCATACAGTAGTGTAACTACAACATACCTTCTGCTGAATCATAGGCAGAGAACCTCCTGATCTTCTGCTGGGTCTTCAGGGCCTGATTTTCTACAGAATCTGAGGACCAACGCCTCTTCAGGGCTCTGTTGATGGATGTTCGATTCTCATATTCTTCTGACTCCAAGGGCTCTACAATGATCAAACAGAAATTGTACACAGTCCTGCAAATAATTGTTTGTTGGTTTTCTTTTTATGGTGTAAAGATAAATAATTGTTTCTTTGGTGTGTGTGTGTGTGTGTGTAGATAGACTTGGACATAAGTACATGTAACACAACATAAGATATGCATACATGTGATACAATCTGGGATCCAGACCAGGCCTTGAAAATGCAAGAGCTCAGGTGGTCATATCCTTGAGATTTTTTAACATGCAGTGTATCAGACAATTAAAACAGCCTTTGTCAACCCCAATTATTACTTTTAAAATTGAAGACAATGACAACTTCATTAACGATCTATCAACATGTATATTGCAAATGTTCCCATTCAATATGATCATAATACATGAATCTTTCTTTCCAATTTCACACAATTTGAAAACAGCAATTTATGCATTGTATTTTGGTAGTGAAATATGTGTATATGTTCAGTGAATTTAATAATTATTTTGTAAAAGGCACAAAATGGAGTCAATTTTGTTTGTGTGAACCAGTGTGTTTATCATCCTCAACCACCTTCAACCTTGTACACCAGTTATGGTTGGTTGGTTGAATGTTGTTTAATGTCCCGCTTGAGAATCTTTCACTCATATGGAGACATCACCATTGCCGGTGAACGGCTGCAAAATTTGGGCCTATGCTCGGCGCTTTGAGCAGGGAGGGATCTTTATCGTGTCACGCCTTCTGTGACGCAGGGCCTCCGTTTTTCCAGTCTCATCCGAAGGACCACCCCATTCAGTCACCTCTTACACATACGTGCCAGGTTTTTGAAATGGGAAAGAGGAAGATTCTTAGGCGAGGGGTTTGGGGGCCACTCAGGCCCCCAACGGGGTTCAGGGGCAGAGCCCCGATGGGGGTGCCAGGGGGCGAAGCCCCCGGAAGCTCCTGAGTTTTCAGCATTCTAACCATGAAATTCTATGTACAATTTAACCAGATTCAAAGAATCACAAATATTTCTGCTTGCATCAGTTCCTAAAATTTCTACCAATTACGACGTTTTTGTTCTGCTTCATGCATACTTCTTTGCAATTGTTGAATCTGGAAATATTTTGTGAAATAGCTTTGTTGCATGGTCTTCAACAGCAAACGGAATAGAATGTTCAATCAAAAACTCTGTAAATCCAACTTCGGCTTGTATTACACTAAAGTCGATGTCTTTTGTAAAATATGTCCCAAGCGTTGGCGTGTGATCGACAGAACTTGTCACATTCTGGTGTTTTTCCGTTTTCAAATGTCTAACAATATCGTGTTGTCCTCCATGTGATATTGAAAAATCACACGTACATTTTTCACAATAAGCGAATCCGTTTCCTTTTTTTTTTGGGCCTTGTATATTGCTAATGTTATACTTGGGCCTTGTAGTAAACATTGGTAATTAGTCAGCTCTCTAGTATTAGCTAGGATTTATTTCATCAGTCATAGTTTTAACTCCCAATTAGCAAAAAGGGTCAGCAGAAAAAAGGATGCAGATCTATGCATACTAGATCCCTGGAACTAATTCCTTATAAAAGCATGTACAACCCATTCAAAGCAGTTATTTCTGTAGCAGCTATATGTATGCTAATTATCATAGCCCTATACAGAACAATGCAAGTCAATGATTAGCTGATTATTGATGTGTGTTTAAAATCATTTCAGTTAAAATATCATCACGAACATGAAGCTCCGTTTCCTTAAAAATTGGGTTCTTATTTTACCAACTTTAAATATGCATCTTGAGAAGGAAATCCAGGCTACTTACAACTCCTGATAGGAGATGGTTTTTAATGTTAGAATTTGGAAGCCTCCTGGCCAATGCAGGAGATTTCACAAGTACACATTGAATAAAGACAGGACTAAATGTGGGTGTAAACACACATATATTTACATTTAGGAATCATTCGTCAATATAAAAATGGACCCTCTTTTGCTGTATTTGGAAATAGAAAGTTTCACCATTACCCTTAGACTCAGTACACAGTATTGGAATTTGTCCTTTTTTCACTACTAAGACCACTTACTCTTAAAATCACTACCTGTCTTCTTGTCTCTGTTACACTGTGCACAGTATCCATGTAATGGCTGACTGGCAAAGAGATTCTCACAACAGCCAAGCTCCTCCAGTGATTTCTCTACGAAGCGCCAGACATCCGACACCTTATCTATAGGTGGAAGTCGTTTTGTGTGTGTCTTGTTGCCCTGGTTTGCTGAAATATAAACCATGCAATTTACATTGCTATCTACTTGCTGATCTATGATAATATCAAGATACTCTCCAGGGCCTGAAAGAATAATTTCAGTTAATCAAAAGCTAAAAACTATGGTGCCCAAATTACGAGAGAGAAAAAAAACCCCAAAAACAAAAAAATCACTTATGTGGGACCACTAGAAAAACCTTTCTATATATGGTGACTATGGATGCACCCATTCTGGAGAAAAAGTTGATTTAATCACGGCAAATCATGTCATAGTGGTAATACCAATACTCTTATCACACTACTCCTGTTCTAGAGAAAAAGACAATTTTATTTAACCCAATTAAGAGCCACATACTCAAACCTAACTATATTAATCTCATCATTAAAACTTTGTCATCTTGTATGCATAGTGTAATGGTCAATCATGTGACAAACGTCAATTTTCCTCATACCAATAATGATAACTCCATAGAGTTTTTTGAATGTTTACCTGTGATAACAATCTTGCCATTCCCATCCTGAATGAAGTTGTACACCTGTTTTTCATGATTAGCACAATCCACACAGGCTTGGATGACCTCCCTCAGTACCTTCTGGTAGGCACCTGGACCAAACTGACTAGGAAGCTGTTCAATCTTTTTTGGATTCAGTAAAATCCCACAGCTACAGTTGTGATTTACAAAGATGGTGACTGAAATAAATGCCATGTATGCTGGTTGAATATGAATAAGATTTATGATCTATTTACCTTTTTCTAAATTCTTCAGTACTAGTATTTACATTGTGGTATATCTGTCTATCACATTCTGACATTCCAATATGAAACAAAAACTGTCTTCAGTAATAAATGATTTTTACATATTACTATAAAACATATCAGGATCTCTATTAAAAAGGAGCGATAATTGGCACTGTCACTGTGCTGGTATAAAATTACAAGTTTGTCATTACCCTTGTCTGTGACCGTGGTGGATGAGCTGGTGTCTGGCTCCGTAACAGTGATCACAGGAGATTCTGCCTGGAGGGGGGACACAGATCTATCATGAGGGAGGTTTGGACTGGTGGGACCAGAGGATGAGGAGGAGGAGGATTTGGATGTGTTGCTCTGATTTCCGGGAGAGTGAGCAGATTGGGACACAGAAGACTCCCGAGATTTACTCTTTACCTGGGGGGTACCTGTGTAACAGTTCAATGTAAAACACAGTCAACACCTCAAGCTTTGTTAATTATATACTGTTAAGTTGTTTTACTTCCAGTGCTAAAATTTTGTTGACTTGTTACAATGGCAGAATCAAGATGGTTCTAATACCACATTATATATTATCCACTTTTAAAATTTCAATGAGCATTGAAATAGTTTTGAAATATTATTCACTAAAACCTTTTTAAATTGTGAACCGAGAAAAATTAACACCATATTAATATTCCAACCTACAGTATGATTTTTAAATTCAGTTCCTGTAAATTGAACAGCAGTTGAAGTTGATATACAAAGAATTTAAAAACAAATCCAAGCTTGTAAACAGTAGAAACCATTCTTGTGAAGAATTAATGTATAAATTTATGATTACAATTCTTTTATGGCTTCAACTGTGTATAATGTAATCTCTGGTAGAGAAATACACTGTATATTACTTCTAAGTCTTCTTGACAGTACATGTAGACGAACCTTTTTGCCCTGGGGGTTGCAGTGGGTGTCCACTCATTGCACACCAACCCACGGGAAACAAATCCCGTGTCTCCCGCCTGGTCCAATAATCAAACGCTCCCCTCCAGCCGTCAAATGTGACATGAACCTCCTCTCCCTTCACTGCTCCAATGGTTGCTGGGCAGATCAATTGGGGGTTCTTTCTGTCGACAGCCTCCAGCTTCATACCAATTTTGAATTCATTTGTTTTTGGTGTGGAGGGCTCCTTTTTGAAGCAGCCCTCAGGAGCTCTCTCTGCTCCTGTTAAAGTCTTCTGCAGAAATGATGGCCATAATGTTGGGTTCTTGCAGAAACCTTTAATGATACAAATATAAACTGTAGCAAGTCATAGGTCCTTAAACATGCTTAAAAAAAAACAAAATATTACTTAATGATTACATCATGGATAACAAAGTATTGCTCAAAAAAAAATGGATTGTGAGACAGCTCGACTTAAGCATTAGCATATCTATAGTAACAAATTTGATTTTGACCCTCATCAGCCATACAGCATTGACCTCAACTTTTTAATTACCATGTAGGAAGTCCCTTGCATAATTCAGAAGTTAGGAACAAGGTGAAGTTGTAGACAAAGAAAGACAGACCAAAAGCAACAAACCATCCAATCTTCTTACTTGGTAATTAAGAATATTTCTTACGTATAAAATCAGCTGCTAATATCAATTCCATCCCTAAATCTTTCAAAACAATTACTTCAACAGTAGAAGTCTTGCGATGATGGTAGAGAATAAACATTCCAATATACTGTAATGAATAACATACCTAAAGGAGGTTGTAGCAGTCTTCCTGTCTTTTCACAGAACCCCACAGGGTGCAGATCTGCAGAGTCCACCAGCCTCCAGAAGTCATTTGTGTTATCACTGCCATCCAGCCGCAGGCGGAGACGAGGGCCAATCATCCCCACCACGGTAGCCACGCATATTGAGGTCAGGTTACGGGGGTCAACTGCCTCAATTTTATGGTTCAGCTTGAACTCATTAACAGGTGGTTCTACAGACTAATAAACAAAAATTTGATTTTTACATCAATTTTTTTCATATGCATTACATCATACATCCATAGAATAAATTATCATATGATTCTGAATCATACTATACGGAATTTATTTATTCTATCCATTATGTAATGTCTCCAATAGCTTTAGAGATCTATAACATTTAAAACAACTTGTGAAAGTGAAAGCTGAAACAGGAAAACACCAAACACTGAATATTTGTTTCGTTAATCCATACTCTGTATTTCTGCTATTTAACGTTCAAGGTGAATGGAGTACAACTGTTGTCTGGCTTACCTGTTTAAAACAAGACTGGGGAGCTGGTACACCATCATTTTCCTTAAGATACTCATCCCAGTCAAAGCTACCTGTAATTCACAAAAGTCAAATGTACACTGTACATGTACTAATACAAATATACACTGTACATGTACTTATACAAATGTCTAGCTACATTGTATTGTTTCCTCTTCTTACATGTACTGTTGTAAGAAAAAAAATCAAAACAAAATATATATGCACCTGATTGGATGAAGTCAAAACAGGGTATTCATGAATTTATCAAATCACTGGCCAAAGTTTTCAGCTATTGTGTAAGATCATTTTGCTACAAGTCATCCAATGACATTATTTTCTATGTAGCTTGTAAGGTGAGTTCTGATTGCTTAATTTATGCCCAATGTAAGTTATAGCTGCAGGTAAATAAAAGTGATATCTAAATGCTATGCTAAAAGTAAAAAGTGTGTAAATAAAGAAAATTTAAACAAAATTCCACAATTCCAAACTTCTATCAAGAATCAGTATTTCAAATCTAAGACTATTAATATAAATATCAAAAGAAATAAATCAATTAGTTTTTTTAAGCTTCAAACTTCTTTTAATTTCCTCATTTTAATCACTAAATAATTATATAAATATCATTTAGCTACATACAGTGAAGGAAGTACATTCATTGCCTGAGTCCAATTAAAGATGTATGGGGATTTACCTAGAGTTGTCTTCTACACACTGTTCGGCCTTATGGTATATAGTATACACCATATAAATCCCCATACACCCTTGATTGCACCTAGATAACTAATAATACATGTCATTTTTTATTTTATTGACTTTTTTAAAATAAATTATGTATAGCCTTCTGTCTGCTTCAATTCAGTTCATTAGAAAAACAGCGGAAATCAATTCCCTCACCACTGACACTCTATTCCACCAAATGACATCTAAAGTATATGTTTTTAAACTATTTGATACGTTTAGATGACATATCAATATCATTACCATTAGAACGGTGTATTTTATTACATACAGGATTATGATCCTTTGATCATGTTTATATACACTGAACAATATCAATATTATAAAATAAATTTACATGTAGTCAGCATATATCTGATTCAATAAACTCTGTAGCCAATCAGCACATCGTACCTGGAGGGTCCCCATCATGCCACATAATTTACACATTTCTCCTCCAAGATATATATCTAACATGTCTTAACACACTACTATAGTTTGATTATTTATTGATTATTTCAGGGTAACTTTAAACATTAACCTGATGGCTATCACAAATGCTATATGTATTTTATACAATTCTAGAGTAAATTAATGGATTTAACATAAAGGAAAAGGCCCATGGGGTATATTGCACACCTAAGCAGTTATATTGTCCCATGTAAAATTTCAACACATTGTGACCCTGTAGTGGGGTGAACAAACTTGATTCTATTCTACATGAGGATGGTAGCATTTTTTTCACAATAGTAATTTCTTTTTTAAAGAATAAAATTGTAAAGAATTTCCAAAATATTTCTCAATAATGATTAAATTGCTATTGTGCCCCTGCCTTAAGCTAGGCTTTGCGAGTCCATGTCTGAAAGAACATAAACCAGCTCTTTATGATAAGCTTTCATGCAAGTTTGGGCTTCAAAGTGGAGTGTTCTTGGGGATATTACATATGAAGTTATTAAATTGCATTCTGTATACATTTCTCTATTCAGCTATCTCTGTATAATTATGTAATGCTAACTTTAAATCTGCATTGTGGTCCCTCTCTTGCCATGTGGATCATTGTTTGAACAAACTGCACAAAGATGCTCACTTTTTGAATTGACAAATATATTGTTTAGTAATTCTAAAAACTGAGTTTTTAAAGAATTTTTCTATGTATATATTATATGTAATATTTCAAACCCTATTACAGCTTTGTCATGATCCTCAATGACATTGACTCTTCACTAAATATGAAAGTTTTCATGCAAGTTTTAGCTTTTCTAGTTATGTATTTCAAAATGTTTTATTCCAAATGTCTCCTCTTGAATTGGGTTACAATAACCCTTCATTTTAAGAAACTTCAATCCCTCCACCTAAAGGTTTAGATGACAATGGATCCATAGTTCTGGTGATTCACACATTCCAAAATTTGAAAAATTGAAAGATGACAGACACACAACACAAACTTTGACCAGTAAAGCTTGACCATTTCAACTTACATATATCTGAGCTAAAACCGTAATAACAAATATGTAATTCTAAAGTTTTACATACGATACATTAAAAATTTTATAAAAAACCTCTTTCATATAAAAATGACTTTCTTCATGAATTGTTTAGATACATTACACAAGAAAGAATTTAGATCTTTCCATTGTTAGTTATATAAAATGATACCAGTTACCTTGTGAGTCGTACTGGTAGGATCTTCCTTTTCCTGTCAGTGCACTTGTCATTGTCTCTACAGCTCCTGTCTGCTTCTGTCACAAGGAAACATTTCAAACGTTAGACAAAAACAATGTATCATACAAAGTTTAGAAAATTTGAGATATCAACATGAAGATTCACTACAATAAAGAAAACTTTTGAGGTTTTAAACTAGCACAGGAGTCCCGTGGGGATCCGGGTTGTCAGAATAGATCCTCAGTACCCCCTTACTTATCGTAAGAGGCGACTAAATTGGGCGGTCCTTCAGATGAGACCGCAAAAACCGAGGCCCCGTGTCACAGCAGGTGTGGCATGTAAAAGATCCCTCCCTGCTCAAGAGCCATGATCACCGAGCATAGGCCTAAATTTACAGCCCTTCACCGACAATGGTGACGTCTCCATATGAGTGAAAGATTCTCGAGCGGGACAATAAACAATATTTAATTAATTAACTAGCACAGGACACTCTTTTATTACATGAACTAAAATCTTCATGCCCTTTATAACTGCATGTACATCAACATTACATGTCCTTCTTTAAACTGAATTTCACATCCTGAAAACAACAGTTATGTTTCACTAAACAGTAATCCATATATCCATGTCAAATGTATATCCATTCTGATATATGGAAAGATCACTTGATCATGACAAACATTTTTGTTCATCACAATATTGTTGCAGGAAATTACCTTAGGAGCTAAAAGAAAATACCCACTACATCATTCAGAATACAGTATTATCTTTCTACAGGTTATTACAATGTCAATATTAACTCTTCCTCATGTGTAATCAATATCATATTACACTGACAACACAGCTCACAAGATACAGAGAAAAATGTTTAATGTTCCTACTTTCATTTTCATATTCTATATATTTGTTTAAACTTAAAACCATCATAAACCTATCCATATGGTAGTACATAACCTTATAATTATCTCTCCGATGTTTAAATGTATCTATGGGAGCTTATGTACAGCATAAATCAATACACATCTATTTTTAGCTCTTATTCTATCTCTAAAATTAAAGCTCTTTGATAATAGTCTATATACTTACAGTATAACATGAACCTTCACAAAAATATTGTAAGGAAAATTTCCAAATATAGACAGTACATTGAAGAAATAAATTTTCATCCACTATACGTGTATTTGGTACATCAAACAATATGTAGCATTACCTGACACTTTGCCAATACTTAATTCCTGACAAATATTGAATTCTTTTCTGTTTTGTACTTAATACTAAACATAAAAAGGAACTTACTTGTAATATTTACATTTGAAATCTATGCTTTAATATAAATTAACTTCCCCATTTAGTTTTCTCCACTACTGTTAGGTCAACATGGTGAGTTCATTAAGAGCAATATACTTCCATCATGGCTTCATTACTATCATGGAAAGGAGATTTGTTTGATTCTACAAAACTATTATGATAAAGAAAGAAACCATTTGTCTCACTAGAAGATCAATCAATTGTTAACAGCATAAGGTAATTCCCTCTAAAAGACAAACCTTAATTAATGTTATTTTGATTTAAACCTCTATTATACAAACTCACTGATTTAGAATTCTTGACACCCAAAGTCCCCTGACTCCACTATAATTCACCTAGAACAAACAAGAGTAACTTGTTAGAAGGCAACAAGACTGAAGGTACTCATTCAGAGCAGTGATATGTGCATGTCAAATTAATGCCAGAGGATACTCTCAGAACATTTTTTTTTTCTATGAGGTACATGTCTACTGGACTACAGTCATACATTTCTATTTCATATTGCCACCAAAAAAGGACACCTGAGGCCTGTCTATAGTGAATTACCCAAGCAGGAATGGACCCACTGTAAAAACTAAAACTTAGTCATTCACTTGCAAAATATAGGTCAGGTGCATTGCCCCAGTCATGGATGGTTGATACATATCTTGTCAAACAAAGTGGTGGATACCACTGAATAAAAAAAACCCAACCAAATCATCTCAAATATATTTAAAATCAACTTTTGCAAAAAATTATATATTCAAAAAATAGCAGTGGGTGTATGTCTAAATTGGAATACACAGTTCTGTAATACACAACTAAATCGTGATTCATAATGAATCATTCATTACAGGGAATATCATATTAAGTCAAATTTGACTATACCCATTAATTTCAATTAAAGAACTGCATGTAAACTCTACCAAAATGGGGAGATCACTTTTGTCCATTGATAATTTTTGGGAGTCATGCCTTTTCTGTATAGTTGTATGCTCTGACTGTAAGAAGTCACATTTTATAGGGGAATGGAGTGTACCATCATGTCAGTACTAAATTTTGCTTTAAACATACCTAAAGATATTGAGTACTACAAAATTATTTTACCTATATGCTGGTATAGGAATTTTCACTTAAACACACATCAGGGATTTCTGTTGAAGGCAGAGAATAAGTTCTTTCAGTTCGAATAGTGCATGGCTAGCAGTTATTTTCACCAAAAAAAAAATCTTTATATTTATTATGTAATTTTAGATTAGATAAATCTTAAGTCAGTTTCATGAAAGCATTTATAAGTGAAAAACAAATCATCTAACAAGCTAAGCTAAATATATTTCAGTACTGTATGTAACATATTTTTTATCAATTTACATTTTATGCATAAAATGCAAAAGCTTTATAATACAGGAGTAAGAACTGTTTAGATCAGCTAGTATATAGCATCTGTTTCACATTCACATTTGACTAAAAGTTTCTGACTCAGAAAAAGAATGTTTTTACAATGAAATCAATATCCTTTTAAATTACATATTGAAGAAATCAATCTTCAGTTGACTTCATCTTTTCCTAATTATACAATGCATCTAACAACATGGTATATTTGTTCATATATTATATATGTCCTTCTATTTATTTTAATCGTCACCATATGAAGTGATTTAGATTTAGATTTTAGTTCACAGGTTTGATAATATCAATCACCGTAAACATGGTAAAAGTGAGTGAACATCTTTTAAAAAGTGAATTTGACAATCATTCTTTTCTTTCATTCCAATGGTTATGTACATTTCCAGCACTTCCATGTCAGACACTATAAAACGTAGCCAAAAAAATTTATAAAACTGTTCAGAATATTAATGTTGTCATTAAATAATGAATGTATTCAATTTGTACCATATGGTGGTTTAAAAAATATTTGTGAATTATTTATTATGTTGGAGAAAACTATGAAACCTCTTCTACACCTTGAATCACATGTCAAAGAACATAAAGTTTTAGTAAATAAATATTTGCAAGTAGTTGAAGGGTTTAATAACATAAGAGTTAGGTGATAATGTTTTTCTGTTCTTTCCCACAGACTAGACACAAGAAATACAGAGCACTATATAATAAGATTTACCTATGTTGTCTTAATTTGACTTGAATTTTAAATGAAATTTCTTCCGATCACAATGTATTCCTTTCCCGTAAACAACAACATCGATAAACGTCCAATGCCAAGGCCACTTGCCCAACATCATGACCAAAACTCGAAAGTTTTCATACTTACTTTTAAGAGGTGTCCGTTGATAGTTAATGTAAAATTCAGTCACTGATTAAAGCAAATTAAGAATTTGTGCTGAAAATTTTGTGAGTCAGCACATGACAACCATTCAATTAGTCACACGCAGAATAATTTCTGTTTTTCTTTTATCGACCGGACGCTGTTCGTCACCGCCATTTTTATTTACGGAATAAATGCAAAAACCAAACACCATAAAAATAAATTTCCGGATTATACTGGAAAGGAAAGGGGGGATCGACCATTTATTTTGGCTCTAAAGTATTAAACAAAAATGACTTTACATTGTTTGTTTCAGCTGCCCAAACCATTATAAAGTAAAGTTACTTTGAATATGTGTAGAAAATACGTATTCATTACAATTATTATCAGATCACATTATTTCTTTAATTTCATTTTTTTCTTTTATGTACATTTAAAAGCAGTTAGAAAATTATGTTTAAAAAAGAATTAAACTGTTAAAAAAGAAAATCAAAATTCAAAATTTACAGCAATCACTTATATATATATATATATATATATATATATATATATATATATATATATAAAGAATCCTTTAAATTATTCTCAAGAATCATTTCCCATGATTGGTCATATTAATATTCACGCATTTTATTGTAGTTCAGATTCATATTTAATCAAATGATGATCCCCCCGGAAACTAGAGTGGGGTTAAATATGGATTCAAAGTTTCACACACACACACACACACATATATATATATATATATATATATATACATATATATATATATAACACATTCTTTTCAGGAGTCGCGGGGTCACATTAGGTTATATTAATATGCAAACATAAAATGTTTTTCCCCCGATTTCAAAATTAAGGGCTCTGGGTTTAAGAATGGGGTTCTGCAGAACACAACAGCAAGGACATGTTAGTAATATTGTTAGAGATGCATCCTTAGTTGTATGGATTTAAATTCAGTTAAGTTACTCCATGTGGGGCTAGGATGGGGTCATAATATGGGGTCACTTTTAGTTTTTTTTAAAAATCTTATGATAAAGAACAGGGCCAGTGTGGCTCAGGTGAGCACAGTGACCCAATGGACTCTTGTGATCATTATTGCCGTGTTTCAAAGCTTCTCTGCAATACACCGTGTCCTTCATGTGTTCCATGTCACATTAAGCTTTGTTTGTTTTTGTTTTTTTAAACAGTTATATTTTGAATGTCCCCCTCCCCCAAAACAAACCTCTTCATGTACAAGAATCTATTTACAAAAAATCAATAAATTTAATAATGAAGTAGTGATATACTGGCTAGACAGTATTCTAAACAATTCTTTAAAACCTGGTACTTTACGCCCCCCCCCCCCCCCAAAAAAAAATTTGCCCAATCTGGCTTTCGTTAACAAGAACATATTGACTGATGTTGTACTGCAGGATTTAAAATTGAATGACACAGACCACTTTTTTAAAAAGGGCAGCTAGAGTGTCATTATATCTTGCGTGCCGTAACAAATATCTTGAGAAAATGAATCAAATGTTCAATTATAAGATTAAAAAAAAAAATTAAAAAAATACCGTATTTTGTCAATGAGCTCTAGATAAGAAAACTCAAAAGATATTTGTTTAATTAATGTGTTGGATTATATTAGATGCAATTATATGCATATTTCAAAATGGAGTTTTCACAGACATGCTGACGTCAGGTTTACAGATCGTCCTACAATAAGTATATATGTTGTAACTTTTTTATTTCCAAAGCTAGATCAGGCTCCAGTATGCACGTGCCTACACTCAAGGTCATCACATACTTTTACGTAAAATACACAATGATGTGCTTTCATATTTCTAATGATTGACGTATTTTTGAATACCGGAAAAGTGTTTATTTCCTAGGGATTTTCCTTTCATGCTGCGTATTTATAACCGTAATCACATGATTAAAGCAATATGGACTAAACGTGGACATCCCAAAATTTTATACATGTAAAATTTCCATAAATGTAGTGACTCCAGCGGAAGTCATGGATGGGTTCAACAACAAAACTTAAGCATATCATAATATAGTGAACTGCTTCTCTATTTACAGTGTAGACTTTAATTGGTATCTTAGAGGTGGAAAGATTTCGGATGACTTCAATGTTCAAACTTAATGTAAAAGCTTTAAATTCCTATCAAGATTAGTACATATGCACACACACACACACACATATATATATATATATATATATATATATGCCTAAACATTTGAACAGCAAAAAGTTAAAAAGTAAATGGATATTTTACGAAAGTGAAAGTTTTTAATTTTGAGCTATTTTATGTCATTGCCATGTCACCTCGGCCGCTTCGCACATTGATCAGTGGCACATTCTGCCAGCACACCCGATCGAAACAGCGCTACCTATCATTTAGTTCTCTTGCTCAGAAAGCTTTATTCGCAGTTTATTTTAAACATGTAAGAATTCATGTGTCTTATGAATAAACGTTTTGTCTTTCTGAAACTAAGATTGCATCTAGTTCAACTGTTATACCGGTGGAGTAAGATGCGGTGGTGTGATTTTTTTAAATACAGAATTATCGTACAAAATATCGTTAAAAATACATTACAAGTTATTAATGGAAATGTAAAGCTCATTTTAGTGATTTTTTTTCTCAGCCACAATCACCTTATTCCTTTTTGATATTATGAAAATAAAGATAAATGAATGATATGTATAAAATTTGAAACAATTGCATTTTTGTTAAAAATCACACTATGGGCCACCTTATATAAATATAACAATAATTTAAAGATTACGATTGTTTTAAACTTGGAAATAGATGTTGAAAAACACATAAAATTGTTACTATTTACGAGAAATGACTTGTACGCGTCATTTGGGCTCAATTTAACTCTTCTAAAAAAAGAGAGAGAACGACGACGAAATGAATTGTATGTGCAATATTTTAAAGGATATTCCTCTATAAAATAAACAAATAAATAAAATGGTATGAGTCGAAGAAACAACATTACCATGCTTTGAAGCTGAACACTTCGTTGAATCAATTTTGACTCTAGGAACACATGATATATTATTTCTGATATATGTCAATGATGTAGCAGAAAACATGTCAGGTTTATGTAGGCTATATGCCGATGATAATTCTTTACAGCACTGTTCATCAAATACCCAAACTATCCAACTACAGTTGAATAATGACTTAGAAAAACTTAATGCGTGGTCCAAGCAATGGTTATTGAAGTTTAATCCATCAAAAACAAAAGCTGTCTTTTTTAGTACTAAAAAACATGTAGATTTACCTTCTTTAGAATTTCAAAACTGTAGCTTAGATTTTGTGTCAACACAAAAACATTTAGGAATTATTTTTTCACATGATTTCAGCTGGTCAACATACATTGATTCGCTATTAGCCAGTGCGAACAAGAAACTGGGGTTGCTTAAAAAATTAAAATTTAAGGTCAGCGCTAAGACTTTATCCCTTTTATAAGGCCATCTCTGGAATATGCATCTGAAGTATGGGGTGGGTGTTCAAATCAAGACTCTGAAAAGCCAGAAAAATTACAGCTAGCAGCTGCAAGGATAGTCACAGGTCTTACTTCGGTGGCATCACGTGACTCACTCTATTTCGAAACTGGGTGGGAACTACTTATTGTCAGAAGAAGGGTCAAATTAAAAACAATTATGCATAAAATTTATCATAATATGGTACCAGATTATCTTCAAAATATTTTACCAAGCATACGGTCACACGAATCAAATTATGTCACAAGACAATCGCAAAATTATAGTATTCCCAAGTGTAGATTAAATATTTATAAGTCATCCTTTGTACCTTTAGCGATAGACGAATGGAATTCAGTACCGATGGAAATAAGACAATCAAGTTCTATAAATTCTTTTAAACAAAGTCTACATGTACCAATAAAACCTCGACCCTCTTATTTTTCGCATGGAGAACGCTATTGGAATATAATCCATACAAGGTTAAGGCATAAATGTGCATTGAATAATGATTTATTCAGATGTAATATTATAGATAGTCCTCTATGTTCATGTGGAAAAACAGAGGACGCCTACCACTTCTTTTTTTTCTTGTACTAAATATTCTGCTGCAAGAAACGATTTATTCAATGCTGTTTTTAAAATGGATAATTTGCATATTGTGGATACACATGTGTTACTATGGGGAGACAACTCTATTAGTATTGATGACAATGAAAAACTATTTTTTAATGTACAATTGTTTATAAAACGATCTGGTAGATTTTGATGTCAAATCTGTTTTACATTTCATATAAACAATATGGTAACTTTTGAATAAGTATATCTACTGTAAGAATTTTCATTGTAGCTTTATATCGAAATGACCTTTGTTACCATTGCATGTAATTAATTATAAAACTTTATGTTTGTCATTAATTGTTACATAGGAGAAGGTGTTCTAAGTTTTAAGAACTTGTACCTGATCCTTTTGTTATTAACATCTTGACAATAAAATATGTTCAAATCAAAATATTCATTTATGGAAATGACGCAACATCTGTTTTTCAGAAGGTTGGAACCCGAGTTTTTATTATCATTTATCTGACCCCTCCTTTTTAAAAAAGTATATTTATACATTCTACATTGATAAGGAATTATAAATACAAAAAAAAAAAAAAGAGAGAGAGAGAGAGAAATAGAGAGAGATGGGTTATAGTACTTGTTATTGATCTACAATGTGTCAAACTTAACCATTTTGCACTCGAGTTCTAATTGATTTATTTGCATAAACTAGCTAAGTTTGTTGGTGTCCACAGAGATCAGTAATATATTAGAAAAATGTAGATCATGCCATAGATATGAAAACGTTTAATATCAGTAAACTGAAAAGAAATGACCTTTTAGCACATAAAATGCGTTAAAATCCGTCATGGAAATTTGTACTTCAAAGGAACAGTTAAGGAATAATGCAAGTTTGTCTTACCTCCAAATTTAAGAAATTGGCAAGATTGGAAATATAACCGTGACTGTCGTCCGTTACTATCAAAATACTTGATGTTACGAATGAAAACCGGTGGGTAAGACTCAGCGCGGACGTCCGTGAAAACATTGGATTGAAATTGTAGTTTTTTAAGTCAATTTCAATCCACTTCGCAAATTGCATGTATCTTAACCAATATAATGGACATCGGGCGCAAACATGCGATATCTTCTGAAATGCGTTGGTGATCATTTAAAAACACATTCGATTGTATGCACTTCACGGAAGAAAAATAATTTTTAAAAATAATAAAGGTTTTAAGAGATCATTATGAAATAATTTTCGTTTTGTTACCTTTTCGTAAAAATGCATTTAAGCGAGATTAAAGGATCAAAAGCTGACGTTGTAAATGTACTATAAACAGTAAAATATGGATGGATCTAAATAATATTTTTTAAAAAAAAACAAAAGTTGGGGTTAATTTAATTTCGAAAGAAAGTACGTCAAATAATGGAGATGTCCTATACCACTGCATTACTTCATATAGAAAAAAAAGTGAAGGGAGAGAGATAATGATCCTTTCAACAATATATATTAATTATTAATAAACTGTATGCTGTAAAACCAACGCAAATTAGTTGGTAAATGAAATACCTGTTCATTGCAAATTATCTTCGAAAATTAAAATTTAAATGCACAAAATTTATTTAATAATGATATCTTCAAAATTCTCTGGTATATTTTTATGAATTGGCATGCAATCGTATGCTATTCTTAAATTTTACTACGATTTAATGACTATCAATGCATTTCAGAAGATATCACATATTTGCATCTGATACCCATTATATAGGTTATGATACAATATCTACATGTAAATACAAAGTAGATTGAGATTCGCTTCTAAAGTACAAATTTCAATCCAATGTTTTCATGGTCATGCGCGCTGAATTGTACCTGCCATTTTCATTTGTGACGTCACGTGTTAGGACTTGTCACGGATGACAGTCGCCAACGCTGTGTATTTAAAGTGCTCCCTCGATATATTGCCTACTTTCGTTCAAGACAAAATTGGGCAATAAAGCGGGGGTGGCAATATATCAAATTCACCATTAGTGACAATTCCCTGAGCAGTTAAAAGAAATTCAGTTACATGATTTGTTTTGGCTACATTCGGTATAAACATATAGATAATTTTGAGTTTTATTCAGCAATAATTTGTAATTAACCTTACCACCTGGACATTTTATCTAACCTGTCAAAATTCATCTCACCGCTCTCCTTGTACCAATGCATGTTGGGTAATTGGTATCATTATCGAGGGTATTTGACCATTTGTTTGTGAAAAATCAGTGGCATATGGCATTGTGCAAGGTTGGCATTATACCGGGGGCGTTAACACGGGGATGCATCTGTTTTATAGGATATGCGGGGGTGGCATTATAAAAAAAGGGTGGGGATTATATCGAGGGAGCACTGTATTCCCAATCTTTTCAAGTCTTAGAAGTGAAGGTTATAGATCAATTTTAAAAAATGATTGGCGGACAAACGGTACTTTCCTACAAAATACCGGGTCAATACAGACGGTTTCGTCAATTGATGTGTATTGTTTAACGTCCATCTTGAGAATTTTTCACTCATATGAAGACGGCACCATTGCCAGTTAAGGGCTGGAAAATGTTGGCCTATGCTCTACGCTTACGGCCTTAGAGCAGAGTGGGATCTTCATCGTGCCACACCACGCCTCGGATTTTGCGATCTCACCAGGACTGCCCCGTTTAGTTGCCTCTTACAACAAGCAAGGGGTATTGAGGACCTATTCTAACCCGGGTCCCCACGGGAATAATCGGTGTTTGTTTCCGTTGGATATATTTGTAAAGGTAAAACCAAATTATTGAATTTACAATGCTTGAGTTAGTTCCAAATCTCTACCGTTTGTATAATAAATTACAAAATTGCAATACATGTATATGGGTATAAGAATTGACAATATAAGCCTATTAAAACTTAAATGATTATATTGATCGATTAATTATATATTGTTTTACGTCCCGCTCGAGAATTTTTCACTCATATGGAGACGTCACTATTGCCGATGAAGGGCTGCAAAATTTAGGCCTATGCTCGGCGCTTATGGCCTTTGAGCAGGGAGGGATCTTTAACGTGCCACGCATGCTTTGACACGAGACCTCGATTTTTGCGGTCTCATCCGAAGGACCGCCCCATTTAATCGCCTCTTACGACAAGCTAGGGGTGCTGAGGATCTATTCTAACAATCTGGATCCTCACGGGTTTAAAGTCATGCGGATCTTACAGACTTTTTGTTAAAAGTTTTTACCGCTACAAAATATAGTTCTTTCCCACCCTTTTCTAAATTTGACTTGAAATTAAAAGTGCCAACTGGATATGGTATTATATTAGAAAATATATTATATATTTGGGTCAATAGTATATACATATTGAAGTCATGGTATCTTGAGCGGACGTGCTCAAGAGCAGAATAGCTAATTTATAACGTGGAGAGTATCTGGGAGTTTCTTCCTTGATTTGGAAAAAGTTAATGCTTTAACATTAATGTGCTGGATCTATTGACAATGGTATTATAATGACGTTTGTATTTTTTTTTTTTGGTTTCAATTTGCATGCAATGTGGAATCAGAATATTTGAACGCAGCAAATTGCACACCGTCTGGATACAGTTCTATAGTGACACTGATGCACTGTTGCGTTGAAATTGGTCTGTATCTGAGTGAAATGTTGGTTAGGCTTTGGACCAGTTGCATTTAAATAGTCGATAAAACTAATGAACTGTGCTGATGATAACCTTCATTGATTTCGATTAAATAAACGTTCGACATAATATAGGTTGAATGCACGCAGTAATAATTGTCTGATAGAGACATTGGGGATTAATTTAGGCACCATATAAATACGATTTCACTTTACAAATAAAGCACGATTTACAACTGACCGGACCATATTCAACAAAAATACTGGAAATGGTGCATAATACGTGCGTCACACGTTTATATATTTAAGGTGTTTTCTTACATGTAAGTTATGAGTTGAAGGCACATGTAGTACTTGTCAGCCATCATCAACTGATCAAGGTGTGGTATACCGGTATACATGTATACTTTTTTTTTTGAATTGTATGGATTTTAAACGTTATAGCTTAAAATGTGACAAGAGGTAAATACAAAAACTAAGAACTTTGTGCGTAAAATACCCCCCCCCCCCCCAAATGACTAAATCTGATTCAACATGGGTTTTTTTCAAATATCGAATTAAATTGCTGGGAATAAAAACCCTTGCAATACACGCATATCTCAGTTATTTACAAAAGCATTAGCTCAAACACATTGAACAAAACATGTGCTTATTTTGTAATATTCCCCAAAACTCACTATAAGTTCAAATACCTGTAATTTTCTTTTTTATAAAATGAAGAAAATCAAAACCTTGGCAAATTCATTTTTAATACCCATGGAGACACCCTATAAAATTAAGAAGATCCTCACTTGAAAATTGTGGGATGAGTTAGCCAGATAAATCATGCACCATCCCAATAACATTGAAGTTCAAATAAAGGGACGGCACTCCTGTAAAAGATGTTGAAATGAAGTAAAATTGCAACACAATTTAGGGAGTAAATTTGCAGCATGATTTAGAGTTACCCAAACGAAGCAGCGCAGCATATTTCAGCTTGTTATGTGACAAAGAAGTGAAAATATAAACAGAAACCCTGCACGGACGGACGTACAGACACCACTGTACCATGATTTTGTTTTACGGCCCATTTAAAGACAAGTGTATAAAACTATTTCTTATAGTTAAAACCGGAAGTTGTATCCTTTTACTGACTTTATACCTTAATATTTAGTTGGCTTTGCATCGATTGCTTTGCTGTTGAAAAGGAACACGGCCTTCCTTTTAGCAAAAGACCAAGAGAATGGAGATCTAAGTTTGCTGATGATCCACATGAATATGATTAAAAGCAGATCTTTGATCCGCTCATGGACTATTATGATTTTACCGGAGCGGATAAAAAAATTTCCTTTTAATCAGACAGGCATGCTTAGATTTAAAAATGGGGATGTTTATCACCTGAAAACAAAACAACTACACGCACATTGAACTGTGGGTGGGGAGAGATAGTACTGAAGATAAAAACAAGTGAATGCGGCCGAATCCCAACTTTGATAAAAAATATAAATGAAAAGAAAGAAAGGGAAAATAGGTATTTCATGTACATCGTTCACACTTCTAATATCTGGACAGTATTGTATGCAAAACATGATGCACAGACAAGAAGCAAGAGGCAGAATACGTAAAACAAATTGTCATAATTTAATTCTACTATTATAAGGATACCCCCCCCCCCTCTAAAAACCAATAAGGGACTTGTAAATTTTTCTGTGATGTTCAAATATATTACCACTCATTATATACATATGCAATTCAACACAAATTTCCCTCTACTGTTTTGGGCTTGATTGAGAAATCATGGAAATAAATTATTTTCTATAAGGTATTGTATCCATTTTACTTATACACAAAAAATATAAATTTATTTTTCAATTTAAAAAAAAAGTTTGATGTAGTAAGTGTTGTTAACACGGGATTAGAAAACCTGGACGAGCACATAGTTTTGCTTTCAGTTTCACTTTTACACCACATGTTTATATTTGTAAACCATGATTTAAAAAAAACAAACAATAAAAATCTGAAGATTTACATTATTTTGTTAATGTTTTGACATGATGGTCATACCAGTATGGACTTTCCTGGATATCCAATTTCCACCACGTGCTTTTAGTTTGGAAGCTTTACCGTGTATACTTATCACTGTTAATCACCTCGCCAACAAATGGTGCAGAACTTGCTACTTGTTCGTCGTTATACTAATGCACATCATGTCCAGCTCATAACATTAGAGCACGTGTACAGCGACATTAAATCATTCTTGGCATAAAGTTTGCCTGACCTGAAATCAAAATGATTTTTATATTGATCTACGCCTGAGTGAGCAAGTTCCTAATTTTGAAAAATACGAACGTAAGCTGAAAGCTTGTGATGATGATTCGATAAGCCGCTTACAGGAAAAACCACGTGCTCCTGTTTAGGTCATTACCTCACACGCTCCCGTCCCTTCAAAAAATAGCTATTTATTCATCATATATTAAACACAATGGGAAATCATTGCTTTTTGAGAAGAAAGTTAAAGGATAATGAAGAGGTATTTATGCAGGGACTCATAGATTTGATCCATTAATGACGAGAGCCCCTGGGCACATGCCATAGAAGAAAGGTATCCAAAAAACGAAAGGGGCGGTGGTAATCCATTTACAGGTAAATAATCCATTCAGAAATTTTGTATACATCTTAATTAAATCAATGATAGAATCCACCGGGATATGTTCCGAGTGACTAGAGCAGAAGCAGGAGATGATCGGGGAGAACTGGATCTGTGGATTTCAGTTTTGGGTAAGGCGGGAGATGGGACTGTCATGGTAAACCCGAGTTCCACAAGGAAAAATAATCGCGAGTTAAGAGGATATTATTTATTGACGGCGAATACAGCTTCTGTTTTAATATGCATGTTCAGATATCTCTTTTTGAAAAATATCTATACTTTCAAGATTTCTAAATGGAAAACTATATAATTAAGATGAATTTGAAACTGACTTGAATGTATTGCTAGTATATAAGTTTAAATGATACATTAGTGATATGGAAATAATTCTGCATGAAATGTTTTGCTATACAGGTTTTGGGCTTTTATTTATTTGATGTTTCAACAATGAAAGTTGCTTAATATAGATAATTTAGATTAATTAAAGTTGCTTAATATAGATAATTTAGATAATTAAAGTTGATTAATATAGATAATTTAGATTAATTTTGATTACAGATAAATAGCAAAATGCAAGGTATTGGAAAGGAAGATTATCGTCTTATTCCTATACAGATAAAACAAACATTTTTATGGGTATGGGAAAGGACGATTTCCGTCTTATTCATATGCAGATAAAACAAACATTTTTATGAAAATTAACTTGTCTATGGCCATGGCGGAGTAAAGCATTGTCGTTGCTTTCATTGGCTTGTCAGTTTTCATTAATTTTTGTACGAAAAGATTGACTGGTTACATTGTACACTTCTAGAAATAGACTCCGCCAAAATACTAATTGCCGGAAATTTCAAATTGCATCGGTATGCCTATATGCGTGGAGTATAATTATTACAGGACCGCAAGTACATGCGTTTTTTGCGGGATTAATGTAAATGATTTCGTCCAGAAATTACTGTAATGTAAGTGTTTGATTTGGGATTGAAATTACTGTTAACTTTAGCCTTTGATATGTAAAATATCTCGAAAGATAAATCAAGCGTATATAAAATCTAATAAACATTATAGTTGTCGATTTGTACTGCGTTTGTTTCGGGTTCAATTTATTTCATTTCTATCACTATTCGCTCATGGAATACAGAAAGAGTGTGCAGAGTTTTGTGAATTCAAGACTATTTTTGCGGATTCATACAAAGTCGTCATGAGGTGATAAGGGGATTCGAGTCTAGACAAGTATATATGCCCTGTACAGTTGTTTCAGTATCTTCTGCGCAGAATTGTCTCTATTAATTTTGTTGACTAAAAGACATCTTACGTAAAGTATCACTTCACAATTAACTCTTCATCCTGTAGGATTGCACAAAATGCGTATCGTCAGTATGGTCCGATCTGATAAAAAGAAGTAATAAGTGATATATATATACTCTGCAAAAAAAGAAACGCATAATGGATTTTTTAAGATTTTAGTAGATGTATTTTGGATTATGATTTTACAATAAAAAATGTAGATATTCACTAGAATTGTTTCAATTGAAAAAAATTACAGTCCAAACCTTAGATATTGGTGAAAAAAAAGTCAGATCATCACAGTTAAGAACACTTCCTGTCACGTTTAAGTTAGTACCGTGTATGACCACCTCGAGCTGCCAACACAGTTCTGCATCTCCTTGGCATAGAGTCAATCAATGTTCTTACGTTATTGCGTGGAATTGTTCGCCATTCCTGTTGTAACATTTGACGGAGCTGATCGAGGGTCTGAGGCGGAGGTTGGCGCAGGCGCACACGTTTATCCAGTTGGTCCCATAAGTGTTCAATCGGATTCAAATCCGGTGATTTGGAAGGCCATGATAGCACATTAATGTTGTTCTGCTGAAGGTAGTCAATTGTTAAGCGGGCTGTGTGAGGCCTAGCATTGTCATGTTGGAATAACTCCCTCTGTCGGTCAATTACGCGCATAAGGTGAGGTTGGAGAATTTCGTCTCTGTACCTTTGAGCCGTTAAATTGTACCAGTTCTGTTTTACGGTCATTAGAGATCGCCGCCCACATCATGACGCTACCTCCACCGAAGCTATCCACTTCTTGGACACACGAGGAAGAGAAACGTTCATTCCTGCGACGGTATACACGGATTCTTCCATCACGTTTCTGTAGCAGAAAACGGGACTCATCGCTGAACCAGATTCTACGCCAGTTGCGGAATGTCCAGCCCCTCAATCTGTTGCACCATCGGACTCTTTCTCGTCTGTGTAACGGTGTCAAAACTGCTCCAAAATACGGTCTTCTGGGTCTAATGCCATATTGTCGAAGTCGGTTGCGGACTGTCTGCGAGCTGATTCTTCTCAATCCAGGTATTCCGACTGCAGTAGCTGTTGCAGCAACGGTTCGATTCCGTAGATGAAAGACCCGGATGTAGCGATCTTGTCCAGGAGTCGTAATGCGAGGTCGCCCACTCCTCGGTCGGTCATTAGTAGAGCCAGTCTGCTGGAATCTGTTCCACAGCCGAGAAATTGTGCTCTGATTTACGTTTTCAGTTCGTGCAATCTCACTTTGGGATACTCCGGCCTGGAGACGGCCAATGACGATATTTCGAGTAGCAGGGTCCAACCTTGGCATGGCAGCATTTTAACGTTATGATGAATTCAAGCTTCAAACTTCGTCCTTTTATACGCTTTAATGTAGTGGTTGAATTAAGCACAAAGTTCTCGTGAAAAACGTAAGCCAAATTCCATGGCGATAGAGGTGATGTGCAATTTTAGAGAGTCGCCGAGCTAATTTGGCAGAGACCCAAATCAAATGAACAGACCTTTAAAGTTTCATACTTACCTGTAAAAAATCAATTACTCAATTGACCATTTCAGTTTACCTGGTAAAATACACAATTTGCATTTTTAAAATTTCAAAAGGGATATGCGTTTCTTTTTTTGCAGAGTATATATATATATATATATATATATATATATATATATATATGATTGATTGTATGTTGTTTTACGTCCCGCTTGAGAATTTTTCACTCATATGGAGACGTCACCATTACCGGTGAAGGGCTGCAAAATTTAGGCCTATCTCGGCGCTCAGAGCCTTTGAGCAGGGAGGGATCTTTATCGTCCCACACCTTCTGTGACACGGGGCCTCGGTTTTTGCGGTCTCATCCGAAGGACCGCCCCATTTAGTCGCCTCTTACGACAAGCAAGGGGTACTGAGGATCTATTCTAACCCGGGTCCCCACGGGGATATATATATATATATATATATATATATATATATATATATAATGATTTCTTCATATCTTCCGCGCACATGCTCTCGACGTTTTAAATATCTACGTTAAAAAATGTCGTTCTGTAAACAAACTGTTCACTGAATAGTTTGTTTACAAGAAGATATTTCTATTATAGAGATTTAAAACACCGAGAATCTGTGCTCCTTTGACACTTTACTTGTATTTTCTACGGCCTGATACATTTGACGCTTGTATCTTCAGCGGTCTGATACCTTTGACGCTTGTATCTGTTCAACAGAATTTCATGAAACTTTGTAGTTAACAAGAACGTGCTATGTAGATACGCAAATTTGCAAGAAATCCATATTCGATTTTTTTGTGGGAGTTATCCCCCCCCCCCCCCCCCCCCCCCCTTGAACTTAAATGTATGGCCTCCTTTTCTTGTTAGCGCTGCTCTTCTGCAACGCTTAACAGAATTTCATGTTAAAAATAAGGACATACTGTGTAGGTAGATGAGCATTGTTTATTTATATATTTATTTATTTTTATTGGGGGTGGGTGGGTTATATTCCTTTTGAACTTCTAATAGAAGTTTGACTTTCGTCAGTCATTAGAACTGCTCAGACCAGAAGTCTTGCTACCATAAGCAAGTCCAGCGATACAGGCGATTTACCCAATTTAGCAACAACAACAAAAATGTACAGAGCCTATATACACAACATGACGGGGGGGGGGGGGGGGGGGGGGGGGGTCCGAATGTGATCTGCGGGATAATTCCACTGGGGACTCCTGTACAAGACAAAATCAGGCAAGACAGCCAAACCTGGCCCACAGACGACTTTATTTTCATAAACCAATAACTTCATGGTATTGAGATAATTTTAAAAGTAAGAAAATTCCATCCTGTTGATAGGTAGTTTAATTCGTTAGAGAGTCAAGACGAGAAGGCTTTTGCATCACGTGACTGGGGACTAGCAGCGTTCTGCAACAAACTGATGATGTCATCCATCATCTTGCTGGAGGAGAGGATATTGTCTGCTTAAGAGATATTGAAGCCATTGCAAATGACTCTGTGATGTCGATTTGAAGGAAATGACTGAGTCAATACTAGTATGTTTGCGAGGAATTTAGTTCCAATATTGTATGTCTAGGAGATGTGTTTAAAGTCAGGAACCAGTGGCGGATCCAGGGTTTCTGATAACACACACACACACACGACCCGTGGGGATCCGGGTTGTTAGAATAGATCCTCAGTACCCCCCTTGCTTGTCGTAAGAGGCGACTAAATGGGGCGATCCTTCGGATGAAACCGCAAAAACCGAGGCCCCGTGTCACAGAAGGTGTGGAACGTTAAAGATCCCTCCCTGATCAAAGGCCATAAACGCCGAGGATAGGCTTAAATTTTGCAGCCCTTCACCGGCAATGGTGACGTCTCTATATAAGTGAAAAATTCTCGAGCGGGACGTTAAACAATATATTATCACACACACACACACACACACACACACACACACACACACACACACGGGCCCACTCTAAATCCGCCACTGGGAACCACCAATTCATTTGGAACACATCTATCAAACAAGGGAAAGTCTGCCCTTCTGAAAACGTTGATCACCATATTCCAATCATCACATCGCGTACATGTGATTCTCAAACTGAAATGTATATTGCGTTTTATTACTGTGGTAAAAGCGGTCACAGATCAACTGTCAACATGGTCGGAAAATGCAGTGTCTGGCACTATAATGGTACAGGCCATGAAAACGCACTGTGGAGACGATTCGGAACTCGACAAAAACGAACTTTCAAATACTGTCATCTTTCTGAATTTTTACTGTCTTCTCTCAAATGTTATGAATACAATGAAACAAATGTAACTGTTCATTTAAATGTACTAGCAACATTTTGTATCTTATGTTAAAAAGTTGAGATTAATATATATTTTAAATGGAAGTACGTTATATAATGGGGGGGGGGGTCCTATACCACTTAATTACTTCATATAGAAAAGCAAGCGAGGAAAGGTAGATAATGATCCAATTTCCTTTACTTTTATTTCGATAAATTGAATGCAGTAATACAACACAAAATAATTGGTAAATAAAATTCCTGTTCATTGCAAATTATCTACAAAAAGTTTGGAAATATTTAATAATGATCTCTTCAAAATCATCTGGTAGATTGATATATTTATTTTTTGTGAATTGACATACAGTCATTGTGTGTGCTAGTAATTTGCCGCGAGTGTTTAATAATCATCAATTGATGTATTTCAGAACATGTCACATGTTTCTCCTGATTCCCATTATATTGGTTATGATACATACAATTCCAAAATGGATTGAATTTGACTTCAAGCCTACAATTCTAATCCTATGTTTTCAAACCCTCCACCCTGAAAAATGTTCCCGCCCGTAATGCGATAGAGCTGGTAATTCAATGTTTTCAAGGAAGTCCGCGCTGATCCGCCCACTGCCATGTTCTTACAGTAACAAATGCTGTATATTTCATTTCTTGACAATTAATGTTCGCGATCTGAATACACAACAAGATGCATAAACTGCAACGCTTTACGCCAGTATACTTCAGGTTAATGCTTCATGAAAAGTAAGCTGGCATGACGCGTTGCTGTTCATATTCTCGTGTATTTGCAAAACGGAAATTAGTTGACACTTGTGAAATATATCAATCGATGTGTGTTGTGTGTCTATATGACGCAAATGCAAGTTTCACAAAATTATGTCTTGCACTAAAACAGAAGGCAATTCTCAATAACTTTAACGTTGAAATAAATGGGAAGAAAAATAAGACAATATATAATCCTCCTCGTTAACACCGTACGGAAGCTTTCATGAAAAGTAAGCTGGCATGACGCGTTGCTGTTCATATGCTCGTGTATTTGCAAAACGGAAATTTATTTTATATCTACATTTCACTTTCATTTCTGTCGGAATATTCTCAGCTTTTAAACTTCGCTCTATATTTATCAATATTCATAAGTCCATTGTTCACATTCACGAGGAAATGGTTATTATTTCAATTTGTTAAGACATCGAAGGTAAAACATTGCTTTCCCATCTCTTCTGATATTATTGTGAATGTATTGTTTTGAATTTATTGAATAAATACTGTTTAAACTAAAACATTGGAATTGTATACAAATAGAAAACGCAGCTCAAAATACATACTAGTGTTAAGCTTCGGCCTAAATAGAAAGAGTTATGATTTGCTAACCTAAACATCTGTCATATTTTGGTTAAATTTGAATTAAATCAAAATATCATATTAAAATAAAATTTCGGGAGCGTTGGAACTTTGTGAAACGTTTTAAATTAAAAATATTAGGGACTCCTCTGCTTTATTCATTGACCGATATGTATTTGAAAGAAAAAGAGGTAAAGCTACCGTTGTGTTATTGGTTTACAGTAATATTTTCTAATTCTAATCCATAAACATAAATTTTGAAATAGAAATTAGTAATATTGAAACAATACCATGACTTGAATTTATCATTCCAAATTCTAAGTGACGTCTTTATTACTTAACATACCGTCCCACCTGCTAGACAGAGGATCTGGCAAGAGAGAGATAAACAGGCATCCTGTCGTGATGACCAGAAAATTATTCTTTCTGGGGATATTAACGTATCCCCATAGTACTAGTATCTACAGTTAGAAGAATTTGAGGTAGTACAAGTTGTAAAATCTTCGACCACACCGGTTGCGGTAGCTCAGTGGTTAGAGCGTTCGCTTCGTAACCGGGAGGTCGTGAGTTCGAGCCCTGCTCGTGCCATGGCCGCGTCAAACCTAAGACGAAAAATAGGCAGTGATTGCTCCTTCGCTAAACGCTCGGCATTTAGAAGTGAGAATCACGGGTCTTTCGGATATGACCTTAAAAACAGAGGTCCCGTGTCACGGTAGGCGTTGGCACGTTAAAGAACCCTTACTGCTACGGCCCTGAGCGCTAAGCATAGGTCTAAATTTGTGGTACTTCACCTACAGCTGGTGACGTCTCAATGTGAGTGAAAAATTATCGACGGGACGGAAAACAAACAAACAAAAGTCGACCACACTTACTAATATCCCAAAGACCCTAAATGAGCAATTTCACAATTCCAGGCCCGAAAATAATAACATCCTTCTATTGCCAATTTGAATTACTAGAAAATCAAACTGTGTAGTTAAAGGGATGTCATACTGAAATTCAGTATAAGGATTCACCCTAAATAACTGACACAAGATATTTTGAAACGTAATTAATACCTGCACAATAAAATTGTACCATAAAATCAAGTAAATGTTATACCAAGCCATTATATATGCTCATCACAAAAGTAAATAAGTAAATGGTTTATTGTAGTAACATGTGCTGTACACAACCACAACATGAACATACACATATAACAGTTATCTAAACACCCGGCCCATCGAGCCTATAATGGGTCACTTTTAACATTACAGCATTCAATAAAAATACACCAGTATGACATTACGCGTGGTGTTTACTACAATGTATATACATGTATAACACTCTCTCTAAGTGCATGTGTATGCTAAGTACAAGAAGTTTGAGGATTGTCTAGGAGAATTTAATGAGACAAATTTGGTTTTGTTTAGATTTGACATTCTGATTATGGTGGGGTCAAATCCAATATAGGTAGAAAAAGAATTGCTTTAAGATTTGAATATTTCGGTACAATGCAGCAAAAAGTGGCAGTCATCTTCACACTAGTAAAATACACACGCTATCAGATAAAGGACCCCTTCCCTCCTATACCGTCCTGTTTCAATTCTTATAGGTAATATGCCACACCTAAATAGTACAAGTATAAAACAATGATATTTTGGAATATCCATAAGAACATATTCATATGTTTGAAAATCTCATTTTACGTTTCGGTAAGGTCTAAAATTTGGGATGTTTTGGAGTTCTTCATTCCAGCCATTTACAACTTCCTGGCTATGCTTTTCTTCCACAGAGATTAAGTTGCAGACCATTGGATTTAGGAAGTAGACGAACACCCAAAGATATTACAAAGAAGTTTGATTTTATGTGACCAATTTGTGTTGTTTGATTGTTCCAGATCCCATAGGAAAATTTTCTTTGTAAGTATGTCGTCCGGCATTGCAAGGAGTCCATTCCACGGTCGTATAAATTTTATTGATGATGATAAAAAGACCAACTTCTCATTGAATAGGCTAAATTTGGAGCAAATTGGTGCACACCAAGACAACACCGTAACGCACGATTTTGTACAGATCCAATATTATGACTGTCATACTCCCATACTCCACTGCAGTAGTCTAGAATAGGTACATTCATTTTATGGGCATCGATTTGTATACTATTGTTTAGGTCTTTTAAATGTACAGCAAGATCGTTGGTGAGTAAGGCGAGCAGTGTTGGCGAGAGATTATCCCCGTCTAACTCCCGATTTACAGTCATACTAGTCAGCATAATAGTTACCTAAACGAACACAGGACTCCGTACCCCGATACAAGGATTTCACCGCTTGGTAGAAATGCTCATCCACCACCTTCGTAATTAAACAGTATTCCAATAACTCTCTACTTCCCATATCAAATTCTTTTTTTTAAATCGGTGAAAGTAAGAAACGAAAGAGTTTCTGTTTTTGATTGTGCTGGTTAGAGTGAACGCATGATCCAAACACGATCTTTCGCACCTGAATACGTTTTGCTCATCGACTAAATGATCATTCTTATCTATAGTACGTCACCAGTCTTTTGTTTAGAATGAAACTGCAAATTTGGTTATAACCGACAGAAGGCTTATTCCTTGATAGTTCACAGGAAGCAGAGGGTGGTAGGATGGCCCCTTCAGTATAATAAATTATAGCTTTACGCCATATTGAAGGTATTATTCCGGTATCAAAGTACAACATAAACATATTGTGTATAGAATTTTTATAACAGTGTTCGACATAGTACCTCATACGGAAGCTCGTCTATACCGCACAGTTTTCCAGGGTTGGTTTTCATCACGATCTTCTGAACTTCATCCTCAGTATTTGGGTTATTGAGCAAGGCACTTGGTATGTAAAGAGGATTGAGCACATTACGTCCCGTGTGTTCTTCATAAATTACAGTGTTAGTTTTGAAATCATCGTCATCACTTTTGTGGTCATATACGTCACGTGTGTTCTTTATAAATTACAGCGTTACTTTTGAAATCATCGTCGAAGTTGTCATCACTTATGTGGTTATATAGGTAACAAAAGTAATTTTCCCAGGTATGCTTCAACATGACGATGTCTGAGATAACTACCACATCAACTTTATGACAAACGGGATGACTTCACATTTTCCATCGTCAGCTTCCCATATTTATTATAAAACAATATTATATTATCACCTTCATGTAGTGTTTATGTATATCAACTAATTCGATACGCGAGAGCATGCTTTATGTATGATCAATTCTTAAATCGAGACAGACTGCTGACAAATTATTCATGCTACAGGGGTTTCAACTGTTTCGTTTAAAGTCTGCATATACAGAGGTGGGATCAGGTGCCTAGAAGGAGTAAACATCCACTGATAACCGGTCACACCCGCCGTGAGTCCTATATCTTTATCAGGTAAACAGATTAATCCGCAGTCAGAATCAGTGTACCAAGAATGGCCTAAAATTGGGAAGAAACTCGCCAGAGAGGATTTGACCTAATGGAAGGTAGTACTAGCACACTAGATCGTTATAACGACCATAGAAGTTGCGAATTGTCGACTTTAGACTGTGGAAACCCTTGTAACAACTTGTTTGTCAGTTGCCTGCCTCTATTTAAAAACTTATCATATGCAGAGCAAGCTCTTGCGTATCGAATCTGATGAGAGATATATGTACCATATGCAGGTGATTATGGAATATTGCCACATAGATGAAGGAAGTTGACGATGGAGAAATTGAAATAATCCCGTTTGTTATGAAGTTGAATTGTTAGTTAGGAGTATTAAAATAAAATTCAAGTTGCAGATATATATATATATATATATATATATATATATATATATATATATATATATATATTTATGTGTGTGTGTGTGTGTGTGTGTGTGTGTATTTTATTGTTTTCATTAATCGTTTTAATCATGTATTAAGTTGTAAGTGGACTTCATTAAAACATTTTATTTGGGATTATTTTGAGGATGGAAATCCAATGAACAGTTTTTGAAAAGTCTTGAAAGGATATGTCATGAATTTTTTGGACCCAGATTACAGCATTTTGCAATGCTAGATATGCCTCTACAAGCATGACAATTTTGTATGACTTGTTGATTGAGTTACTGCTCTTTTACTGATATACGACCAAGTCAGAATTCCCATCGTTTATCTAACTGATCGGTGCATGAATTGTCCAATTTTGACGTTTACGTTATAAAATCACGATAACAACTCGGGGGGGGGGGGGGGGGACTCGAAAGAAATTTTATGGATATTTCTTTTTTTATCATGAAATGAATAGAAGCAGGCTCCAGCTGACAAAGCTTGTAACAACAATGCATTTGTGTGTAAGGCTCATTATTACATCTGCAATGTAAACGAACTTGGTATGAATTCCACATTTAGTAATCGCACTTATACTCCAATGCTCTTTAGATAATGAAATTCTTCAAAATCATGTTTCAGTTTTAATCATATTTAATATTCCAGTCAATGGAGTGGATGAATTCGAACTACGTACCTATACTGGATTCTCAAACTCAACAAAACCCTCTTACAAACATAGATACATTGTCGGATCCAGTGAATCTTCTACCAAACACCTATCTTCGCTCCTCGCGAAAATATTAACTGCTGTGAAGGAGAAACTTCAAACATACAAAGATACATTGTCGGATCCAGTGAATCTTCTACCAAACACCTATCTTCGCTCCTCGCGAAAATATTAACTGCTGTGAAGGAGAAACTTCAAACATACTGTGCCACTACATATGCCAGGAGTGGTGTAAATAAAATGTGGATTCTATAAAATTCTAAAGAATATTTAGTAAACTTGACATCACACTTTTTAAAAAAATCAACAACATTAAGACATGTGACTTTACAACACTTCACACGACCATACCTCTTGATAGATGAAAGACTAGATATTTTGACATCATAAATAGTTGCTACTTCAACAAAACTAGTCAAAAGAAATATATATATCTAGTGATTAATCATCCAATAAATTGTTTTGTTAAAAATCACTCTGACTCCACGCACAAATACTTTGAAGTTGACTTGAGCATAATTGAAGAGACATTATTTGTCGAAATGCGCATATGGTGCATCAAAATTGGTACCGTTTATGTTTTCTATTATAACCACTGCGTCAATGCCTCTGCTGGTGGACTGTTAGTCCCTGAGGGTTTTCATCAGCCCAGTTGCTAAGGTACTTTGGTACTAGCATGAAAGTCGGATAAAAATTTGCTGTGATAAAATTAAGAAATTCACTTTAAAAGTAAGGATTACCTCCCTCGTGCGTAACTCTCGTCCTTTGCCGGATTTGGCTCCAGTATTTCGCATTTTTTTGTTCTTTCAGATATTCCAAGTTTGTTTTTATTTCGGATTTCAACATTGTTTTTACTTGAGCATCACTGAAGAAACATTATTTGTCGAAATGCGCATCCGGTGCATCAAAATTGGTACCGTGTATGTTTTCTATTAACAAGATGCCAGAGTTCGTGAGTGACAGCATCTTCTTAGTCTTTGGTGATCAGGTCTTCGAACAGTTCGTTGGAATTTCCATAGGCATGAATTGCGCTCTTATGCTCTTTTATTAGCTGACCTGTTTTTATATTCTTATGAAGCAAAATTCAAAAGCCTTTACATGAGAAGAAAATAACTCTTGCTGTGACCTTCAATTCGACATTTAGAAATATCGACGACGGTTTATCTATTAACAGTGATCATTTTCATTCATATATCGATTCGATATATCCCAGTAACTTGAAGTAAAAGACACCACGGAATCTTCCACATCTGCTTCGTTCTTAGATATTTTATCTGGAGGCAAACTAACAACTAAACTTTATGACAAACGGGATGATTTCAATTTCTCCATCGTCAACTTCCCTTATCTATGTGGCAATATTCCATTATGACCTGCATATGGTGCTTATATCTCTCAATTATTCGATACGCAAGAGCTTGTTCTGCATATGATAAGTATTTAAATCGAGACAGGTTACTGACAAACAAGTTGATGTTATAAGGGTTTCTACAGTCTAAAGTCGACATTTCTCATATTCTATGGTTGCTTTAACGATTTAGTTTGTCAGTACAGTCTTTCATTACTAAGTGTTAGGCTATTCTTGGCACACTGATCCTGACTGCGGATTAATCCGTTTACCTGATCAGTATATAGGACTGACGGCGGATGTGGCTGGTCGACAGGGGATGTTATTTCTCCTAGGAACCTGATACCACTTCTAGTATGTCCAGGGATTCGTGTTTGCCCATGTCGCTGATTTGTAATTTCTATAGGGATTGCGAGATTGAGTAATGTTCGTTATCTTAGCCTTTTCATTTTACATGTACAAGTTGTATCGCAAAAAAAAAACCCACTTCAAAATGAGAACGCGACAAACGAGATAATGTTATAATTGTTCGATGAGCTGTAAAGATAATTTTTTTTTTATTTTAAACCTCTTCACAAGGTAAAACTATTTCGGATCCAGAAATGTCTGAACGTAAAGGGGGGAGGGGATAAACAGCTGATTGTCTGGGGCTGTCTTGGGGTTCCCAGTGAGTGCAGCCCAAATCCGTAGTGGGCGACCAGGGCGCAAAAACCTTCTGAACCTACGGAGTATGATATTCCTATTAAAAAATGATCATATTTGTGAGAGGGGGGGTGGGGGAGGGTACGCCCGGCGCTGAATCCACTAAAGAATGTATTAACTTACTGTTGCTGGGTACATAGAATAAACTGTAAAAGCTAAAGACTTACCTCCTCTGTTACCATGTCCAGTGAATGAAGGAAAACATTAACGAAAAATACTAATAAAAAGTAAAAGAATTACAGAAAACTAAATGGTCCAATCCGAAACCCAATCAAGTGAGACCTAAGTCAATGGTTCTATTCTGAGATAGTGTGCTAACTGTTTCATCATGAATATTGAAGTAGTAATATGTCATTATAACCTACATATAGTGGTTATGTCTTGTCAATAAATTCGATATGCGAGAACATGTTCTGCGTATGATCAATTCTTAAATCGAGGCAAGTTACTGACAAATTTGATGTTATAAGGGCTCCACCGGTCTATGATGGCTATTAATAATCTTACTTGCAAATACAACCTGTCGTTAGGTCGAATGCTGTCTGACATGTTTCATAACCATTGTTAGACTGTTCTTTAAGTAATTATTTTGATTACTGATTACCCCGTTTAACTGATCAAGATATAGGGCTCACAGTGGGTGTAGACAGGAGATGCTTACCCCTCTTAGGCACCTGATCCCACCTGTGGGCGAGTCCAGGGATCCGTGTATGCCATAATCTCAATGTTGTATTGTTTATGGGATTGATTACGATTCGTTATCTTCACTTTTTACTCATCAATAATGCAAAAATGACATATTGTAAATAATAGAAATGATAAAAAAGTGTGGAAATGTTTAAATAATTTTGTGTTCTTTATGGGATTTATGATATTGATTACTGTTCGTTCTGCGGTGATGAAATTAAAGACGTTTTACTAACTAATCAGAAATTCTTTTTAGACAACTAGAATGATACTATCCTTCAAAGGTATTAATAAAAAAAGATAATCCATAGTGTTTTCTTTATATGGTGAGAACCTTCTTCTTTCCATATATGATTAATTGAGTGATCATATTTTGTTTAAGGTCCTGCTCGAGCATTTTTCATTGATATGGAGACGTCACCATTGCCGATAAAGGGCTGCAAAATTTGACAAGGCAGTTGCACGAGCGGGACTCGAACTCACGACCTCCCAGTTGCGAAGCGAACGCTCTACTACTGAGCATTAGCGATTTGTGGAAGTATGTAATGTTTTCATAAACCAGAAAATGACTTATGCAGGAATTTCATATACTGAAGTATTTACTTAATATATTGAACTGCTTTCAAAACTGTAGATACACTATCCAAGGGTAGATCACTCTAAGCACAGAAAAGTACACTAACATTTTTCGGTTGTGAAAATAATATCCGTCTCTGAACTCTATATTTTAGAATTTGACAAGAATAATTGTCTGCCTTTTATTCTCATGATGATTAGTAAATATTTTTATCAAAACAGAACTATATTTTGTTCTTACCATGAAAGTACACTCAATATATGGGACATTAAGAACCTGTGCGTGTGCGTGTGTGTGTGTGGGGGGGGGGGGGGGGGGGAGAAGAATTCTCATCCTCGAGTTCATCGGATTTATTCCTCAAACTCAAGGTATGTAAATATTTGTATTTTGATTTTCAAATAAATGAATAAGCTAAATTAACTTCCCATTTGACGTTCCATTAAATGCAATACATATGCAACACATAGAACCCTCCCCCTCAAACCTTTACAGCTCTTATGTGTAGGAGGTGCATTTAGTGATACTTTGAATGGGACAGAGTGGACTTATACTCAGTGAGGAAGGCAATAAAAGGGATTAAATGTGGCTTCTCTTTGAATATGTAAATGTAGGAAATACTAGCGACAGAAATGTTTTACTAAAGTGAAAACATAAAAACAGTGTTATATATATACTATACTGCTATCCTGTACTTGTAGTTACATGTACGTATGAGCAACGAAATCACGTGATATATAAGAATTTTATCTATGGAAAGGCTAAGATAACAAACAATATTCAATCTCGTAATTCCTATAGAAAATACAAATCAGAGAGATGGGCAAACACGGACCCCTGGACATACCAGAGGTGGGATCAGGTGCCTAGGAGGAGTAAGCATCCCCTGTCGACCGCTCACACCCACCATGAGCTCTATATCTTATTTAATATTATTCCCCAAATACTTATAACTACTTGGTTTTTGTATCAATCGAATTCGGGTAAGTTACTGATCACATTCCCTAACATGTATGTAGTCATGGATATTTGTACTACTCCCTTAATCCCGTGGGCATCCGGGTTAGAATAGATCCCCTTGCTTGCCGAGACCGCAAAAACCGAGGACCCCGTGTAACTGCAAGTATGGCATAATAAAGATCCCTCCCTGCTCAAAGGCCGTAAGCGTCGAGCATAGACCTAAATGCCGACCTTCACCGGCAATGGTGACGTCTCCATATAAGTGAAAAATTCTTGAGGGGACCGTTAAACAATGTACAATCAACCAACACACTCACGTTAAAAATCGTGTAGCACCTTATAACGATTTCTTCCCGTTTTAAACTTAAACCCAAAGTAGTGTTTTGGGGATTATCTTATACTATTCTAGAGGTCATTATCAAGCTGTTTTTCTTTTACTCAAGGTGTTTGGGAAAAGGCAAAATTAGAAAAAAAACCCACTTGTAATTTCAGATAAAATGATTTTATCCTTAAGAATATTACCACCCAGGTAAATAAGTTTAAAAGATCACACATGCACAAGGAAATACCTGTCAGGTGGAATCTGTAGAGATGCTGTCAACATTTCCTGTTGAAATGATTGACAGGTATGATTGGAAAGCACAGCCAACTTGATAGAGATATGTACTCTTTGAACATTTTTATCATAGTTTCTTCTAATATTGTCTCGAGTTAAAGACAATGGAATGTAGACAACAAAGGAAAAGTTTAACAGATATTGTGGAACATTTTTTGTTTGTCTGGGGTTTTTTATTTGAATTCTTTCTTATTGGTAGAAGAGTGCATGCGTAAATTGACTGTCATTACTTAGAGTGCTTCTACGCATTATTTCTTATATCTCTGATCTTATCAAATAAAATCTGCTACATGACTAGTGTCACTTATCCTATAAGATGTGCCAGAAAGAACCTGTATCTATCTCTTTATCTATCTAACTATCCATCTATCTAACTATCTACTTGTATCTATCTATCTGTTTGTCTGTCTATCTGTCGGTCGATCGGGAGAGGGAGAGAGAGAGAGGGAGAAAGAGAGAGAGAGAGAGAGAGAGAGAGAGAGAGAGAGAGAGAGAGACATGACTATATCTGTAGCTTTGTTAATGAGTTCGAACGAAATAGACCTATCTCTAACTTTCATAATTAGTGCCATCAAAATATAAGACAGGGTGTCATCTATATTCATTTCACTTTGACGTTGTAATCCTTCCAGCCTACAGCCATTTATCAAGCGGCTCCTCTGGTTCGATAATTGCTACGATCAAACCACTAAAAGGCAGGATTCAATAACCTTAGGTCTAGTCCCAGCAATTTATTTAAGTCCCCTGTTACTCGTAAAGGAACCAATGATAATCCCCCTGTGCTTGTGTGTCCACTTCCGTTTCGCATAATTTCAACCTCTTTTCATGAATACTTGCATTGCGGTATCAAAGTAACCATAAATCAAAATGGCTTCCGAACAAAGCGATAAATTTTGATCAATGGCTGAAATTTCCTCCCATTTGATTTACTTGATTGCAAAGTGAAAGAACGTTGTCTGCATCATTTAGTACATCAATTTATTGTTTTTAAGATTAATTTTCAATGTTGTTCTTTTCAGTGTTCAAGCAAGCAGTTAATGACATGCTCTCTCTCTCTCTCTCTCTCTCTCTCTCTCTCTCTCTCTCATACCACATACCACATACCAAGATATTAAATTGCATAACTGCGAAGTTTCAGTTGTTGATACATTTATATATGATGATTATAAATCTCTCCATTGTGTGTTTTCACGATTGATATAAAACATAAATCATGCAAAAGTGATGCGGAGCCCAAATTAATTGTTACATGGTAAACACTATTATAGACCCGTAGAGAACAATCAAACACAAGTCATTGTTATTTCTTTATCAATCATTTTCGATGACAACGTAATATCCTATTTTATTAAACGTATATCTCTTGACGTATGCACAAAGTTCAATACAAAACATACAGAATATACTGCGATGCCTTTGACTTTAAAGAAACCATTCTCTGGACAGAACGCAAGACGGACAAAGAGTCCAGACGGGGCTATTTATCAACAGACTTAGTAATTCATGAAGAACTCTCTCCTAAAGTATGTAAAAGCCATGATGTTTACCCCTGAAATATACTAGGATATATAATGTAAAAACGACAGCATATCTCGTTTGGAAGCATATGGGATCAGAATTACTCACCTTGTCTTAGTTGTTACTGTTTCTCTCGCCTTGATACTTACTCATTTTTACTGTAATTCGATCCCAGTATTGGAGGTTTTCTTATTTTGCAAGGAAGGAGAATCTTGATATGCGTGTAATACGATATAGAAAGTAAAAAACGTGAATCCATCGTATTCTTGCTGGTAAATTTTCACGTTACGCAATGTGAGTCGTTTCTACAGAAGAATTATGAACAGTTTAGTTATTGAAATGATTGCTGAGATCATACACAAACTGCAGAAAGATGAAAGATGTGCTTCAAGATCTATCACTCCTGCATCACTGAATAAAAGATATACGTCCGTCATATACGGTGCGTATTATGTTATGTTGCAGTGCGCATGTCTGTTTGTCTATCAGCCCTTGTGGGCCAGATATGTACCTGGAACGCAGGTTCTCAATAAAATGAGAAATAAACCATTCTCGTTCAAGGTCATAAGTCAAAGCTCAGGATTGAACTGACACGGGTAATTTTCTTGGCCCAAAGGGGTTGTATAATGGTTTGGTGCAGTGTTTCTGTGTGTATATCTTTTAGCGGTGACAGACTAGGTGTTTATATCTAGGAAAAATAATCGCTAGACGTGCAACCCCTGGCATATGTTTTACACTCCCCTGAAATATATTGTCCTGCACAACCATACATTCCACTGTCAGAGACATCTTGTAACCTAAAATGGTTTATATGCACGGATATTAGTTATTTCGTTGATTATTACTGCATCAATTTATATTCATTTCATTTTCACAAGAACAAAATAAGCTGTAATGTCTTTGTGTATAATATACATATGTAAATGTAGGTATGGACATTGAAATCCGGATCCGGAATTATGGAACTGCCTACGTTGAGCTTATTCATAATAGTAGTTTCCATTTCCGATTATAGTAACTGGATAAGACAGAGTAACGTTTCGAAATTAAGTCGAACAATTTTACTAACTTTTCAGTTATTACAGGGCATAAGATGGCACAAGATGTCTCTTCTAGATACCTAAAACTGCTCTTCATTGTTGTCAATATTGTACAGTATCACTATAATCTAACAATATACATTTAGATATCTTCAGGGGTTGTTATAAGTAAAATTGTGGCATCTGCAAGTATCATAACGAAATGGCTATTCTATTATAGACGGAGTTTTGAAATATATTTACATCCTCAGAGTTGAAGTAGACTGGGGAAAGGGGCAGTCAACCCTTAATCAAGTTTGTGGTGAGCTACCAGTTTCAATGATTGAATAAATTTCAAAAAAAAAAAAATAATAAAATGTAATTAATATAAAATCTTCAAGATACTGACTTTACTTATGAAAAAAGTTGAAGATAATCGTTTAAACAATGCGAAATTGAGAATAGGGTTGTTAACAGTGACCCCTAGAAACCCAGAGGAGGGATCAGAAACCTAGAGAAATAGACATCCCTGACTTTGAACGGCACTGCTGAAACCCCTACAACATCAACATATTTATCAGTTACTTATCTCATTATAAAAATTGATCATACGCAGAACATGCTCTCCCGTATCGAATCAGTTGGGAGACATAAACATCATATGTAGTTGATAACAGAATATCCCTACATAAATTTGGCAAGTTAATGATGGAGAAGTTGAAGTCATCCCGCTTATCATAAATTGATTTGTTGTGTTGCAGTTAAACGAAAAGTTGACGATCACAAACAATGATCAATGTCATAAATTCCATAAAAATGCAAGATTCAGAGTAGGGCAACTAGGGACCACTGAATATATCAGAGATGGGATCAGTTGTCTAGGAAGGATAATCGTTTCCTGTAGACCAGTCACATCCGCCACGAGCCCTATATCTCGATTGAAAAAACGGAGAAATCGGGGGTCAAAATAACAAAAAACAAACAAACAAACAAAAAAATCCAAACAAACTAAAAGGAAACCAAAACAAAAAACAAAAACAAAAAACAAAAAAAACAAACAAAAAAAACCCAAAAAAACCCCAAAAACAGGAACAAAAAAAAAGGGAAAAAAAGCAACGAAAAAAGCGGCATCAAATGGTATGAAACATGTCAGACAACAATTTATATATGATGTAAGAAAATGTACTTTACCACTTGACTGCCTGTAAATTTTCATATACATACATAAAGAAAATATTTAATGAAGGATATTTCCTATTTATTCCTATGTACAACTATTGAAGTCACATCTTGATCCCGGCAGAGCTGACTTGAACAAAATAAATCTACACTATGTAAGAATGCTTTAACATTTTATTTTATTTAAGAAACAAAACGTAGTCTTAAAAAGACGATTTTCACAGATTGCCCCGTGTATATTCTTACTGTGGTCTGATATGACTCCAGAAGCTAGGATTTTATGTAACTTGAACAGATGATTGCATATTATTTGGATAAATCGTAGCTGTGCCCATCAAGTTGGAAATATTCCAAGGGTTTTCCCTGTATAGAACCATCTTCTAAAAACCATGTGACCTCGATGACCACGATCTGAACAACCTTGTATTTACATTATATATCACACAATTTTTGTCATTTCTCAGCAAGTGACTCATGTGAAATGGTTTTCTGAACTCTCCATCCTATTTTCACTTTTCCAAAATAGCCCACCCCGACCCCTTAGAAGGGGGCGTAACACCTTGCTTTGATCAAACTTGAATCAACTGTACACAAAAGTACTTTATGCAATGTCTGAGTGGAATAGGTCCAAAGGTTTTCGTGAAGAAGCCGAAAATGTAAATATCTTGAAACACTGTGATTTTACCTGGACAATTATTAATTTCTATAATATTTCATTTTGAATTTTTTAAGAAATATCTAATGCATTAATGTCTAAAAGCGTAGTTTTGTATAACGTATTTCTATCTGTTTTTTATGACACACAACCGGAAGATGCAAGATGACTTCGTATTTTGTCACTGAAAGATTGAGATGCTATTTTGAATATTTCACGCACGAGACAATATAAATCTCCCCATACATAAATATACCTAAACATTCCTTAATTTCGTGCAGTATGAGAGAATCATTGTTGTTAAAATGCAGTGCACTTAAACTATAAATTACTAGTAATATTTTAATTATTACTAACTATTAAACAAAGTGGTAAAATTATTACACATATACCGTGTTACTACCTTTCTACAAACCGTGACACTTTTAATATCGATCATAAATCAGAATTTCTATATCGCTGTCATACTATCAGAAAGTCTTTGTATTGCTAATTACACGTTACCAGAATACATTTATGAACCACCCTCAATGTCATTACTAATGTCAGAAAATTATAAGATTCTCGAGTTGCAGGAAAACAACTCTTAGGCGCCTTTAACGATATTTATGTCAAATGTATGAAACTATTTCCCTTGGACATGAGGCTTACGCAATATGATTTTTGGCCTCAGAGGCTATGCATGTCTGAGTCATATGATGCAATATTTTAATTTAGATCGCTAATGTAATTATATGCCGTTTTCAAGGTAACGAATTTATTGCACAAATGGCTGTCTGTAGAAAACTTAGGTGATTTCCATCAACTCTTTCCTGTGTTAAAATTTACAAAACATTCTGTTCATGTCGATCATCAGGTTATGACAGTCGAAAGCATAGTCTTTTGCATAACTGATTGATTTGAAGGTGATAATTTGAATTGACATTGTAAATATCAACGGCATTCATAGTATCATGATTGTCATTAAAATTTCAAGTTTAACTGAAGAAAGACATAATGGATGCATGTATGATCTTTAAAGCAATATGTTCTTTGATTGCACCGCCGACCTGAGTCACTTTGCTTCCACATAGACTTTCGAGCCTTATGACTTAGACGATATCCATAATGAAAGAGTGATCAATCTGCACTGCGCAAGGATACTGGGCTATTGATTTGGCAATGCGTTGTTGCAATTGGAAAGAATTCAAGAGATTTTCTGAAGTCCTTCCGCTGCTCTTACAAACAGGAAAATGTGCATGGCGTACGAATTCGTGCATTTAAATGTACTGTACTGCATTGCCCATGAGACATCAATGATTTTATCTGAATAAATGCACGTAAAGCGTTGTCGTTATCACTTTGTGGTCCATGTTCAGAGTATAGTTGAATTACGACAATATAAGAATGTCTGTAGAACATTTCATGTATTAAAAAAAGTAACTATTATTTATTAACTAGTAATTATTTGTGAACTCTTGGTTACATTTTGATACGTGAAATCTTTTGATCCTCCATTCGTAGTATTATCGTAGAGAGAGGACTTGATTTGAACATATAGATGTTCCCTAGGATTCGATGCTTGCAGATTGCACTGCTTTATATGCTTCATGAAAAGGATATTTTTTAAAAATTATATATTCTGCGACCATCTTGTACAAAATGTGAACTTTATTTGTTTTATTTGCTACATCTTATATAACGATAATTCCTCCCTCGTGTGACGTCATAGGTGTTTGCAAGATATATCATTTTGCATAATACAGAAAAATGCCTTTATGGGACTTTTTTTTACAATGTGTACAATAAATATTTTAGTTAACTATCTGATATTAAAAAGTTCTTATTTTCTATTAAAGGAATCCATTATCAGTTTTAAATTTTATCAAAATTTAATATATATATATATATATATATATATATATATATATATATATATATATATCTGTGTGTGTGTGGGGGGGGGGGTATGTATGTAGGTATGTATATATATATAGTAGAGGTATTCTTTCTATCTGCTGGAATTAAAATTTCGTTCTTTTAGACAGTTTTTATGCGTTTTAGGTAGTTTAACAAATATGCACGATTTTCTGATGTTGACAGTAGATGCCTGTTTATGGATATCTGACATCATTAGAAAGGTAGTAACATATACACTGTACATTTTCTTTTTAATATGGAAATTAACACAATTTTGCTACTTTGAACTCATAACAGTTTGTATATGGAATTACCTTGTCTTTTGCTGGGGAAAAATGTGCTAATTTGTGATTGCACTATAATTAACAAGTTTTCAGAAATTCTACCAAAAGTTATGACTGAATTCAGTCCCGCGCTGCACAGAAAATCCAAAATACGAACCAAAAGATACACAATCATTCTATGTATTAGAAAGCACAAGATATCGATCCGTATAGAATTCTCCACATTCATACAGGACTTTTCAATTACCTCTATGAATTCAGGAGTACCATATCGGATTCAAAAATATGGGGAAATTTTGTTACTTTTCTGTAGGAAATTCCATTTGTTTTAGGAAATGGAATTCCAGTTGGAAATAAAACAAATGCAATGGAAGGATAAAAGTAAAAATTGTGCCAAATCTTTTATGAAATTCGCCATGAATTCCACACATTTTATCCTGTATAAAATTTAATTAATTTCTCCTAGGAATTTGTAGAATTTATGCAAATTTATATTCAAATTCACTAGAGATTTTGTTGAAATCCAACAAAAAGTATGTAGGTTTTGATACAAACCTATGAGATCTTATTTTCGTGTTGGGTGAATACCACACCTTCCAGAATAGATGTACATGTATTTACCTTATTGGTTTTTCAGTAGGTTGAATGCATGTCATGGTTTCAATGCATGTACATGAATTTGGACATAATTTACCTAGAATTATTCAACTTTGATTATGCCACTACAATCAGGCTTATGATATTTATATAGATACATGTAGATTTTGACAGGTGCCCGCGAGACCATGAACAGACAAATCTTTGACTCATTGTATCTCTTCATTATAAAAAGTAAGATGTTTTATATGGTCTCATAATCTGATAGTGCAACGCCCTCGCTTGCGGGCTAATTTTTTTAACTAATTTGAATCTACACTTAATACGGCAATTTCATATAAAAAGTATTATCTAGCGAAATGGTATACTGGGAAACATTATCAAATAACTGCAGAGTATCTTTATTATCTCTTCCCTACATGGAAGACCTTAGAAAATAAGAATTGCACCTTTTTACCCAGGTGAGCATGTAATCAATAGTTACCCTAATACGGGGTTTTGATGGTTCACCTTTATCTGAAAGAAAATTTCTACAGCAAGAATTCATTCCGGTTTAAGGTCCATCTTGCAGTGGCAGACAAGGGTTCAGTGATTGGCATCATCAATATGATAGATTGATGGGTTTTCTAACTTTCTAGCGGGGGCATGTTTAGTCGATATCAACCATAGGTGCCACAATTAGGCTAAGATACGACTCCAAACACAGACTTACACGTACGTTTTTCTCTATTGAACCATTTGTTAAAGAAAATACTTAAAGACATCCGTTTTTTTTTGTTGTTGTTTTTTTCCACGCTACTGTCTCTTTTATTGTAGATTTTTCTTTTGAAAAAACTTAGGTCTAAGAGGGCAAGCATTTACTCCCCGACATATTGATCACTAAGTGCTCTGTGGACGACCAAGCTAATCTGGCTGATTAGATGTTCTTTACAACCCAGTCCAAAGACATTCAAGATTTTCTAATGTTCAGATTCCTTTTACAAATTTACGGAAATAAGTCTTTATTCTTTGTATATATGCATATATATATATATATATATATATATATATATATATATATATATATATATATTGGCGGAGGGTTTTTGGATGGGGGAGGGTTGAGGTGAAAAAATGAAATAAGTGCATCATATATTCATTTTCTTGTTAGTGTATATTTTCTAAATAAAAAAAGTATGTAAAATAGCTTAACATTACTTAAGAATTTTATTTATTCCATTCAATTCAAAATACATATGATGTTTCACTTTTACTGCTTCTACAAGCCTGATTGAACATCTGCGTATTTTATGAACAAATCAATGCAATAAAAAATAGCAAGTTCAGTTTTTTTATGTGTTAATTCAAGCAATCTTAGACCATTGAATTTATGCGTCTGTTAGACATCCTACCTGATAAATTATGACTTAACTAGAGAGTGAAATAGGAAAACGTTACTTAAGATTATAGTGATATCGTCTTTTCATGTGATTAATTATTAATTGATTTCCCCATTGAAAAAACCTGGTAGACCTTGAGAGCATGCTTTGATGTGAGAAGATTCATAAATTAACTATCGATAAACTACATGGAGATAAGATATGTTTACTGTTTAAATGCTGGAAGCTTAATTTCTTGATCTGGCCCATTTGAGTCGTTGGAGAATTTATGAGAGAGGCTGCAATTCATTTAAAGTAAATGAGTTCTTAGATTAGGACATTTGATGGAGAAATTTTCTTCATATCAAGAACTCCCGCCAAGTAACGAAGTTCCCACTTTGGTCATTTTGCCATAATCGATATAATTGAAGAAATGAATAGCATAGCATGTCTGGAAATAATTTGGCCGAGAAATTGGTCGTTCAAAACATTAGCACGTTTTTCCCGCGTGGATTAGCTATATTAGGCGCTAAGCATTTTGCCCCCGTGGGTTGCTTAATGATCAAGCCCGCCAAATCTATCTTAACGAAATACTCATGCGCCGGGAACTTGAAAATGGCTTTTGACATTCTATAAACCAATTGAGAAATATCTCACAAGTCAAATATAATTGTAAAGTATTGCCATAAATTGACTCATTTTCAAACGAACGTAAAGATTCACGATGGACCTTTTATTTTGATGAGAATGATAACCAATGTGTCTTGACATTGCGAGTTTAAAAGATGAATGGTGAAGCCATGACTGTAGAATTAGACTATATCTGCGTTTCATTAAACGTAGAATAGCTTTGTTATTAGTATATTCTTACTCGTTTATTGTAACCGATGTTTAATGTTATTATTTATATATTAATATAATATTTTATTTTCCGGTTGCCAGTCTTCTCAGGTATTTGTGTCCGTCTTATTTCTTTTTAATCTTATCTTTCATGTCAAACGATCAACAACAAAACATTTTTACAGACTTTTTTTTACCCATTTGTGGTGGTTGTGGGGGTATATGTACACATTGAGAATCAACGTTATACTGCCTGAAACACAAAACTCACCAGAGCAGAATTCCCAAATAATGTAATTTGTTACATGATGTAGTCGTCAGCATCTTTACAGATCTGCATATCAGTTATGTCAACATTCTCTCGATTTGCCTTGACAGAGAAGAAATAGGACTAGGCATTTCTGACAAACAGCTGGTGCTTTGGGACTCTTCACCGGCCCATCTGTCTTGTAACATCTTCAAATATCACGGAAAATATCGATGTGATAAAATATAAAATCTTCATGAAACTAAAAGATGCCTCATCAAAACCGCTTTTAGCAAATCAAAATTTACTACCATATCCAATATCATTGTCCCCATGTATCATGGGTTATCTAATCACAGAAGTTTTGGTGGGAAGTAATAAAGAATATGGCATTGCTGTCTTTTGTAACTGGCATTGAAGTTATTTTCATGACCCTTCTTGTAATTTCCAATTAAAATCGGATTATGTCAGATATTAGGAATATTTTTCAATGCATTTTCATTGACGTCCAGTTCTGATCCAATTTTAGATAATACTGGTGTCTGTGTGATGGAAATCAAGCCAAAGGACGATCACAAAGCCTGATTGACAGAAAATAAAAGGTCACCGCAATAGAGAACGTCATTGCACATCTAAAAAGTAAAAGTTCATTTAAATTTTGCTTGAAAAATATTCACACATCTATCATATTTTGTCCATACATTTTTATACTTTGAAACATTTCTCAAAGTAGGAAAAGAAAAATGCAATATGACTACCTTAGCGTAGTCCAATAACATACAAACACTTTCAATGTGATGGTATTTTTATTATCATATGGATAACGAGAATTTTTCCTTGTTTGAGAAAATTTGCTTGAGAACTTATTAAAAATCAATATCTTAACAGAAAATTGTAGTGTTTTCTTGAACAATGCAAGATTTCGTGAGAATAAGAGGTTGAATCTCCACGTCTAAACTAGATAGCGACTTCAATAATACGGTTCTGTTGCTCTTGCGCTTCTCGGCCAACAAAATGATGCCGATGGGAAATCGCACGTTATTGACAATCTGAACAATGCTTTTTTCTGCTCCCGAGTGATACTTTGCATACTAATTCTGTATTCCCTGAGCAGTTTTCACGACAAGAATTTTCCGGTCTTGATATGTTGTCCAGCACAAACAAACGAAACAGCGGAAAGGTTTCCTCAGTATCACAAAATGGTCGTTCTATATTCAAAGAAAACCACCACTTGCTTCATGTACATCCATTTCCCATTGACTGTCGCGCTTTTCCCTTACATTTGGCAGTCTAACATACATTCCTGATCCTCATTTTGCATTGCCTGTTTCATGTGTTGTGATTTTGTCCTGAAAACAGAAAAGTATAGGTAACACAACTACACCATCCATACACACATAAAATAAATAGATATAAACTGATGGGAATGTAACCTTGCATATTTTTATTTCCATATTTTCCATGTTTTGAAATATAAGCTTGAATTTACGAGTCTGACTTTGATTTTATTTTTCTACATATGTTCAAATGTGTTACATTTAGAGATGCCAACAAAATATCCTACAGTCTAAAAAGCTCACTCCATCTTAATTTTCATTACACCCGCCCGATACTTTACTAAAGGTGCTTTATAAAGGACATTCTAGTTGTTCAAATAATGTTATTACATAATTAATAAAACTGAGTGCCTATTTTGAATACATTGTACTTTGAGACAAGAAATATGGCCGCAATGCATGTTCATCTACGAAAATCTCGATGCCAGTAGTCCTAGGTATTGTATGAGTCAGAAGGTACCAGAATGCACATATCTCCGTACTTTTAATATGTAAAGGAGTTCTCAAACTGATCCTAAATTATTTTTAAAAGTTCGAAGCATGGGAATCACGCTAGCTTCAGGACAGAATAGGTGCCTTCTTTCTCATGACGGTGAATATTTATGGAACATTATGTGAATAAACAGTTGTGAGGGAATTTGTACTATGCTTCAGATGTGAGGAAGCATACTACTTTTTGATATTTTGAACTATGTTCAAATATTGAAACATGTTCATGAAGTACGACAGAATGTTATTGCGAAGTATCCATTGCCCTTATTTAACGATGCGATATTAACTTTCATAATTAAGGCTGTCTAGTAAATAGTACAATTCACTGTTTTACAATAATATTTTGGCATGGTTTCACTCAAGTGTAATTTTTGTGTTTCCATGACAAGTAATGACGCCTTACCGTAATTCTCCCCGTGTACGGACAATTTTCCGCGGGCTTTGAAATCGATGCAACAATTATGTGGTACAAGAGAGGTGAAACAAAGATATGACCAAAAATCAATTAAGAAAGTATCTAAATCGACAAAGATCTGGCGAAAAGTGATTTTACATGCGTATTTAATAGCTTCGTATCTGAGTTTCGATATAAAAGACGATCTAGCATTTGCCTGCCCTGCCATTTCACGTGATGAATGGAATAATAAAATTGGGATATTGTGTTTCCTCGTGCAGTAATGAAACAGACAAACAGCTCCATGCTAATTCCGTGCTTAAACTGACAATCATAATTAAATTTCCCAGCAATTCACCCTATTTTATGAGATAGATTGAACTATATTAAGTGAGACGCTGGATAGCACGACACATTCATTGTAGAACGTAACGAAATCTTCTCCAGAATAATTCGTGTTTTACTGTACTTCCAATTCTCCCCGAAACGTCACGTGTTCACCACCAAGACTACATGTAATTAGATATTATAGAAAAATGTCAAAATATTTCACCTTCTAAAGCATCATATTTTATTTCCGTGCATACACTTTTGTACAGTTTAAATGTGGTTACTACCAAGGTATAAAAAATAATTTTAATTCCAATAAATATTATAATTTGATCAAAGTTGTTTTTGTTTTTTGGGTTTTTTTTGTTGGTTTTTTTGGGTTTTTTTTGTGTGTGTGTGTGTTTTCCTTTATGAAGTTGGTGTGACCTAGTATTTCATATCAGATGAAATGTCCTATTCCAGTTGTCAATGATAGTTACAATTACTTCAATGCTTGTCGTTTTTAATTCCCCACAAAGCCCAAACAATTACCTTACAACACAGTTAATTTGATGGGGGAAATTAATCACTGGTGAAGTGTTATTTCAGTTGATACTTCCAAAACAAACAAAAAAAAAAAACCAAAAAAAAAACCAAAAAAAAAAAAAAAAAACACAAACAAACAAACAAAAAAACCTACACCAGTAATCATGGGCACTAGTATATGCATTTACATGTAAGATTGGCTTTACAAATAAAGACCAGGAGTTTTTAACATTTAAAAAGAAATGCTACTCTTAATTTCACAACATGGCCGTGTTCGAACAAGTATTAAATATAATATCTTCTCAACCCAAGGGTTTCCGATCAGAACTCTACTTTCGGAAACCCTTGACTTGCAAAGATGGTGAAAAAAAAATCTCCGTAAGGAACTATTTTACATTAGTAGAATCTGGGATTTTTAAGAAATGAATCATTATACATACATTAAATTCGCTCTGCACGGGTATGTGATCCCTGTTTTTTGTTAGGCAATATACTGATGAAGGTTCTATTTATCTGAATGTGATGGGGGAAAAACTGCGTCACACGTAATATCAAAAAATAGAGTAATTAATAAAATTCACATGAACTATAGCAATGGGGCAATAAAAATAACAGAGGAGTATCAACTGAAAATTCAAATATTTTATAGGGCCACAGTGCATACATAATATTGAGGCAATATAGAATTGTAATAACACAATGTCGTATAACTTTGTTTTTTTTATCACTACGCTGAGTTTTGTATGTTTGGAAGTTTAACTGCCGAGGAAGTGCTTTAATCAGCGACTACTTCATCGGGAATGTGGGAACAAAAGATGATTATTGGTTTCTAACGAGAAAACAATACAACAAAACAATATGTAAAGCCGTTTAACTATAAATATTCATAGCACTGAATGTTCCAATAGATCAGATGTCAAAAAATATAACTGAAATAATGATATTAGTCGTAAATAAATGTCCATTAACAATAATGATGAATTCATATCAAGCCATTGTAATTAATTATTATCAGGCTTTTATAAATAGGTTTGTCCGGAACAATAAACACAAGACAATTAAACCGGTGATAAAAGAACAACATATCAAGAAAAAAAAGTTAGAACAAACGAATAATTCTGATTTCTGGTTCTTTCCTACATTTTATCAGGCGAAATTGATTATAGGACAATTAAAAAAAAAACTTTGTTCCAAAATTTACCAAAGACTTGGAAATATTCTCTGGTCTTTGATGATTTTGTTTAAACTAACATGATTCACTTAATTTTTTTTACTGATTATTTCATTACATTTTCGACTATACAATATTAGAATATTTTCCCACCATCTTCTTGACAAGAAAGGGATTGGTCCTGTTTTTTTGATGTCGTAATGTGTGTGTTATATCAATATGGTATCAGATAATAGCACATAACATAAAAATTTGAAATAATAAAATGCAAAAAGTTGTTCGGTACAACAATGATACTGCATAACGTTTACATATAGAAGATGTGCCAGAGGACGACATATATGTCGAAAGTTAAAGGAATTAAAACGTAATATCTTGAAAAGTCCACATTTAAAACAGATAAAATCGCGATATCTGACACGTTTGCAGATAGGAGATTAAATTTTCCACGCGAAATACGATACCATTACAGCGAAGTTAGTACACTACCAAGTGGATTTAGCGTGTTCGTGGAATGCTGTAAGCAGGTCTCTAATGCTTCAGATTGGTTCAAGGGATGAATATAGGTCTCAAAGGGAACACTTTTCATTTAAAGTATCATATCATTTCTCATATATCTGCAAAATTTATTAATTCATATTTAATATTTTTCGGCTATGTGAATTATGAGATTTTTTCAGAACTTTAAATCATGAATGAACAAAGATAAAATAGCTATCAAATAATAGCAGTTAGAGCACAGCTGAATAAATAAGTTACATATGTTAGAATAACTAGATTTATTTGAAGAGAAACAAAGAAGGAATATTTGTAAAATATATATGCCTTCACATTTTGTGCTATGCATATTCATTATATTAGATATTCATTCACAACTAATATTAATGTTTTCATTACTCAATTCAGAATTAAAGTGGAAATTCCAAATTAATTTATCCATATAGGTATATAACTTCTTTAAAATCATTATTTAATATGTCAGGATTTAAAAATATCTTTGGTATAATGGTTAAATGAAATTACACTTTATTTTGACTGAATGTTGTGTCTTATGTCATAAACAAAATAAAATTGTAAATTATTATTTTATTGTATATTTCAGGAAATGCTTGGCAAACCAGGCGTTCATTAAACAACCCAGTATATCGATTTCTGAAAACCAATAATTATGATCCTCCCATTTCGTCTACGTGAAAGTGCGTTAGCGAAAAATTATAGGCTTGGGTTAGAAAATCTTTATGCTCAACAGAGAAGCTAGTGTATGGGTTAATTGTGGTTTTTCTACATGCTCAATATCACACCGCATATTGAAAATATCACTCCCTTCCAATTTATTGCAGAATCGATGTTTTTTTTTTTAAATATATAAATCTCAATGGCATTAATCGGTTAATTTTTCTTAATTCAATATCTTTTTATAACAATATATTTTTATTACAAAAAATCTTAACAAGAATGCTGAAGGTTTTCTTTATTATTATAGAAATCATATTTGGGGAATGAATGAAAAGTGCAAGTTTAAAATAAATCTGTTAGTTGTATCACTATTTTTTTTTTCTATCTATAACAAAATTTTCAAATATAAATACAAAAATCTCATTATGCTGTATTTCAATATATATATATATATATATATATATATATATATATATATATATATCTGTGTGTGTGTGTGTTTGTGTGTGTGTGTGTGTGTGTGTGTGTGTGTGTGTGTGTGTGTGTGTGTGTGTGTAGTCTACAGTAAGTAGTAAAATTAATTGTATTAATAATAAAATATTTAAAAGCGACGTTCGGGGGGAAATATCATACAAGCTCATCTAAAAATAAAATTAATTCACTGGTTTGCTCCATAGATGATTGTAAATATTATTCGTTGATTAAATATTCTACCTCTTTTATTTGCATAAGATCATTCAGTCACTCTGGAGAATACTAAGCCAAACTTTAATAACAAAAAGGTCCGTACCTTAAACAAAAAAGTCCAAATTGCAATGACGAGATTATATATAATTCAGGGGCATCTCAGTAAAAGATATTGCAGATATCGGATTGTTTTAAGATATTATTATCAGGGGTTATATCAAAGCATCAATTTTTATCGGACATGAAAAATACATCACGCTTCCGTTGCTTAACACATCAGCGGAGACATATGGTTTGATTTTTCAAGTGAGTAAATTGACGTACATCATTTATATTTAAAAGAAACTGCCTTAGGTATTTTAAACCATTTAGTGTTCTAAGTAACATTAAGAGAAAAGCAAGAGGTTGTATTTTTTAGAGATTGAAATCGACTATTTTGTTGATTTATTTGATTAAATTTATGTAAATCTAGAATTGCTGGAACTGTGTGTTGCAAAGTCAACAAAGCAACGCAAGCCGCTTGGGGAAAAAAATGAACAAACAAATAATCGGGAATATAATTCATGCAAACATATCACTTCATCTATTATTTCAGCTGATTTTATCATCTTATAAAATACTAAGGAACTGAATGATTTTAAATTATCCAAAAATCTATCTGATTTTCTTTTAAATTTTGGTGTTACACTATTTACAACAGTCACCATTCTTATCAGATGTTCCAGTACCTCGAAGCCTAGTACAGAAAGTTCATATAATCGAACTATAACATTTAAAACAAAAAACCAAAAAAAACCCAAAAAACAAAAAAAACCAAAAAAAAAAAAAACCAATTAACAAACAAAAAAAAAAACAAAAAAAAAAAACAAACAAAAACAAAAAACAAACAAACAAACAAACAAAAAAGAATGAGGGTTAAATAATTGCTGTTTTAGTTATACATTGGAAGGCGATGAGGTATTGAAATTGACAATTCAATGTAAAGGTATGGATTACCTTTCTTGTTCCGTCAAGGTGAGCAGTATAGAGTAGTATTCCATCTGTAATAAAAATGAACTGTTTAATAAAAAAAATTATAATAATTCAATTTTTTGGTGACCAAAGTCAACACATTTCCACTGATCAATAAAATCCTGCAATGATTTTAAAACTTCAAAGATTCCATTTACCCAATTTTTAATTTTGTCGATACTTATCAACAGTTTTGTACTATTTACATGTATCAACTTTATATATTTCAAAACATTAAGATACTCCATTGATTCTTAAGTTTGGTATTTCAAACGACTACATAAATCTCAAACACTGATATTCTCTTCAAAGAGAATATGAAGCTACTCTCTCTCTCTCTCTCTCTCTCTCTCTCTCTCTCTCTCTCAACATAGACGAAACTATCCACAAAATTTCTCTGGACCGAAGAATTTATCTTATTTCCTTGAAAATACTTGCACGGAGAGAACTTTACTTAATATCTCCAAGAACGGTTTTATGTGTACTAATAGCAAAACCGTCATAGACTCCGGTTTATTTGCATTTTGGTTGGGCGCATGATGGATAGAACGTGATATGGAATTTGCTTTTTGACCCCTATTACTAAACGTGTGAAAACTGTTTCCTTAATAAGTCAGTATTTACTGGGTTTGGGTTTCAAGTTAATCACACAACAAACCCCAATTATAAAGGTTCTTATAATATATTTGATTTTATTATCATAATGTCTGTTTTACTTTTGCGAGATGAATGAAATTATTTTTTATGCACTTAGTAAGCCTGTTTATTAGCATCGTTTATCGAATGACTTAATCATTTTGATCAATTTGATCAGTTTTATTTCATGTTTCATTATAAAATGAAAAACAACATTTCAGTTTTTAAAAAAAAAATAATTGTATCATTTCTTCTCTACAGTTTCAACTTCCCGTCAATCAATTCGTAGATTAGAAAATATCAGTTAGCGGGAAATAATGCGTAACAAGCATATAATTCAATTCATTTATTCACTCAAACCATTCATATTACAGTACTCGGGGTACATGGATATATAGGTTAGCATTTAAACAATATTGATAAGTATATAAAATGTTCAAGTATATAAACTGTACGTACACTGGCACAAAATAGAGGCGGGGAGCATGTAAAAAGTTCTGGGCATTTAATAAATATACATATTGGAGAGGACATCAGATTAACTCAAGGATTTTAGAAATATATATGCTTACATAGTTTTTGTTTTTTGTTTTAAAGTTTGATGCTGCCGTTGATTCTCTACATTATAGTGTATTTCAAGGTACTGCTTTCAGAAACGCTTGAATGAAATAAAAAGTACATGTAATAAGATTTTTATATTTAACAAAATATGGCGTTATATTGGTTTGTATTTGTTTGTAGAATCCTTTGAAATAAGAAGCAACATAGTCGAGTATATACTCAATAGGCTTTGTGATATTTTCATTATATATATATATATATATATATATATATATATATATATATATATATATATCTCACAAATAGTACGTAACACAACAGAAAATTCATTCTTTCTTCACGTAAAGTAAAGAAGTAAAGAGTATAAAAAGAATTAAAAGATTACACCTGATGAAAAATAAAACTATTCAATCGGTCAGTGTTTAATATATATATATTATGTTTTATATCTATATTATATTATTATATTATATTATCATAACAAAATTAGTTTGCATTATCTCTGTTTGATAAATGTAACTTAATAAATCAAACTTAGATAAGACTCTACATACAGTTAACAATGGATGATGATAAAGAATAGTATACCTTGGATATCTTAATAGAATAGTGATAAATCATTACAAACATAACGTGCAGCAAAGATGCTGCAACAGGCTGAAATAGGCCTTTACGGATAACCGAGAATACACTCCAGTCAATTTTGATTACTTATATCTTAACATTTATCTAGAAACAGATGTTTTAAAAAAAATATGGCTGATTTATAAAATGAATACATGCAAAGAAATTCGGAAAATTTTATTTGTTTATAGAAAATATTTCAATAGCTGCTTGGATTTTAAACTTAGACTTAAGTCTTTTCTCCGTATATGGTTTCGAGGACCGATCTAACTCCCCGAAAAAAGTCTGTTCAATGATGTTAGTATAAAAGGTTATGATAAAATGTCAAGGAGGTGATTTTGATCTGTTCTTTTATGTATACAAGGACAATTTTCTTATTCATATGATAATGGAAAAACATCAAAGATCGGTGTATAAATATGCACCCCTAGCAGGCGAAGCACGCGAAAGTTCTTCACCATAGCAGATGAGAAGGTCAAGAGATATTCTTGGTGAAATTTCAGTTAAAAGACATATTTTATGGGTATATATATATATATATATATATATATATATATATATATATATATATATATGCGGTTAATATCTGTCTACAATTTCGATATATTGCCTTAAAAGTCGGATGTCCCTGTTCCTGGTTGTTGAGCCATGAATGACGGGGATCTCATTCCAACCTGTCCGGTCGTATTTATTGAATTCTTTGCAAATCTGTAGCGTCAAATTGAATTACATTTGTGAGAATGCAGCGAAAATAAAATGCCTAACATAAAAATCAGCACAACTGTTAATGCGTCACGAACGAATGCCTCCGACTATTGAGATAAATCACTGCTCCAATAAACGGATTTATCCAATAACATTTGAAATTGACAATAACAACAATACGATAATCCCCGCGATCGTGTCAACCAAAACGTGAAGAAAAGACCCCCATTCTTCGAAATTCCAACAAGAAAGTCCAATATTTTCAGCGATATTCTTGCACGTGCAAAAATGCATCTCGAGTTGTAAATTAAGCTTTTCTGGGGTCGAGGGTGTAAGGATCACCTCCGTATAGAATTGAATACTCAGAAATGAAAATAATTCTTCCTGTTTAAGGAATCTCGGTCGGAAATATTTCCACCACGTCTTGTTATACATTCCTTTGTATTATCTATATTAGTTTACCTTAATTTGTATGATGAAACTAAATGAGCTTTGAAGGAAAAATACTACTTATTGAGCATAAGTTTGGTTGATTCCTTTCTGTGTGTAATTTTATAATATTCAAAGTATATGTTAAACTGAAATAATTCTCATGCAACTTATGACTTCTCTTTTGTTTTCAATTACATCAAAACAATTTTGGGGGAGAAAAAAAAAACCTTTATGCATTAACATGCCCATGACTAAACAAACTTCTACTGCCCCAGAACTCTTCGGGCTGAGTTTACATTATTCGGGAAACGATTTGCATGAAATTTACATAAATTGTTTCTTTCTGATGATAAGGTCAACGATCGAAGACTATGAATGAAGTCCAGACACGTACTGAATTAGAACATAAGAACCACAATTTAGAAAAGAAACCAAATATCTGAAGATTATCAAATCACATGGTCAAATCATTTTATACCTCATAGTTATTTGAAATTGATACAGCTAGATAAAAAGACTGGGAATACACATTTCTGAAGAAGAAGGTGAATACAAAATATATATCATGCTTAAAATTATTAAATCGATGATAAAATTTGATTCTCATTTACTTTCTCATTTGATAATACAAATTAATTTTATTCTGATGGGGGGAACAACATAAACTATTCTCAGAGTAAAGTTTTGTCTTACATTTTGTATCTATAATTTCAACAAAACTTTGGCCGATTCATTGATTGTTTTTATTATGAAGAGGGATAACGTGCTAATCAAAAGGAAATGTAAACTTAGAACTTCAAATTAGAGGACATATTTTATGTGTACTGGAAACAAAATAACCGGTTGGATTTCTGAAAAATAATTAATTTTATTTTAGTACAGTAGGAAATTTAGAATAGTTTTTTTTTTTGCACTCTTCCTGCATGTAAATTTTTCTCTGAAATTTCAACAGGAAAGGAAGAAATTTCTTGTCAGTTTCAACAGAACACGGACCAGCTGGTGTCTAGGAGGTATTTTATTTGTCACAATGGTAGCGGTAGAACAATGCAGACTTCCATTGTTCCAGGGCTGTAGAAAACAGAGACTGATGGATGGTTATAATCCAGAATGGCTTTTTGATTACAGCAATATTGGTAAAATCGACATTATGTTCCTGTCAATAAATGTGAATGGAAAACGACATTTCTGTTCCCTTATTTTTCACTTGTGTTGATTACAGGGGATTTGATGTAAGGAAATTGGTGGCGATTTTACACTGTGGTGCATTTCATCGAAAAATCACTCATGGAAAATTTCATTATGCATTATATGAATTGAAATATCAATAGATTTTATTGGCTATAAAAAAATACAGATTCAAATTTTGCGACAAGCAATACAATGGAGTTTAAAACTGCACAACTATGAAATATTCAATATCTATTTTGATATGAGTTTTTAAAGAAAATAATCTATGCTTGTTCCGTACACATTTTGAAAATTTGTTTAAAAGTGTATTATTATTATTATTGTCATCATTAATATTATTTATTTTGGATAACTAAAAGAAAATATCACATGCAGTTTTAAATAGGTAAACGTCATAATCTATAGGGCTGGAAACAGATGTTAAACATAAAACGATTTTTGTGGAGTGGAAGGAAAGTTTTTAACTGCATAAAAGATTTATTTAAAGGAAAAATAAAATTGTGCACGTAAAAATCAAAAGTTTGCTATAAAACCATTTGCCAATAGGAACGTTGTCGCCCCGAAGATGTATTTTGCTTGTGTTCATTCGTGCATTCTCCGAAGTCATTATATAAAGGTCAGTGCATTCACCCTCGATCATTACATTCATGGCAAAATACATCTAGTGCAACCTAGGAAATCTAAATTACATTTTTGTATGGGCACCGAGGCGTTAAACTCCTAATTTATAGATACTAGACGCTCATATCGTGAAATTGTGCGGAAATATTAGGACCGATATCGTATTGATAACAGACTTTAGATTTTACCCAATCTAAAAAGGACCTCGAGATATCAGCTGTAATTGAACTCATTTAGATAGCCTCGTTGTCTATCGATAACGCCCGTTGAGTCTCGATGTGAGAAATTCCATAAGGAAGGATGGCATATTGGGGGATGTACTAGAAGAACAGATTTAAGACCGAAGAAAATTAATAGCTGTCGAATTTTCATGCTTTCAATTCATTTGCTTATATTTAATAATCATTCAAGAATTAGTCTTTTAACACTCCATGAGTGGACGACAAATGAATCTGTGTTCTATAACTCAACCAGAATTAATTTTTAAAAAGAATTTTGTTGTATACGTAACAACAGAAATAATGACTTGAAGTTATCTCAGAAGTCACAACACAACATATTCTTCACATAACATACCTTAATCACGTGATTTCTCTGGACTGAAGCGGTTCTTTCGAAAAATAACAAAATCCAAATATCCAAAAATTCATAAGAACCATGATATAGAGAAATAAAAAAGCCCACTAGAAAATAACCAAAAAGGACCTAAAAAACGACGTCATTCCTCTACGATTGATTTTCAAACACTGGCATAAAATAAGACGAATTCATGAATTTATTTTGACTGAAATAACTGATCTGATTACAGAAATGGGCTGTTAAAATTCACCAGGCCTCGATTAACAAGTCTTTCTGATCTGCTAGTCCATTCCAATTTTCAGCTTTGGACAATACAAATTACAATACTCATGAATAATATGAATGTTATATTAGTAGGGGTTGCTGCAGATATTGGTGAAAAGGGAACCTAATCGTTAGGTTAAAAACTGACCGGAATGCTTATTAGGCTCTTCCGAAACTGAGGAAAATTAAATCGGAATTTTCATGAGCATTCGTTGAAGGGAACGCTGATTTGGTCCGCATACTAACAAGAAACTTTTGCACGATTAATTCAGCATCAACTGTGCCCTTAACATCATTAGGGACACAACTTTGATCGATCCGAAATATCCAACATTTTATATCTCATGTGGTACTAATCCTGACATGGACATAAATACCAGAGAGTGTACATCTTCCTCGCCCTTCAAATGAACTCCGTGAAATGGACGAAACAAGGACTAACATGTGGAGAATGTTGAAGGAACGCCATCTAGTGGCTTATCGCAACTAAGTCGTCCAGTGTACCCCAAACATACAATGTACATACATACAGATTGCCTAACCTTGACACCATGAATCAAAACAGAATCAAGAAAGAGGAGTTTCTTTTCGGAAAACTTCTATCCGCCCGTTTACGGAATGATCATGCATTCTAGACCCTAGGTGCAGCAGACAGTGATTCCAAACTGTATGTATAAAATTGAAATGAAACCAAATTAAAATTGTTGTGTTATAAAATCAGATCCAATGACAGGGAGATATAATAACAGTTGTCCAATAATCCGTTTCTTGGATGGTTGTTTGAAGTAAAACTCAGTCGTTAAACGTATTATTTTTCCGGTATCCATTTGAAGTTAAGTATAGGACCATATAATCTACGCAGTATCAGATCCTGCATATAAATAACAACAAATAAATGAATTTCAGTAGGAAATGGACTGGAAAATTGTCAAAATGAGCCCAGATCAAAGAAACATTACAGAGATTAATTGAGTGCGATTTATGGCGCATTTGGACGCATTCGCTTCCCCTCTCTTACATCCTATACATGCACTTTCTAGGTTTTCATTTCTTTCAATGAATCGGATTATTCTCGCAAATAAAATCGATTAAACAAACATAGACAGGTACGACTCTTTAGACTGCCTATCATGCTCAGAAATTAACATACATGTAATAAAACACGTGACACTAGTTCTGGGTATTAATCGTGATCTCAGACGAAGAACTGTAAGCAGACCACACTCGTGATTTCAGACGAAGAACTGAAAGCAGACACGCAACAAAGGTATATTCAATACGTATCTGTTACTCTATGCATACTCTTCACTAATATAACATGTAAGGAAAGTTTTGATTTAAAGAACTTCATATTGTACGAAATACAGATTCCCTTTGGAAACTAGTACCTTAGTATTGGTATCAGTTCAATAGAGTGACCTGTTGCCGATTTTAATGATGTCCCCCCATCATCTAGAATTCATACCAAGAAACAATTTAATTCAATGCAAATATCTCCACAATATGACTGCTGTAAATGTATATCTGGCTATATATAGAAATTATTGATTGATTGTTTTACGTCACGTCGAGCATTTTTCACTCATATTACACCAGTTGTAGGTGAAGTACCACAAATTTAGGCCAATGTTAGCGTTCAGGGCCGTAGCAATGAGGGTTCTTTAACATGGCAACGTCTGTCTCGACACGGGACCTCCGTTTTTATCATATCCGAAAGACCCGTGATTCTCACTTCTAAATGCCGAACGTTTGGCGAAGGAGCAATCACATGTTTACGTCTTAGATTTGACGCGGGCATGGCAAGAGCGGGGATCGAACGCACAACCTCCAGGTTACGAAGCGAACGATCTTCCACTGAGCTACCGCGACCGGTATATAAAGAAATGGAAATGCAAATCTATTTACATGTGTATCTATATATAATCTCCTGTATCCAATGTTTCTCTGCGACGACAAAATCTACTTAGACAAAAACTTTACATGTAGTAGAATAGTGTTTCAGTGTACACTTCAATGTCTTTACATAAGAATCATGACGGTCATTATACACCAAAAAAAAAAAAAAGTGATGGAACAAGTTTGCACTAGATTTTCCAGATCAAAATCAACGCTTATGTACTTCTTGTAAAAATAATACAAGTTCTTAATTTTAAGTCATATGTATGACGTCAAAGGTAAATGATGATGTCATATCCCAATTATGTAAAAATATTTTCGAACTCAATGGGAATAGCACTGTGTTGAACAAGGAATGGTCATTCTTGCATGGTATTCCTACCGCCGGTAACCTGAGTTAGAGGTAGCAAGGGCAATTTCGCACTATAGGCCCGGCCAACATATGTCAATATTTGGTTAAAATAATTGTAGGATACATTTTAAGTGTTGCTGAGCGCTTAATGGAAAACTTGATATGCAACATGCAGGTGTCCCATGATCCCTAGCGTATAGGTGGGTGCAAATACGAAACTAAGACACGTGGTCAGTCGCTGAAGAAATTCAGATGAAAACCTACATGGTCCAAGAAAAGGTCTGCAGCTGAGAGGGAATGTGAAAAGTAGATTTTAAAGGATAGGCAGAGTTCTTAAATGTGCACAGTGTCTGAATCCCCTCGCCTGGTACACTGATGGGATTCGGGTGGTGCGGATATAGCCCAAATGAAAGAAAATCAACCCGAGAAAGGAACACCTACTCAGAGCATTTTTTTTTTGCACCAGCACCACTATTTATGGATTACATGTAATGTAGAGTCATATATTATTAACTACACCAATATGGAATACAAGCATTGACATAAAGGGGAAATATGATTTTTCATTAGTCTGTCGTAAGCTGACTTTGATGTATATACCCCCAGTCACATGTTTCAGAACCCAAAAATCTATCCCCTGCTACCAAAACTCCTAGACTCAAAAATCCAATATACATGTAGTTATCGTTCATAATATCGTCCTTGCTCTTCGTTTTTCATTATAATCGATCACAATGTGATATCAGAGACAAAATTCCAATGAGATCCCAAATTCACCTAGACGGCATCCTCTCATATGACTGTAGATAACCCGGTACTAAAAGGTCACGGTGTCTGGCCACGACACTGAGGACTTGGGCTGACCAATTATTGATTAACTCATTTGCATTCCTAATGAAATCTGCTGGGATTAGATCAAATAATTGTGCCATGTGCAATTAGCAAGACAAACGACAGAACTAACTGGTCATTACAAACACTCCGAGAGACAACACAAATTGAGTAAAACAATTTACAAAGAAGAGACTTGCACGGAGTCAATCGACTCCAATTACGCTACATCGTGTTAGTTTAAGTGGTAATCATTTTGTTGTAATTGGAATTTTAGTCAAGTAACATTTCTTCTCTTTTTTGCGTGTACATATCAAAAGACTTTGGTGGCAATCGGGTGCATTGATTTGCAAGTCAAAAAATATATCTTTGAACCCGACGAATAAGTGTGTTCTAAACACACTTGAGAATGTAAGATAAGTTGAAAGATCCTTAAATGTTTCCAAATCTTTGTCCAATAAATGAAATAACACAATGGACAAAGCGCTACGGAAACGAATTACCAAGGTAACACTTAAACATAATTCCCGTAATACACCCATGTATTTAGGTCAGTAGAAAGGACTATGATCCAGCAGGCCGTATCTTTATGTCTTGGTATTTGCAAGTCTTGTGTGAACGTGGACAGATATGGTGTATCTGTTTCATATTAGTTTACAAGCCATATGAGTGAAATTTAGTTCTTCTTATTTTCATTTGAAAATATACCATGGAACATACATTCCATTTCCGTATGAGGCACATTCGCCTACCAAATGCATATCCTTATATGTATACCGTCCCGTTAAACAAATTTATTTCATCAAATTTCGTTCAAAATTCAAATTTCTGTATTTCTAACCCACACACGAAGCAAATATTCAGTAAATTATCGCAAGATTCCATCCAGATTGACTACAGTAATATATTATAAACTTCAGAATTAAAACCGTGATTTTTAATCAACCCCAAAAGACACCATCTTATTCTGTACTTGTTTTAATTTATAGCTGGCACACTTTTGTAGTTTCGTCTAAAATGATTTTCTTTTGGTTACGAGTGGATGTGCATATAATCTTACGTTCACTAATTTTCTCTAATGTTAATCGGGAATCAGATGTCAAAGAAAGACATCGTTGTAAATCGAACTAAGTTTTCAAATAAGGTTGAGAAGACGAAGCGTTGATTTAATACCATTATGTAATGATTATGTGTCTTAAACATTTACATGGATTTGTCAAAACACCGCTCCACGAATATTAAGGAACATCAATTTACACAGCGTAGAAACAACCATCCGTGAAAATTCTGATAATTTGAAATTACCCATCTTTAATGAACTGGACACGAAAACACATGGATCACGACTAAGTCTATTACAAAGATACATCTAAATCTAAAATATTTTAGGTTTCATTAAACGAAACGAGGAATGTTCAGTACAATTTTAACTCTGCACAACTATTCCTGGAATAGAGGGTATATTCTCTTGTTTAAATTCATAATACTTGTGTAATTGCTATTCTATACTTCTTTATACACTTCTCAACACTGTTATGTACAAGTATAGTAGGAAGTGCCTTTCAGTTTTTGAAATTATATAAGGTAATAAACCTTCAGACTCATCACACTCTCGTATTAAATGGAACACGTTAATTAGCGCTCCATAAAATATATGCAAACGAGAAGACGCACAATCATCTAAACTGATAAGGTATTTCTCATATTTACAATGTATTTTAGTAATAAGTTATGATGTACTCTAGTGGTCAAGTGTATTCATGGGCAGTGATTAGCCTATTTCAGGAGTTGAAATTTGATTGGACAATTACATAGATCTTCAGTTTCCGTTAGTAAAGGAATGACGGAGTGAATTATTTTTTTTTAAAAAAAAGAATGTCATTTTCACAGCCTTCAAATTGAACAGTTTCAAAGTTAGCAAATGAATTACCGAGATATTCAAAAGTTTTATTTTCGATGAAATATTTTAATAATGATGATCTCGGTATGAGAAAAATCATTATACAATCAATCATTTGATAATGACTTGAAAGGTGTGTTGTATTTATGGTGGTTTAAACATGATATACGTGTAATGTTTTTGTACAAAATAGCTCGGATAAATTTGCTGTTCGTGTATACTTGAACTAAAAATATTTTGGCAGCATATATATATATATATATATATAATATATATATATAATATATATATATATATATATATATATATATATATATATATATATTAGGGATTATACCTCGTCATGTACTAAATCTATCTATATTTCATAATTTTTATTACAAGTATTTTCATTGTTAAAAATTCACATTATCATATTAGTCAGCAGTGTTTCTAAAACGTCAAACAGTGTTTTTATACATGATGGGTTATTTACAGATTAAAATGATACATTACTTGCGGATTTTTATGAGTTGTCTATTCGAATAGAATTAAACCTAACAAGAAAAAGAAATAAGTAAAACAGATTATTTGTGGTCCACAATTTATTTTTCTATTTTCTGGGTTGCAAAACAAAAACCCTAGATTAAGAAATCAATACTGGAAGGGAGCTCAGCCATATTTACGGAACCGAAATGTGAAATAAATCTTTGATCGGCATTGATAGTGTCGTGAAAACTGCAATATTCCTCGTCAGTTCTGGATACCAGGGGATTTAGAATGGCGATTTGACGCCTGATAATTTAATTTTGTTATCTGGAAAATAACAACTAAATTTGGCTTTTTGCTAGTAGCAAAATAAATTTGGGATAATTTCCCGAAAAATTGCATTGGTTGTATCATGCAAGGAATGTTTGGTTATTTCTATTTTTTACTAAAAAGATTCTAAGCGTAAATTTGATTATATTAGTATTCCTATGTGCTATGTAAAACGTGAAAAAAAAAATTAAATTGAAGTTTGTAAGGTAAAAAAAAAATGAGAGTTAATCAATTTTTCGAAATCTATTTGTTCTTTCTTTCTTGTATGTCCCATTAATTTCAAAACAAAATGATACTCGGATAATCATTCGAACACACCATTTGATGTTTACTTTTCACATAATAGCAACTTTTATTGAGGTTTCATTCATTTGATGCTTGCATCAATCTGTACCCTAGTAAGGAAATTTACCAAATCACTAATTTCTTGATCTGTATGTTTGAGATCCCTGATCTGTTTGGCTTGACAATACTATATCTGGTTTCCATAATTCATATTTTTATGACCAGGTTTTACGCGAATCTGCATAATTATCACCAAGAGACTGCCCTCCAAACAAGTCTTACAGAGAATTTGAAATTTCTTATGTAAAACTATCAAACTGGGCAATCTTACAGTATCAGGCATCATATTACCCCTGAACGTAAACAAAAAGGTATTTTGTCGCCTCCAGATCATTTTATAGCTTCATATGATTTACTGATTTTTAAAATGTGATAATTTTGCAAATTTATGAACCAGTGTTGTGCCTTTTTTTTTCATTGCAGTTATCTTCACCATCAATTTTCTGCAAGCAGTCAACTTTGGAGTCAGCGTCATCGCTGGTTATATGGATTTTTTTCCCTACTACTGTGAATTATAATTCTAAAGGGGTGTTGGTTTTCAAAAGGAACACTAAATCCATGTCGGAAAAATCATTCTTCCATTGTCTCAACGGAAGTATGGTTTTTCAGGGGACTACAAAAAGCAGAGCATTTAACGGGCATTAATGCAACTTTCCCATTCTTCATTTCTGGCCAATTTAGTCCATTATTTATTTGAATTTATATCACTTCATCCTGACAGTGATATCACTGTCATTTATCATCTTTAGATAGAATATAAACATCTTTACTCAATTATAATGCTTTATTGTGGCAATATTTCAAAATCCAAATTCTGTCGAGCTATTGACAAAAACTATGCCTGTGTTGTACTTTAGGAAATGGACGAGCAAATCAATTAGTTTGAAATATATCTGATGAAAATAAGATTTATAAATTGATTAAAATCATTGAAAGCACTTGGTGTGGTTCACCAGGGTATTGATTTAAATCTGCAATATATATCTTTTTGAAATATGCTCTATCCCTCGGTAAAGCCTACTTTCTTCTCTATCGCGCGGAAGGATATTAGGAAAAAACTTGTTGAAATTTACACAAAGAAGGTAACATGCGGAAATGATTAATGCGAATAAAATATGATTAATACCGAAAGAAGTATTTTTCTTTCTGCTTGGACCTAACGCCATAATGATTTTCCAGTGACAATTTTACACCTCCCTAACTTTTAACGAGCAGGTGCGATTTAAACTTCTAGACGTTGAGGTACAGGTTCCCAGGCCCCGGACAGTAATCTGCTGGGGAATTCATAAAAAAAAATGTAGGGAAAAATGAGAATCGGTATTTAGGTGACGCTGAAAGAGTTACACCGTTAAAGAGCCCATGTTCGTTGAAGTTATTAATTTTGCGCTTTAGCATACCCCATATAGAATTAATATCGTACAAGAATCTTTGAGGGGACACTTGATGCATAGCTGATTTCTTCTGACCGAAGTCTACGAAGTGCGCCCCCTACATTTCTGATTTGACTGTGCTGTATAACAGCTTGTGGGGAAACTAGGAAGAATAATCTGTAACATTATATAAACTTAATAGACGTTCACTTTTTTAAATCTTCTTGCATATGCAACGGTTTATTTTACTTTGTAACGACGACAAATTTTCATACACTGCTATGGTTTAAATGAATATTTTACTGACAGATGCTATTACTGTAAATCAAGATACTACTTGTGTATTGTACATACTGAGACATACCTTTCAAAGAGAAGCCGAATCGGGCCATTTGCTGGTTTCTGTATTGTATTTTCACGTCTCATCCTGAAATAACATCCAAAATATAGGAAAGTAGAAGAGAATGTTTTGGTTTAAATACATTATAAAGCATTTATGCATTACTCTAGTAAATCCGTTGCTAAAATTACCATATTATGCAAACTATCATTATTAATATGCATCTATTGGTTTATTTCTGATGTTTTATTCATAAATCTCAGTTGGAGAAGGGGTGCTTTGAATAGCGATCAATTTCAGATTTTGTATAGTGTATTAAATTATGAAAAAGAGAATGTTGAACTGGCCGCTTGTACATTGCCCATGCTCTTCGTTATAGACAGGGAGGCAGAGCATTTCTCATTTTCTAATGTAAAATTCCTTGTAGGTATTGCATATCTTATACAATCGCGAATTTTATTTCCCGTAAATAAGGATGTGCAAACAAGACGAATAATTTCTTTTGAATATGTGATCATTTTCGCACTATCATTACGGAAAATGTTACTTAATATCATATCATCTTTAATGTGAAGAAAAAATTCAAACGGGGAAGTCTGCGTTGAAATGGAATTTTATTTAGAAGCATGGTTCCCCAAGTGAAATGGAGTATAAAATTAGCAATGGAAACATACTTTGTGTTTTCAGACAAAAAGTGCTTCAGATGTTATCGTGGTTCTTAAATCTGCACTGGAATTACTCTGTCTTATCATTGTAGAATCAGGATTTAATGTTAATATCAAAATTAGCATATCTGCATGCAGTTTCCAGTATTGCTATCAAAAGTCATTTTCTAATGTAATGAAGGTTTTAGCTTTAAGACATACGGGAAATATCTACAGATACTTCTATTGAAACACCTCTTTTCTGCAAATGAAGATTAAGATCCATCCAACGCAAACCCAGGCAATATTGAACACATCAAAGCGACATCAACGTCTTTCACTGTAATCCTACGGAGTTAGCTTACTTTTCTATTAATGATTATAATGCATCTTATCGAGCTTGCTAAATTAAGCTATTCTCAAATTTCCCAAAAGTCTTTCAAATGTTCTTTTAATTTAAATTTTCAATAGTGTCTGTATCCCAAGTTTTACCTTTTATTGTCAGTTGTCCGTGTTTCCAAAATAATGTTTTTCGACAAGGTAAACATCATCCGAAAATGAACCTTTGCTATCAAAATTAACACTCGCGAAAAGAGAGAAGGAGTCCTAATTAAAGTGGGAAGAAATAAAAGAAACTAATTTCTTCACGGCATTTTAGTACTACAAAACACCTGTATTGGAAAGGGTTTGTTAGAGTTTGCTCAGTGATTACAATGCGTTTTGTGGAAATGTCATTCGTATAATTGAAAAATGGTGGACCATAATTAAGAATAATAAGACCAACACCATAAAAAGAAACAGCAAAAGGACACAGCACCATGAAAAGCGACCACAACAAAACACCAGATAGGTCATGAGATGGTTAGAGCCTGGGTTTAACTTTTTCATACTGCATCGTAGAGGGCATAACGGAACGTTCGGAAATTTGTTTGAAGGGGAGTAAATAAAATCATAATGGTCTGCATCCAGTCTTTCCTAGTTGTTTTATATGCATATCGATATAAAACCCATACATCATATCATAGACCTAAGACGGGCACCATTTGTTTCAAATAAATCAATGGAAGAGTGTGAAAAATTAATTTCTGTAGCTTTGGAGTGATACTTTAAACAAAATTATCAATATAATTCGAATTATCGACAAAACCGACACATTTTATTCTACCGAGGCATATAATTTATCAGACGATTAGCCTCGACTGACTCCAGAGTGCGTCAAGCGCTTTATTGATGTTGCAGAACTTTACAGACATCGCATCAGCTTTTTAGGGTTCCTTTTGTAATAGATATGCTCCAAAGTTGTTCAAATATCGACGAAGAATGGTCATAAAATCGTCGAGTAATTTCAGAAAACCAAACCAAATCGTTTAGGGTGGAATTTGAACCTGCATTCTCTAAAATGAACTGTCACGTCCATAGAGGATGTTAAGATCCGGTGCCGAGAAAATTATAGGCCTGTTACGTGCACTGTCCTCTCTTTCCCGTGCGAGATCGTGCGAGATCTGGAGATGCGCGATAAAATTTGACACCATGCTCATCTGCCATTCCCAAATGGAAAGATTTAGATTCTTGGGAACTGCATCTCATGCTATAACACAGTATAAAGTACAAAACATATTTTCCATATTTTGCATCCATCATAGATTATCTTACCAAATATTGACTAGTTGTACCAGTGACTTTATCTGGTTCTTAACCAAGTCCTTTTGCAATATACATATTTCTATTGGGGTAAGCCATGTAGGAATTTGCTTAGTGTAAAATCAATCAAAAATATTTTCCGCATCAAGAGAAAAGAAAATTATTTCAGATTAAAGACTGTATGAAATCACTACGGATGGTGTATTTCTGTTGTGAAAAAACGTTACTCTCTTTCAAACTAGACAACTGATTATGTTAAACAAATGGTTATAGGATAATAAGTTCACCAAGCACTTAATTTATAATGTAGCTTGAATGATGTATTGTTTGGTTGATGATACAGGGGTTATACAAATGACAAATGGGTAACAAACACCATTGCTCGTCAAATCATGTAATAAATGATCATTCTCCGATACATTTTCACAGTCCGCGATAAAGTGCACGCGTCTACCTATAAATACCGTGCGGGACGTATAAAGCATGAAATTTACTCTTAAATGGATTATAAACTATATTTTGTGCATGCATCAGGGAATTGCATTAATCATTAATACTGTGTAATTTTCAAAACCAGTCGTTGTAGATGTGCCGAAACGAATGAAAATGTACTGTATATACACTATAGATGACTTCACAAAGTCAATGACTAGACTTTATGTTATATAAATATTTTAGCATGCAATTCAATCTTTATTATGTTATTTAAAACGACTGCAAGTTCAATATGGTTTTGGAGATGAGCAAACTATACGTTTTTAAACGCTAATTGAAGTATGTTTTATCTCAGAGATATTGATCAACATTTTTTTTTACCTAAGATAACAGAAGAATTTCTTTGTTATTTTCTCTGCATTAGCAAGAGGACTTTACGAGCATCAGTTGTGTTTGTTTAGGTCCATAAAGGTGTAACATGGCTTTTCAGGTGAATACTACTTCTCAGCTCTACATAATAAGCAAGGTGGACGTTACACAGATCAGTTTAATTGATTAGTTAGCGTTAGAACTACCTTAAATATTTACATAAAACACACCGTATCAGTCCATCAGCGACATTGGGAGACAGAAGCTGCGGATTCTCTGATTAACTGTAGAAATTGTCTGTCCCCAGGGGCCTAGGTTCCACTATCTGATATTAACTGTGTTTAATTGTGTTGTTTTGCAGGCATATATTTTGTAGCGGTGAAGTGGATTCGTGGCGTGAAACATTGTTGCAGACAGTAGCGACATGGAGTAGGTCGTGGTAGCATCGTTTTCCCACACACGGCGGAGATTAATCACTGGTGGCGCTCCCATCCACTTTATCCAACAACTTTTATCCAGTACCAGGAGTTAAATCAGAATCTCATCAGCCACTGCATCTTGGCAGTTCCACATTGTAATAAGCAAAATAGGAGCTTTACAGATCTTTGCATTATAGGCCTAGAATAGTTCTCAGCAAACTGTGGAAAATGTATTAAATAGAAATTTCACACGTTATATATATATATATATATATATATATATATATATATATATATATAAAGTCTATTTTCAGTCTTGAAATAACTTTTTTCTTTGTCCTCTATATATGGTATATGCATCTGGTCCTTTCACCGAAGGGAACTATTTTCGAAATTCATATGGACATTCTACGCCAATCGTAAGCCTAATACCTCTTTTCGGTGTGAATGACCTTCTTGTTACTGTACCGGCATAATATACACAGTATAAATCCTTTGACGGTTATGGAAAAATAGTGGGACCACAAATTTAGAGGACGGGGGCTACGAATAAATATTAACCTTCGCCTCAACGTGTATGAACTTGATCAATCAAGTCTGTGTCTGTAGACGGTCAGTAACAGACTAGATATGTCGAGGGCTTTATCACCAGAAGCAACTAATATTTATCATGTAGTGTGCCAAACATGCAGTACAATACATTGCATGTACCCAGTCGAATTCGGGGATCATTATTATTAAAATTGTAAACAATGGACAACTAAATCACGAGTAAGAGGTACTATTCTAATGTAAAAAGAGGCCTATAGATCACAATGCTCACATTAGTCACTTTGTTCAATTAAGATTTTACTGCGTTATTTATAATGGTACCATAATGATAATAGCCAGGTTATTCGACCACTATATGCTTTAAATGTTTTAAGGTGCTTAAATATGATTTTCAAATTGCTCGTTGGAAAGATTCTGAAATATTCCTACAGCAATCATATTTCAGTTTAATGATATTTATTCACCATATGTAAAAGTGTAAATCTTGAGACCCGTACTGTCGGTCCTTTCTGGCTCCTGGGTTATGACATGAAGAGAATCAAAACCTATACTACATGAGAGCACTTTGATATCAGTAAGACTAACTCCATGTAGATTCATCTGTTTCTTAAAATAAAAAAAAAATTCAAATAAAATTCCTAAAAATGTATACATACACGTAAAATAATCAAAACCCCATTTTGGCAATTTCTAAGGCTGGGAACATGGTTTGTAATAACCATCTTGGATTTACAATATATATAGATTAATGAAAACGAAATTAAATCATGTTACTCTTTTGTTTTTGAGTAGAAAATGTGTGTAAAACACACTATATCAGAATGTAAAACATTAAACCCTCAGTACTGTGGGTCCCTCTATACCTAGTGCTCACGGTCTGGATAAATTTGAATCTTCATAACATGTACCCTTGTTGACCTTGAAAAGAACGTTTCAAAATATTCTTAACTATGCATTGCAATGCTAGCTTTGACTTCCCCTCCCGTGGCCTCATCTTGAATTCAGGAATATCAGGGAACAAATTTTAGCCTAAACTATGTGAGGATTGTGCCCTTTTTTTGTTCTTCAGTATAGATCTGGCAAACAAATCTCTATACAGCCGTATATAAAACTACGAATTGCTATCATGACCCGTTCTTCAACATGGTGGTCATGCTGTGGATATAATGAATGACACACTGCATGAGAACATTTTCATATTAATTTGATAAATTGGGCCTTTGTGGTTCTCAAGAAATATATTTCTCAAAGAATTCTTCTACATATGTCTATGTGAAAAGGGAACCATTATTGTGGCCCTGCCTGGGACCACGTGGTCAGTGGTACTCGTGGTTTGAACAATCTTCGTTATAAAAAGAAGCTGCTTTTGTACAAGTTTTGGTTTTTCTGGTTTAATGGTTCTTGAAAAGATTTCTAAAACACTCCATTCCATTTCTCATTGTTTCTTAATTTTCACCCCTTGGATGGTTTGATCATTCACATCTCATGCACTTTAAGATGCACTATGCCATGTTTGGTTAAAATTGGCCCAGCAGTTTTTAAGAAGTCGGAAAAGTGAAAGGAAAACAACTACGATATTGATAAAAACGAAGTCAAAATTTTGATCTGGAAAGTTCACTTGAGCATTAGGTTCAGGTGAGCTAAAATCGAAACAAATTCGTGATAAATTATACCGAAACTGTTATAAATTTATAATACTGATATCGATTAACCCCTGCAAACCCGTTGTGAAGTTTGGCCAACATCAAGCGTATTGCTGCTAATGTTTACAGAAGTATGCTAAATGTACTCTCGGTGTTTTTTCCATGCTATAGAAATAATAGTTTTACTATTTTTACAGTATGAGAATAAACAGGTTTCCTATTTTCACATCGTGTGGAAAAGAAAGTTTTAGTTATTTTTATGGCGAACTCCTTTGAAAATATTATCATTCAATGGATAATTTCACTGATGAAAATGTATGAATAAAAGTAAAATAAATGAATATTATAAACACTGTTGGACAGGCGGAACCCATAGATTTATCCCGGGATACGACGTATCCGAACAGAAATGAATCCATTCAATCCTGACATTAGAGATTACTCCTTATATAGGAGGTCAAAATGGCTGCTTTGACAATCGAGCATTTAGTTACTAATTGTTTTACTGGTAAAACTATGCACACTATCAGATGATTGGAATAATTGTTTCTCATACTCAGAGCTCTAGGATTAGAGTGACACTGGTTCTCAAAGAAGACAATGAGGAACCATTTCCCGTGTCTGTTAACGCATGGTGCGTTTCTGCTGTAACATGAGGTTGGCGTGATTTAACCCTATCATTGCTTTGTTTAACCGCCTCTCAAAAGTCATGAAACGTGGCCATGAAAAAGCAAGTATTTTAGACTCAATGCCACCCTTTTCAACAATATTTGAAATATGAAAGCGTTTAATGCTACGAAACAAATCATCAGCATAAAATATTTCTTTTTACGTTGTGGTGCTACGAGGAAAAATATTCGTCATTCCTGTCCAAAACATTGTTAATTCAAAACACAGAGACCATGTATATACATCAGTATATTATCAGGTTCTTACCAAATTTTTTCTCAAATTCCAGCTGTTTCCCAATACTGTAGCACTGAGACACTGTGGACATATTGTCGGTACAACATTGCTGACTATGTTAATGACAGTCTTAATATATGTTGCAGATACTACTAAATGATCATTTCAAAATGCAAATGTAATGTTAATATTTAATATTTATGAATTACGCCTTGTGCTCAAGACTCTTTTGCATATCACAATTAGTAGCACCATGTGGTACACCAGTAAGTGACTTTTCCATGGTACATCGTTTTTAAATCATCTGTTTCAAAATGTCACATGATTCTAATTCTTTGTGTCGAAATGACTGCATAATATTTACAAATATGATAACTTTTTACAACCTTTAAACCTAAACACACTTAATTATGTTTTAGCAGGCGAAAGACACTAGGAGACCCTAGAACGACTTCTATATTGTTACCCAGTATGAATGCCTGTAAACGTTTTATCAAATTATGATAAATTCATTATATTTCTTTTATTCTTTATGAAATATTGCGATAATCAGAGTGCATAGCAATTAAGAAAAATGCACTAATTGCAGTAAGACTACTATTCATTTGCAACTGTATGAAGACTAAAAATATGATTCCGTGCAATCGTGAAACTAAGAGGGATGGTTTTCTTACGTGCGCGGTTTGCTGATGGATAAGGAATGCAGAACGGTAGGAGGGGTGCCTGAGGTGAGTTTCATTAATTGACAGAGTTGACAAGTACCACATTTCCACAACTTCGTACCCTTGGGTGTTGCTATCGTCTCAAAAACTGAAGTATATCGATGGATTTTTGTGATAGAAGGGCATTCATATTTTTGTGGTTATTTTCTCTGTTTTCCGTTCAACTATACGTCAAGCTTGCACAAATATTTGCTATGAGATAAAGGTATCATTGCTTACAAAAGCCTTTGACTCCACGAATACAAGTGAATGATTATGGTTCTGCTCATATTTGTATAGAAGAGTTAACAAATGTAATTATTAAATGTGATATATATATATATATATATATATATATATATATATATATATATCTTTCACCTTAAACCGTCAGTAGTTTGTCTATCCTTGAAGCATGGGTGAACATTTTTTCTTATATAGGAAACGGAGTCATTTCATGTAATTTTCACGTGGTTTTGTTTACATGATATGAACACGCTCTCGACTTTAAATCTAGTCCAATAAAGCATAATTCTTCATCGCGATATCAAATACCCCTGGAATTTATTTTTTTCACACCACAAACTTTTCATTCGACGAAAATAAGTGATTCTAGAGTATTAAAATACAGCAACAACAACGGGGAAGTACTCAGAACATAACTGGGACACTCACATAAATATATCTGGTTTATGATCTATGGTTTTATATACGCAGACAGGACAACTGTATAGGGTAAATCTATTGTGATAAAGTAACTATTGTATTGCCCGAAAAGTAAAAAGTGAAGATTCTAAATGAAATAGAGAAAGATGATAAATTAGCTATGTACACATATATAGTAAACACAGGTTAGGATATCAACCATTACATATAAGGCTTCAAATGGAAAACCCGACAGACCGCAACGTTAATGTGAAGTCGTAGGGTTATAATCAAAGGCTAGGGATCGAAGCAATATACTTTGCGGTCACACAAGGTGATGGATTTATACGCTGTTTCTCCAGCACAGAGCTGTCCAAGGAAAAAAAAACTGTCAGGGCCCTCGGGATACAAACACCGCTTGACCAGACCTCACCTTGGATGTTGTGGGGTCATATGAGGTTTGAAAGTATGTTCAGCACAATATTCAGGCGTGGCTTTAGGGAAATTAATCCCAGCTGCAATCGCCCTATCGAGAATGAAATATGTTTATCTGCGCGTGAAATCTTTCAGACAATTGGATCTATAGGAATGTGTTTTTTCGAAGGCTTCGACTAATGATTGTATGATTCGTTATTAAGATAGCATTGATAATGTGTACATTTTCAGACCAATTCAACATCAGCTGTTTCTTCACTTCACGGTGTATGATTTTTATTGTTTAATCTATGGGATACTTTATATCCATGATAGCTTGTGTCACATAACACCATCGGATGTGCATAAAACATATGTTGTTTTTCAGACGAGTTACGAGAAATAATGTATATTTCAAAGCATTTTGAAATGAAAAGGACATTAAGGCATGCAAGATCTCACCCCGATGACGCAATCAAATTTAAATGCTTTAAAAAATCGACGAGATAAGTCAAGCCAACCGTGCATGATGAGATATAAGATAAATATCAAGCTACTATCTCTATCTATACACATCTTTATATCCCCACTATATGGGAAACTGTCGTAGGCTTAGACAATAGCAAAATGGACATATCGCCATAAAAAGGTCCATAAATTTAACTTTTAAAGGCGCTTCATTGTGTTGGATTATGCAAATATTCCCACGTTTGTAGCATGTACATCAGTTGTATTTTGACAATTCAAAACCTAGGTAATAAAACCCTAATGTTATTTAATGACGAAACCGTTGTGGCACTTGTCTCCCTTGTAGTTGAAGATGGAAAAATAATGAAAGATTCTAAAAGAAAATATACTCAAATGAAAATTATGTTTCAGATTTTGAATTATAACCACGTCCTGCACTTGCACATTGAATCGTTTGTAATTTAAAATGATTCAGGAAATAGATTTTCTGTCGGGTTAAAGAGGATGTCGGATTGTATATGTATACAGTCTTTAAAAATACACTGTTGTAAATAAAGATAAGGAGGCTGAAATATACTCTTAAAGGTACCACTAGTTTGGACAGTTAATTCCGTTCTAAATTTTGGAAATTTTAATTCTTTTTTATTTTTGACTTCCTTAGTTTTAAACCTGTAATTGTTTCTATTACGTCAGACATAAAAGCCATATCTAGGTGGTGATGTGCTATTGCTTATTGCTACCTAGCTGTAAGAAGTTGACGATGGAGAAGCTAAAGTCTCAATTTGTCATAAAGTTGAAAAAGGCTTACATAACGAACACTACTCAATCTCGTAATTCCTATGGAATATATCCGTCGGATGGGACATTAAATGGAGCCCCGTTTCGAGGATCACAACCCTTAGGCACGCAAAAGATGGTTTCCCTGATTTTCGAAAAAGAGTAGGCTCACTGGGGGCTGTCGGGGAAACTTCATCATTCACAGCGGCACATATTTCAGTTACCCGCCGTAACGTGGCTGAAATACTGCCAAAACGGCGTAAACCCCCAAACAATCAATCTATTTCTATAGAAAATACAAATCAGATAGAGGGGCAAACACGGACCCCTGGACATGCCACAGGTGAGATCAGATGCCTAGGAAGAGTAAGCATCCCCTGTCGACCGGTCAAAAATAGAACATCCAAATACGAAACCGATATGGAAGATTGTTGTGTCTTCTATTTCTAGATCACATATATATATCGAATCGACACATTTTTTCTGAATTAAAGGAACAAGTTTCTGTAAGGTCGAAACAGTAAATTTATATCCAACGACATAAAAGTGCACTGGTTAGGTATTAAGTAAGATAAGTATTGTTACAAATATATCGAACTAAAATATGATATGAAGACAACAATTTAGAGGATCAAAATGTGTTTCTGGATAGCAATAATTCCTGTCCTTAATACATGATATGCTAATACTCTAATAAACAGACAGGATATCCTCATATTAACAAATGATATATAGGCAATTCTTACAGCGGTCCTTCTCTTGGGGGTATTTTATATTATAGGTGTAGTAGTCCTTGGCATTTCTTTAATTGGCCTAATGATACCTTGTTTCTCACCAGAGCAAAAAGGTGACTTTGGGATATTTCATGAAGATGTTCACTAGTAACATATTCGTTAATCATACCATTTTGCTGGAATAGTGTAAAATATTCAAGAAATAATTCTCTCATAATTATTGTTTTCTCCATCATCAAGCTATAAAACCCTAAGTTATCATAGAGTGTAATTTTCTGTTTTGAATACAATGATATCTCCATTATATATGCAAAATGTGAAGACAACGAACAGTGAACAATCCCATAAATCCTATAAAGAATACATCAAGCCCATAAATCCTATAAAGAATACAATGTCGAGAACTGGTCATACAAGGATATCTGGAAATCCCACACCTGGGAGCAGGTACCTAGGAGGATGAAGCATCCACTGTTGAGTGGTCACACTCACCGTGAGCCTGCTTTCTTGATTAGGTAAACGTAGAAATCCGTATTCAAAATCAGTACATAAAATATGTAGAGTGTAGCAATTTGAGTGAAACACGTCAGACAGCATTCGACATTGCAATCAGTTGTATTTGCAAATAAAACCATTATAAACACCACATCATTTCAAAGTGCTGACTTAAAAAAAGAATGGTATGCAAAATATGCTCTCACATATCCAATCAGTCGGGAGATATAAACACCATATCTAGGTGGTTACATAATATTGCTGTATAAATATGGAAAGTGGACGATGGCGTTATTATCAAGTTGAGGTATTAGTTTTATAGTCAACGTCTATGTTCAATAAAACGTTTAAATATTAAACAGGTGTGGAAGACTCTGTGATGTCTTTTATTTCGAGTTCACTGGGATATATCGGATGGACAAAGACACAAACAATGATATTGTTAGACAATCTAATTATGTGTGGTTAGTCATTTTAGTGCTTTAGATAGATATTTAGAGTGATAAACTACAAAATGGATAATTCAGTTTTGCATCTTGTAGGTTTTTGCACTCTATGAACATGTCATCATTTTAAATTTTTAATTAGAAAAGTATTGAATAAAAGGTTCAATTATGTTTACGTGATCGACACCATTTTCTTATAAATGGTCAAATGACAAGATCTTTGAAGCTATTCGGCTTCCGGAATATGGGCTGAGTGTGTTGATTTCATATCTTAATACTGCAAGGACATAAACAGTTTTTGGTGTACGCTTGCAATTCACGATTTCTATTTGGAAAATTGCCCAAGCTTTAAAATATGATCAATTTTCAATTTTGATGGAAAGTGCATAAATCATCAAAATTTGATGTAACAATCCGAAATTAGTTCGAGGAACGTTTTAATATTTCCCCGATAATTTCAATAATGTTGACGTTTTGAGAACCAGAAAGTGTTGGTGTCGCATTTCGTCCTTTGTCATTATTCTCGAGACTTCAATAACCATGCGCGATACTCATCTTATGTACATGTGGCGCATCGAACACGGAAGTCAGTTCATCAACAGAGAGTAATCCACTGCTGGACTGCGACCAGTGGTGTTTAGACAAATTGATGGGACCATCGTCAATGATAGACGTTTTCGACTGGTCTCCATTTGTTTACCGGCATTTACAATCCTTCTGTGTACATTTTAAGTGGACTCCAGAGTGCGTGTATTTTCTGTTAGATTTTGTATGCATTTTTCATACTGTGAAGAAGAGTCCGTATGGACTGTATATATAGAATTATAAGATCATCAGAATGCGAAATATCGTTATCTCTTGCAAATATATAATTGCATATTTTATTAATTATTCAAATCGTTTCTCATATATTAGCATTTGGTAGCATTCAAAACAATAATGATTCATGGTAACTGGCATTGCAGTTTTGTCTTCATTATTCAGACATTGACTAAAACTATTAAGGCAGACCTTGTCATAATCAGAAAAATAAACTCAACATTAACAGGAAGAAAATCCTGCAGCAAAAATTAAAATACGACTTGAATTTTGTTTTTTTATCAGCTAATTAGTCTGAAAGGGATAAAACAAGCTTACAAAAGTCAAGAAGGAAAGAAGTACCACAAAATGGCTTCCTCACAATGTATTGCTCTCTTATACAATGATATGCCTACTAGAAGTCACCCTTGCCATCGAATTACACACAAACTATGAATGCTCTAGCAGGAACATTATACAATCAATACAAGTTATGGGGATTTCATTACAATAGAAATATTATCTGATTTTTTTGTCACAAATCGTATCAAAATAATAACAACTTATGACAATCATGTTGACAATCATAATCATGAAACTGGCAAGCTATAGGTCAATGGATAGATTTATACTGCGGTCAACCGTCATATATATCAGCCTAACACGGGGAAGCAAAAACAACTTAATGGTGAAATGACCAAGTCGTGTTCACATTGGTATATTTCTGGGAATGTAAGGTTACAATAAGAAGAACCAAGGAGAGATGAAATAAGAATCCAATGGGTCACAAGGCTCACCTGTATTGTCCAGCCAGTATAGGAAAAATAAGTCACGTATTTCGGGACTAATTTCTGACTAATTTTAACGCCATTCTGCATCCTCATTCTGGCTCTAGGAATCATGATTTAATCAAACCCGAATTTGCAGTGCACATTGATTTTTACCACGGATTACTCCGTTTACTTGATCAAGATATAGGACTCACGGTGGGTATGACTGGTCAAAAGGGGATGCTTACTCCTCCTAGGCACTTGATCGCACCTGATGTGTCTAGGGATCCGTGTTTGTCCTGTTTTCGATTTTGCATCATTTATAGGATTTGTACGATGGATCACTATTTTCACTTTTCCATGAGTGTATCCGCATATTCATTATACTTTTGCTTCTACATAAAAAGAACGCTTTTGCTGTGTCGTCCAAATTAAGATATATCCAAGACGTTTTATCTATTAACAAACTTTCATTTATATGTCGACTCGATATATCCCAGCGAGTGAACTTGAAATAAAACCATCTTCCATATCCGTTTATATTGTAATGTTTTATTGAACATAAGTATAAACGGCAAACTAACAACTCAATTTTATGACAAATGAGATGACTGCATCTTCGTCATCAACTTTCCATATTTATGTAGAAATATTACATTACCACTCTCATATGGTGATTATGTCTCTCAAACGATTTGATACGCGAGAACATGTTTATATATTTCTCATTTTATACTAAGGCAAGCTATTTACAAATAAGTTGATGTTACAGGGGTTTCAAAAGTATCGTTCAAAGTCAGCATTTCACAAATTCTGTAGTCGCTATTATGATTGTATTTTTGCAAATACAACCTGCTGTTATATGGAATACTGTCTGATGTTCTTCATATTTAGATCATTCTTTTCATACTGTTTGTGGTTATGGATCACACCTAATCAAGACAGAGGACTCATGGCGGATGTGACTGGTCAACAGTTGATGTTTACTCCTCCTAGGCACCACCTGATTCCACCTCTGATGTTTCCAGTGTCCATGTTTGCCCTGTTTTCAATTCTTATTCCTTATAGGGTTTACAAAATTGATCGTTGTTCATGATCTTCACCTTCTTCATCAATATATTTTTTTTCACTATTTTCCCAATCATTTCCTATTGCAAAAGGAACAGAACGCCTCAATCGAAGGAACAGAGATTTCTTTTATCTAAGAATACTTTCAATGCCAAGTTGAAGAAGGAATAACACATTACAAACTTCCCTTTGAAGCATGAATGAAATTATAGATATCAGCAATTGCATATTTCTTTTAAATCTAATTGCTTAGTAGGGTAGCTCAACAAACATTGTTTCGACTGCTGATCTGTAGATCGTGGGTTCGAATCTAGGAAAGTCTCGATATGAGTGAAATAATATATAATCAATCAATAAATCGAGTCTAGGAAGGGCTTCAATTTTTTCCCCCCGATTACTAAAACTGCATTTCTTAATTCAATAAGATAAACTTGAAAGTTTTGAATTTCAAAAATATTATTGTACATATTCACTTTCCATACATATCAGATATCTCAAATGTATCATTGCTCCTTAATTGAAATTGGCCTAGTGGTCCTGGTTAAGAAAGTGGGAAATGTTTAAAAGGTTACACGAGTATGCGTTTAATGTGATCTAAAGAGACATGTGCATATGCAAGACTTTCACATATATTTATTGGCACGTGTTATGGAAATGGTAAATTTTGAAATTAACCTAAGTGTTTGTATTCTTTTGTCAAGCAATACTTCGATGAATAGGCAGTTTTGATTAAAAAAATATTAACATCAGTCTCTGAAAATCTCTTCTAACTTTTAAAAATGTGGTAGTGGTACAAAGAGTACCCAATTCAAACCTGATCTGGAATTCTTAAAGAAGCTCTCCATGTATCGAAAAATCAACACAAGACTTGCGCACATAATACATAAAGGAAATAAGCATAGATCACACCTTTGAATAGGTCAACAGTTTTCAAAAGAATATCTTATTTTGAAACTTTATAATTTGGAGCTCAGCATTCCAGAATTCGTGGTAGCTTTAACATAAGATTCACTTTTGTCGAACTCTGATACGCGTCTGACCTTAAGAAATGGATCATTAACCGAAATACGCTTACCCATATCAAGTTTATGGATCAGTTCGTACGAATGGACTCATAACGAAGGATAAATGAAATGAGGTTTTTTACTTTCCGACACCCTAGGTATATTGCAAGACGTATTTCTCTCCACACGCACGACATGTGAATGTTTTTATGTCATTTATCGCTAAAGAGATCCTGGGGAGACAAACTCGAAACATTTTATTTGTCATAGTCAAACATATAATGTGATTTGTCATATCTAAACTTTAATCAAAAAATTTCCCGTGCATGGTATACCTTCAACATACTTTCAATGTTAGTCTATTTTTTTTTCTATATACAGAATATCATGCAAATCTGTACACCAATCATATGAATACGGTTTTACATACATTATGATCTTTTCCTAACCAATCCATACAAGCATATCGACCTAGTCAAAGGAACAATCCATCAATTCAAGACATTTTATGAACACTATAATATATGTAATCCCACGAATATCTTCATGCAGAGACATTGACCATATCACAGTGTGAATCTTCACTGTCAAAATGCAATATAATCAATTATCAAACATGATATATTAAATCATATTATCATATATTTCTTACATCAGATTCTACTTTCGGATAGAAAATATATGTATAATAAATAACTCAGAACTTACCACCCAAATATTTCTCCGAAACTAGATTTTTAAAAAACTAATGAATATGAATTTTGTGAAGAAACCTGGATTTCAAACATTTTGAATGAAACACACACCATGTTGGTGTATTGAGATAAATATTACATTTGCTATACTATGTCAGTGGTAAAGATAGGAAATGATTAGTTTCGGTCATCAATTTGTAGAAAAAATTACTTTAAAAAAATAGAAAATTTCACCTATATGTAAATGATACGCATGCAAAAGTGCGAAATAAAATAGGGTAGTGGTCATTGGGCTATTTTGGTTAAAATGCCTTCATGATAGATGACTCGTAAACGTCTGTTTGAAACATAAACCTGGACGTCTGCTCCGTACGGGCGTCGTCAGTCAGTTATATGCCAAAACTGCCAGACAGACAGAGAAACAGCGGTTATCATCGGGAAAACTTTTATGGTGGAACAAGAAGTTCAGGGTTAAAGCTAAGCGAGGTCTGCTTTCAAGTGTTGATGTCTATATCGTCATGTTGACCTGGTCCACACAGGTCATCACCATAGAGCACTTACTTGTCTTATATATGTGTCGTATTTATTGAAGCTTTCGACGTCCCATTGCTTGGACAAGTTGTCTGTGGTTGTGTAGAACGTACACACACATCTATGATGTAACTCTAAGCGCGAAGCAACTTCATCCAATGAATAGTTTCTTGCATCACTTTATACAACAGAAAAAAATGTGACGTTTTTCTGCAACGTCTGCATATAGTACAGTAGTGTGCACATGTTAGATATCATATCCTATTTTCACAGTCTTTGTATCTAAACAGTTCGTGTATCAGACCCCACAAAAGAGGGCGTCAACTTGAAGAAGATGAGAAGAACTTGAAACGCCGGGCAAGTTTAGTTGGATTCCTGAGAAACGTGTTAGGGACAAAATGGATGAATCCGATACGATTGCGGGAATAAGATAATTTGATACCATTGTGTGTGCAAATGTTTAAAGGGGTAAAGGATATAAGGATATTTTGCATTGCAGAACTTTAAAATACCCCCATTATAATGTTTTATTGTCATAACTTGAATTTTCTGAATTTAACACCTCATTGTCTTAAAATTTATAATTAGTTCCCCTTATATAGTCGCGTTTGCTTTTTCTTAATATGCAGTGTATTTGCAACTGTATATTAGTTATTTTTTCTGTCTTAGGAGATTTATCAATGCATCTCAAACTGGATTCTTAAAAATGATGAAAATAGTATTCTGTTTAAAATATTTCCTACTCCTAGTATAATGTAAAGATAAAATAACAACCAGGGACTTTTATATATCCTTAACAGTTTGTAATGTTCAATTAAATATGGTGGATGTTAAAGAAATTGGACAAATTTGTCTTCAGAGTCTAAAGTCACAGACATACTGTCTGATCTTTGTAATAACGTTGGAAGAAAAAAACCTTTTCAATGTAGCTTGAAAGAAGCAATTTCGGGGAAGATTTATATTTTCCGAATGCTAAGATCGGGGTAAGATGAAGACCTAAATTATGAACGGTGTCCCCAAGCTAAATAAACCAACATCATCTGCCGGGGTACTGAATATCATCCAGCACATTGTATCCCGGAGCTCCCCTTTATAATTTGTGTCAACATGCTTCTTTTCGTAAATTCTATTGAAAATGTATCTCTCACAATAATGGAGGGCGTGAAATTAGACTCCAGTTGTAGCGTTCTGGCCACAGAAGGTCGGAACAGGTTTGCTGCAAGTCTCTGTAAGGGTCTTAATGGAGTGTTTCCATCTTCGGGCGACATTTTATTGTTATCTAGAGGTACACCTGTTGATGTGTTGTCGCCCACAAAAAACGTAGATGATACAGTTGTAGAGTCCTTTTTATGTTTCTTTGGAGCTTTACAACCGCACGAAATTTTCATCTTTGTAAATAACAAATCATTGTGTAAAAAATCCAAACATCACTCTTTCGAAAGCTGAGACCAATAAGTAGTTATTAAGTTAATCACGCAAACACTTCTTTGACAACTGATATAGGAAACAGGGCTATAATGGTATAGAATACAGATTCAAACATTACTTCAAATCACGGTTGCTGTCATTTCCATTACTAGACTGATAAAACTTCGTAACTTGTTTTCTCTTTCTTGGCAATTTTCAATGTACAATTAACTTATTTTTACTTTTCTTGTAACTGACGTGGAGGAAATTTAAACGTAATAGATTTTGTCTTTCAAAATTTGAAATAGTAAAAAACAGAGACATTTAAGGATTTCTTTCGGTATTATATACAACAGGTGTGCTGATGAGGTATTGTGTTAAGGAAGAAATGTATAATTTTGCTGAGTTTTGAAATTTTTAATTCCGACGAATAGTGTTGTATCACCTGCAATAAATTTAACTAAATTGGAGGGAGTATCGTATTCAGAATGCTACTACAATTTCTATCAAGCAAATGACTGCACAAAAGACACAACAATAACTGTTGATTTCTTTTCTCATATATACATATTTCCGAAACCTTCTCTTAGTCTATGATAAAAATTATCAGAGTGACACACCTTAAGTTGTCCAACTAAGCACTGGATGAACTCTTAAACATTTTATAATTCCTACATATATAGACAAGAAAAATGTCTTATAGACGTCAAACTTTTAGATTTTAGGCGAAATTTTAATATACATATCACTAATGCTTGTACGTAGGCTGTAAGGCAACTGGATATACTAAGCGAAGTGGAATAAAAACTTAACAAAAATTGGAAAAATGAAATTCTATAATTCCATTATACACTATAATGTCAAATTTTAATTATTATCCACTTACATGGCATTTTGATGGTGAGCAAAATACCCAGAAAATCGGAGAAAAAATCAAGAACGGGCACTACGTTTTGCTTAAGAAGACTATGCTGACTTCTGCGAAAGATGTTTTGAAAAATTAAAATTGCCTCACTTAAAACCAGAAGAATGAGGACTAAAGTCTTGGAGACCTTCACAATTATATGTAAGAAATTACCTGTGTTTTTAAATGATCTTGGGATCTTAAAAGAAAATTTATATGACTTTAGATACCCTAAGAGTGCAGAAACACTGATATTTCAGACAATACAGTTTGGGAAAGGTTTGTTCAAAGCTGTGGAACGTTTTACAACATGTAACGCTAAACATGATATTCTATGACCAGTTTGCAGCATATTGTCCCGGTGCTGCGTGAAAAATGCCACTGCAGTGCCTGCAAGTTACTTCATGTCTGAGAGATTGTTTATGTAGTTATTTATGTCTATTTTTTGTTGGTGCCATTTTTTGTTTGTCATAGTTTGTTTTTTACCTCTAGACGCAGTTTATCAGTCGTGTGTGTCTTCCCTGTCTTTGTATTTGTTTGAGTCAATTCTCTATTTTTATATATATTTTTGATCACCTGTTTTTGAATTTTACTACATTTATTCAAAGTGCATACATGTCAAGTTACTTGTGTTTATTGTTTATCTTATTCATATGTCAATTATTTTAAGTATTTGGTAATACGTTGATTATGCTTAGAGTCAGTTAAAGTCGACTCTAAATAGAATTTACTTCCTTTTTCACTTAGATATAGTAGTAACTACGTAACAACAAATCAAATGGAACCATGGATGAAGATCCTGCAAGCATACTTGAAATGGATATTTTCCTGTTAAAACACATTGCTGGTTCAAGGATAAGGTCATCGTTGAAATAAATATCTGAATACAAAGGAATATAGATTTATATAAGGAGACGTTCGAACATGCAGGGTGCAACATGTTTTTATCGCGCGTATCTCAATATTATTCCCTCACAGTTATTTTTCTAAAGTAGCACAATTGATCTGCGAGTCCCTCAGATTAAATTAAAATATTTCCTTCGCTCAATTACGAACGCCGCATAGTGTTGACTTTGTTCTTTTTGAAAAACGGGCGGCCAAAAGAACCTCCTTTGAGGGGAGAGTTCTCAATGCAGTAATCCTATGATATGGATATTATGGACCGTTCTCTGAAATCGATGGTGAACAAAAGCGACCCTTCAAAAGACGGATGATGTCTGAAGCAGCCAAGACATCCTCTGAATAAAACTTCCGTTCAAAGACTAGAAATCATATTGTTCCGGAAAAGTTGACCAAGAGGTGATTCCAAGGCGATTTATATTTTTTTTTCAGCATTAACTTTGTTTCCTCTTTGCAGTACATGTTTTCTATTGTTTCTTAGCTGTATAACCTTCAAGAAAATCCGATTTCTAAGCTTCCTCTATCGGTTTTAAAACGCAGACAAAAAATTTACTTTTCGTCCGATTGAAACGATTTTTTTGTATTAAAAACCCCACTTTATTTCACATTTTTATTAAAAGAATGCTAAATGTAGTTTGATATTGTTTACAAGGATCTTAGAAGCTTGTATTGTGGTCATTTAGTATCAATACTTTGATATCGTACAAATATATCCATTCCTAATAAATATGTAATTCAAGACATTTTTCATGATACTGTCTGTTGTTAGGGAGACCTAGACTATTTTATCACCTCTAAACACAATTGTAAGGAAATAAAAAGTAATCCCTAAGTATTACATAACAGGGCACATCAAAACTACAGTCAAAAAACCATTACCTATTGTCTCAATTTTCAATAATCATTATATATCTCCTGTAGACCCCTATCATTATTTAAAACCATTTCTTAAATCAAAATGTATCATATAGTAATTTTGAGAAGAATGTTGCAATCTGACTATAAACAGTATGTGAAAATGCGGGTTCCTCATTTCCCAAGTGTACTCTCAGAGAATGTTTAGATCACCATCATATACATGAACGTTAAACGTTATCAAGAAACCATTGAGAAGACATTTTGCACGACTATTTTGTCTTCCAGAAGATCTTCCAAGGAGAAAAAAACCTCCTCTATTTTAAGGTTTAATTAGTTTGTTTCCTCCAAATTCTTCACAGAATGTCATTTGCGACCGAACGACCGACTGTCTCTTAAATTGGAGGCCATTGATAAGGAATAAATTCATCTCTGCTTTAACGGGCATCCCATCAAATGGAAATATTTAATACGGGAAATAAATCGGTTGTCAGCAGGGTGTCTTTGTAGGAAGGTGTTTTTGCCATGTCTTTTCTTCGGGCTAACTTCCTGAGAAACACTCTATCATATTACATTTCAACACTAGGATCTAATGGCTTTGACATAACATTTTAAAGGCTAGAAGAAGTTGTAGAGAGGCGAGTTTGCAGAACGCTACGGTATTGTTTTCATTGTCGCGACCGGGGAAGTTGCGACCAACTTGTGTCTTTTCAAGATATTCTTTATTCTACACAACTCATTTTTATTTGGGAGTATCACGACATCCAGAAATATTGTAAAACTACTTAATTACTTGCAGACAAATATGTCCATGCTATGCAATATTTGTTTATTCTGCGGTAGTATTTTTTAAATCCCTAGTTGGTGATGTTTCTCGAATGTGTATCCTCTGTAATAGCAGAGAGGGAACTTAATAAACATAAGAGTTTAGTATTAAGTACCCCAATATTGAATCACGTGTAAATTCGATGAATAACAGGACGTTTTAAAGAAATGCAGTTATAACATTTTTATTAATCTTATAGATATTTATAGTGACTGAATTACAGTTGGGGAAGGAAAGTATAAAATGTTTTGCACCGTGAAAAACTTAATTTCCTACAATTACAGAACATTACGTTGTTATAAGATATTCTATTTTATGTTTCACTGATTTTGGACTATAGACACTTAAGCAGGAACAGGATTGACCGAATTATAACTAATCACTATAAAAAAATAGATCTGGACATAAACTTGTGTCTGTTGAATTACAATCGTAAGATGTGATAGAACTTGAAATATCTTTAATGATTAAATTTCCTTGGTGAAATAAAAGCGAAAGTTGCCACACCCAAATTTTTAAATCATTCGGGGAAAAGAACAAGATACACTATACAAAATTGTCATTTCGTTGTCATATATTTTTTATATATCCTGCGACCCTTAACATTTCTCCAGCAACGAAGGGCACACATAGATGAAAAATAAGATGAAAAGTTAAATGGTTCATTGCATTTTATATGCAAGCTTCAAATGACAATCTTTTAAAATCTTCGGGACAAAAATCCTCTGAAGTGTGAAATTTAAAACCTGGAAGCAAAAATTGCTATTCATTTCTTATACTCAATAAAGACTGCGCAGACAGTGTGCTGGATACTTAGGTCAAATTTCGCTTCATGATTCTTCCTACAAAATGCTTTGATACTCGACTTTTGTGTTGCATCCTAGTGGTTTTGACATACAATGCACCTTTTGTACGTATCTTGAAAACCATTTTGTTTTTATTATTTTGCTATGATTTAATATTTCCTTTCCATTTATCTATTTGCAACGAAATTCACACCATTGCTTGATTGAATACTTGTTCGATACATTTCTCCATTTGTTTATTACCCAACATTGTATCCGGCAGAAACGCATGCGCACATTAGACAAAGAAGGCATCCCCTCTCAGAAGCAAATCCGAAAATTGAAATTTGTTTTAAACACGGATTCCGAACAATGTTTCGCAACAACACGTTTATGAAGGCCTATAGGCACACATATACACACAGGTAACTCATGATTGATAGATGACACACTTACGTTTCGTACCTGTCGTCTGCATAGCCGTAACAAATTTTGTAGCGGACTCCGTTCCTTCTGCTCCGTGTTTCTGCATCTGAATTCACTGAATGTCCAGCCTTTAACACTTTAAAAATCACGAATCCCTTGACCACATCCAGCGGCGGATTAAACAGTACCGTGTGCTGACTTAATGAAGGGCATCCGATTTACATATTTTTCTCTCGTGACCTGGTTTCTCGCCATCATCATGGTCAAACTGCACTTTTCTCATTCCGAATGCAGGTATATTGCAGCTTGTTTCTGTTTTCTGGCCACTATTCCATTCGTGAAACCATCCTCGTCTACAACTAGTGTTAATCTGATGTGCTATTTCCTATTAACATTCAGTGTTATGCAAAATTTTTGTGAGTGCAATTCAGATTTCACATTTGCAATTGTAATGAAGCAGAGGCTTTCTATCATCCCGACGTGAAACTGTATTAATATTTTACACAGAATAAACTAATCAATGTTGATTTTCCTGAGACGCTTAAGAATAAATGGAAGAATACACTTCTAACGTTGACTATGTATATAGTTTAATTTCTAATGGAGATCATATGCAAAAAAGAGGGGAAAGGAAACTTCTCATTTGCAAACCAGATTTGATCAAATAAGTCGTGCTACAACAATTTATAGGCTAGGAACGCACTCTGTATAACTCTGACATGTTTTTGTTGTTAAATAAGAGAACCAGACAGAAATAATGGTATATAGAAACCGTACACTCATATTCCTTGCTTGGATGACGTAACTGGGCACGTAATGAGCAATTTTGTGCAACAACTTTATTTAAAGCAACAACAAAAAACGAAACTTTTATGTACTATGCATTCTTGAAAAGCTCCAGTTTACATCTAGCTGAAGTCTTTTTTATTTTGGTCTATCTGTCAAATGTGCCTCTTGGAAATTGTTAAATCTATGCGTTCCAAACATGCGTTATACCAGAAATATTTTATGTAACAAAGGCCAAAGAATTGTGTCCAACAAGACTTAAATAATCAATATCTTAGTTTTTTCAGTCGACTTGTCTATACAAAGGGGTATGTGCATATTCTATGAATGTGCCCCGATCAAAATGTAATTTAAAAGAAAATACAGAACTGCTTTGACATTCATTGGCAACATATTTTATTTAAGGAAAATTGATACTGTCAAATGATTCCAAAATTAATTATTTTGCATCATATCAAAATGCATAATTCATTAGGTAAAGTTTTTAAATGATCTTTATATTTGATTTTATTAAATCTTTGCTCTGGAAATGGAAGCCAAAATCGAATTTCGTTATAGACAAATTTCGTATCTTTTGCAAATTTAAAAACATTTTACCAAGCAACTAGATAAGGCAGAGGACGTTCAAAGTTGCCCAATCCTTTTGTTACAACACATATGCAATAAAATATGTTCAAATCAAAATTAGGCACAAGAGTATACAGTTTAGAAATACAAGGAAAATACTTTAGATAATTTCGACCCAACGGTTTGTAACAGATCGTTTTACTAGGATTGAAATTTCAACATTTTATATCAAATCATTCATCAATAAATAGTTAAACAGCAACCAATACTTTCCAATGAGTCTGAATTCAACTACACGACAAAATTATTCTGTATCATATAAAAATTAAGGGATATGTTTAGCGATTTGTGGACTTGTTTACAATTTCACACGCCCGATAGGAACAATTCAATATCAGATCTTTGTGAATCAATTCATCTCTTACATCGATGTCAACGAAAGGGGAAAATTAAGAAAATACTTAAAGCCTCCCATCTGCCACAATCTAAGCCCGGGATGTCATTCATTAAATATTTCTTAGATGGCACTTAACACGAATAAGCGAAATTAGAACTTAATGCTGATCTTGGGGCGGTTTGTAAAACGCAACTTCCATGGTTGTTGGTTCGCTCTGTGGTCTGTAATGCTGATTTATGCAACAGAAGAGGCTGCCAGAGGGTTCATGTGACAATAGCTTCTCTGATGTAATAACGAGTTATTAAGTCATTTTACTCTTATCCAGAGAGTTAAACAGCAGTCATAACTTATCGGATCTGTAGACGTTGCATCGTTGATGTCAAAATTGTTTGTAAATAATAAAATTGTGGTGCATGATTCACTCTTCTGGCACAGCTGAGATGGTTCTCCTGCAAGGTATATGCAATTTACACATCATTCACACTATTAACCGTTAACTAACCGTGGAGACATTTATCATAACCTTGGCGTGGTGGTTTGAATTAAAAGAATCTGTCTCGGGGAAGACCTTAATATGATATTCTTACATAGTATCATTGTCTTCTGCCAAAGTGTGATTGATTGATTGATTGATTATATATTGTTTTACGTCCCACTCGAGAATTTTTCACTCATATGAAGACGTCACCATTGCCGGTGAAGGGCTGCAAAATTGAGGCCTATGCTAGACGCTTATGGCCTTTGAGCAGGGAGGGATCTTTAACGTGCCACACCTGCTGTGACACGGGACCTCAGTTTTTGCGGTCTCATCCGACGGACTGCCCCATTTAGTCGCCTCTTACGACAAGCTAGGGGTGCTGAGGATCTATTCTAACAACCCGGAACCTCATGGGGTGTCAAAGTATGAAAATAACTTTGTGACTGTATCAAAGTATATACGAATAGTATCAAAATGAAGCAGAATAGTAATTGGAAAGTATTTGAAATGGACTATAAGCTCTCGTATGTCAGCTTCAAATGTCAGTTGTATTCTAGCAACAAATCCTATGATTGAAGCTAATGTTTTTTCTTCAAATATGAAAAAAGTTCGATATGTATTGTACGATCCACTTCAGAATATTGTTTTATCATGTGAAAATGTTATCAGCTTTATTTTGACCTCTACATGCGTTCAAGGTCGTACCAGTGATGGTTAATAATATCCTTTTAGAAAGACCCGTGACTCTCACATTTAATGCCATGTACTTGGAGAATGGTTAGGAACAGTCATTACTTTTGTTAAACGTCTTAAGTGTGACGGGACGCCGGGATCGAGAATCAAATCATAAACTTCGAGTCGCAAAGGGAGCACCTTAACTGCCAGTTGAAAAACTGACATCTTATACTGAAATATTAGTAATGACAATGTTCATTTCTTTTCATTCGATCGTACCGCAGCTCAGTGGTTAGAGCGTTCGTACCCTGGCCGTGTTAAATGTATGACGTAAAAATAGGTAGTGATTGCTCCTTCACTTATAGCTGGTGACATCTCATCATAAGAGCAAAATTTTCGACGGGACGTAAAATAAACAACAAACAAATCATTTAGTCGTATAATATGTTAAGAGCAACATATATGTATCCCACATTGTATAATATCCTACATTTAATTTATACACTGCTCTGATATAAGGAGATGAAAATACTTACAGCATTTGTGATTGGTGATATGTATTTCGTAAATAAATAAATGCCTCAGCAAATGAATCCCTTTCTTGTGTTGTGTATCTGTCTATTTATACAAACGTATAGTGATACAAAATTTATGCTATGGATTTCGCTCCATTACATTCATTGAAATTATGCTTATTTATTCTAACCCCGTGAGAATATTTTTCACACTTGAATTAACAAGCAGTTATATATGCAGCAGACAACCCCATTGCTCTCCATGAATGATACTACTAAATAAATTTACATACTACACATATAAAAGCCATTCGATAGCGTAAAATTACACGCGCGGCCTTCCAACACAAAAAAGGCCCTAGACAGAGAAATAAGTAACATATATAGCTAGGGTAACTGCGGGAGCAATGCGATAAACGGGATATTTGTAATGGAAATTAGTCATTGTAAAAGTTTCATATTTATGAATGAAATCCTTGATATGGTTTACCAACTGTAATATAATTAGATAAGCAGAGTTAGACCAAAGCGAAGAGGAAAGAAATCTTAAACGAGACGAGCGCGCGTACAGACGTGTCGCCGTGATGAAAGACACCAAAATCGTTTTAACAAAGCACAAGAATACTACATTACGCGATATGGGGGTCTGACTTTAAAAGCCTTAGACAGCGTCTGTCAACGTTTTTGCAGGTGTTCTTACCCGACCAGATTTCAACTAGTTTCCGTCATCATTCCATTTGTTTCATATATATATATATATATATATATATATATATATAAACAACAGAATGAATCCTATACCATGCCGGCAACCATGTCATTGTGTTACAGGATATCTAACGTTATTTAGGTGTCACCAATAAACACATCATTGCTACTTATACAGCGGCAGTCGTCGGGTTGATATGTTTAGGATATCATTACTTAACTATGAACAGATTTTGTACGTCTATCTCTCAAATCTTGTTTTGGGTAGGAAAATCTGTTGTGTTATATCAGACTTGACAATGTTCATGATGTAAGTTAAGATAGAGTACAAAATGTCGCTACATTGTTATTTTTCTAAAGTTTTCCTTTGTTTTTAAGACACATTACATTTATATATATATTTCTCTCTTTTGCACAATGTGTCAAGAAATTTGTATGTCGAGTTTTCTCACCTTCAAGCATGAAAACAAGTTAATTTATCATACATGTGTATTCATATGTTTGAAATGTTGGTTTCTGGAATGATTGTAACAGATAAGTTTGAGAGTAATATGAAAATCACTTCTTTTGACATGTTTGTTGGAACGAGTGGCACCGCCATATCCTACAACACCGCAATCCTTCGCGTCATCCATCACGCTGTTCGTTGCTAGGTGAAAAGAACGATGTTCACTCTATTCAAGGGCTGTAAACGTTACCAAATTTGAATCCCCCAAAAATGGCTTGTTCTTTTTAATTTTTTTAAATGTTTTTATATGTCTTCTTTAAAGGGTGGATATCTTTATTGTAATATTTATATATTAAAGAATGTGTGTTTTAAAAATTGAATATGCAAATATCTTATTTTGAATGACTTTCTCAATATAATACACGCAACTGGACTATCATTTTTTTTTTATCTTGGATGAATTGTCAATATACTTATAAATATTCTAATATTTAGCAACAATATTATTTCGTGACAAGTCCCCCCCCCCCCCTTAAAATATGAGCTTTGTAGATTAGAACAGTTTTCCTCATGTATATTCATATTATATCTAAATGTAATAATACTCACAGTTTCATAGAGAGAATACAGTGAATTAGTTATTGTACAACTGTTTGTGATTACTGATTAGAAAATGTTGATACTCAACATTGGGGACCTTTGTCGTTTTTTGCGGCTTCAACGATTTACCGTCTGCCTGTTTCCAAATTAGACATAACTTTTTTGATAAATTTGACACACAGACAATAAAGTATAAAATATTGAGAAAGTGTTTTAAAGACAGACCAATATTTCATAGCGCCAATTAAGCACAGATCGTGAACTAAAGTGGATCAGTTTATCATCTTTCTAATTTCTGCCAAGCACGTGTTGACTAAAAGTTAAGTATTTAGTTAATATGACATAGAGTCTTTGTACAGTAAATTACTGTAATTGTGTATTTCTGGTTTTGTTCGAGTGTGGACATTTGTCATGGGAACCTTTTTCTTCTACATTAAGGAAAATCCCATTAAACGGGGACAATTTCTCTTATAATTCATTGGTTTCAGTATTAAAACAGTCCAATAACGAACGTTCATTGACCTGACGGTTTTACCTTTCTAACTTTGTTGATAATTCTGTGCAGTTGCACATCATGTAATAATTTTAATGCTATTAGAACGTATATATACAGATCTCGCACAATATGTGATTATTCCAATGATATAAATGGAACTCCACGGTCGATTTTAACAGTCTTGACATAATTACTTATAAAGCATTTAGACTTTTATATTCCTTCAAGTCGCTGGAAATGTTAGCGCAATACAGATGCTGTGTCCATTTATGTTCCAAGGCAAATTTGGGATTGAATTAAAATAACAAGAAGATACAATCAGGTATTAATGAAGTATTTCGCTTATTGTGCTTTGCAGTCGCTCTTCACATTATTGGGGAAAGGCGTTGATCTATCTAATGTCAAATAGCTATCATTGAAATCGTATATCATAGACATGTCTTACATCTTATTGGACGTTTTTACCAAGTCATTACAATTTCAATAAATCTTGGTTAGGGCAATCAAACCTCTTCCTTGGGATTCACAATAGGTATACCCTAATTTAAAGAATCTTGAAAACACAGATCACAATGTGGTTTGTGTAAAATCCCTCAACAGTGAACAAAAGTGTACACTTTTTGACATTTACGCAACATAAATTCATAATTTTTAAGAGTGAAGTCCTATGCTTCGCTGAGTTTGGATCTGTAAACATATTTGATGTTCTTGCAACAACAAAAAATGATAATGACTGAGAAAAGAAGTAAAGATAATGCTTTGGGGTGATTACATTTAAGACTAGATATCTACAACTGATGTACCTAGTCTTTATTTTTCAAAATACTGCGAATAAGAACAGAAAAAAAAACCCCAGCACCTTTGCAAGGTTACACGATAAAGTACAACAGACTTCAGCAAAATAAAAAAAAAGTGAAAATAAAACAGTAATTTAAACGCAAGATGACAATAAATTTTGGATGTTAATAGATGTTCTACATATGCTACCAGGAATTCCCACACACACCCACTCCTAGATTCACAATTTTTCACACTCGTGGCCTATGCTGCATTAAAAGTGACGGATGATAGTCAGCTTTGTTGCGACCTCAACTATATTTCAAAACTTTAAGTGCAATTACCAGGAAATTGTGGTATGCTGAACATTTTTGCCTAAAATAAATGAAAACTTCAGATTTTTTTTAATGGTCCATCAAGGTTTATGTAATATTGTGGCCCAAAAAAAAAAAATGGGAGTAACGTAACTTTAATTGTCCGACATTTCTTTTTTATGGCAAGTTTTCTTCGTTAAAAAAGTTTCATGAGGTCCTTGATTATTATCAAGTACAAAACATTATCATATATCCAAACAATCTCGAGTTCTTTTTTTGTATTCTTTTTTCCAAGAATGCTTCAGAAATCCTAATTTATTGATAATGGTATCTTTGGCTTCAGGAAAAGAAATAAAAGTAAGTGAAAATGTGTTGCACTAATGTAAACTTGTGCATCTGAAAAATTCCATTAGTGACGTCATTTTTTAACATTTGAAAATGACGTACAAAATAGATTTCAAAGTCTTGCTAAGCAACCTTTTTCCTTTCTAAGTGATTGTTTCATGTATGCTACTTAATGCAGTGACTTACAACTTTGATTGCTTCACTCGAAAAACGCAACTAAATAATGAAACTTCGCTTTACAATTCTTGTTTTCTCTTTATATATTATATACGAGGTGCGTGTACTTTACATGCACTCTTCAACCTTCGCACTGTTCATAAAAGTAATTTGAAAGTCAAACTTAATGAATTCTCAGAGATTTGAGAAAATGGGTTTATGTGAAAATATGTACAACAACGTGCTCGTATTTGCTTTTCCATACTGTGCAGTGATTTAAGAAAAAAATCAAATTTTGATTATGTAGGGAGAGGGAGAGAGAGAAAAAAGATGGCTTTTTTCCCTCAAAAATATAAGCCTTTAAAGCAGCTCTTTATTACGAGGAGTTATATTCGCAGCTATAAAGATTAGGTAGATATGATTATGTTCTTTTTTCATTAAAGTTTTGTATGAATAGATATTCTTTTAATGGCCTGGTTCATTAGCTGTTAAATGGTGCGCAACTTCCAAACTTCTCACATAACGCTTTAACTCCCAAACAACATGGCTGACCACCATACTGGGAGTTTATTGAGATCCAAATGATAGATAAATTTTATAGAAACGAATTTATCGCCGGGTGTTACTTCAAGAAAATGTTTCATCACGGGCATTTATCAGATCCCAGCAGAGAACGTCTATTATTTGATTTTTCACGCCTTTTTCATGTCTATTTTATTGCAGCAGTCAAAAAATAATATTTACATGGATTACAAATTCTAAAACACCGTAATGAAAACATTTCTTTTCATTAGAAACATATGCTTGAGTTGAATACAATATATGGCTGATATTTCTATATCATATTACATAGGACAACAACGAATGTGAGCATGACGACGCATTTTTAAAATCTTTTGTAATATGACCTTTAATAGTGTCATTTTAGCAAACAGAGACGTGTGTGTGTGTGTGTGTGTGTGTGTGTGTGTACAAAATATTATACAGAATTTCTATAAGGAACATAAGATCTATAGAAATGTATGATAAATATCGATTTATGAAAAAGTTACCACATTGCGACCTTCACACGTGTTTCCTTAAAAATATTAATTTATTGAATAATTTTACTCTTTTGGAATATAATCATCCGCACAAAACTAATCTTAACCTTTCAAAGAGTGAATCTATTTCAATTCTTTGATTTATGATAAGAAAAAAAAAAACAATGCACAATTTTCAGCAGGACTGATGTGCTTTGCAGCATAGAAATTGTTTTCAAGAAACAAAGTATTCAGTCTGAAGGAAATCTTCACTTTTATAATTTATGAAACCCGTCATAGATCCGTACTGCCGGGGTCTGTGGAATTTCAAATTTAGGAGACAAGTTCAGGATTCCTGCTCTTGAAGAGTTGTGACGTCAGAACAAAACCACGTGACTTACCAATACCATTCTATATCGGGTATGAGTATGTCTCCCGCATTCTGATTGGATAATATTTAATTCTTCATGTCAATTTCTTTTAAAGATGAAATATTCTTATTTCGAAAAAGAAAATGAATTTATGAAACATGATTTACAAACTATATATGTATACTTAGTATGTAATAACACTGTATAATAAGATACTAAAACTTTTTAACAACATTAAAACAAGTGTATAAAGATATTAAAATCGATCACCAAAATAAGAGCAAGCTGAAACTGATGCATACAGTTATTCTGTACATTCATACACAATCGTTATTAGTCATTTGCTGTGCTCTATGATAGTTCTTATCAAAAATAAAGTTTATTTACATATAACAAATTACAAATTCTAGTCATAAATTAAAATTACACTTCTACTGACGTATGCAAATTCTATGTTAATTTCTAATAAGGTTGTGTACTTTGTAATTATACTCTGAATTATTTTAAATAAATTCCACTTTCTGGTATAACCATGTCTATAATCTGATTCAAATGCAAATGCGAAAATTCTTGTACAACAGTTGTTTATGCATTGAGCACTTTGAGCGGACATGTTTATTTGGAACCTGTGCTCTAAGTTTTTAGTATCGGCTAAATTGTCTTATAATTCCAATCGTGTTTCAAATGATTTGAAAAAATGATTGAACTGTTCATTTTTTCGTGATTCTTAATCATCCAGAATTAAAAAAAAATAAATGAAAATACTAGCTATAAATGAATAGTTGCCATGTGCAAATATTTGTCAAAAAGATCTGGAATATCCCTTTTCTGTTCTCATATCTATATAAAGTGAAACACTTAGCTCTTACGTATAGTAAGAGCTAAGGCGTCCTGATATTATGCATTAACATTTACAGATTTTTATTTTCTTCAAATGATAAAAACTCGGCACTCAACATACCTCTAGAAATGCAATTGCTAAAATTGAAAACATACATCTAGATCTTTATATGATATTATTTATTTCTTATCCAGACTGCATGCCTCTATTCGTACGTCAACATGAATTGTCGTCTGGCGGACAGACAAGCAATCAAACCTGCAAGACTACACACACCACCATTTCGTTAGATTAATGGGTAGCAAATTTCGTGGATTTAGCCAAATGAGCAGTTTTCGTGGGCAGACAAATTTGTTTTCATGGGCAGCAAATTTTGTGTGTTGCCCAACAGTGAAACTTAAAAGGGCATTAATTTTCGCACTGTAGATTAAGTGTGCTAGTTTCGTTGAAATTTAAATTTGCAAAACTGTACTGCTGTCAGGGTTGAACAAGACCTTGAAATCAACGAAAATTGTTTTTCAACGAGTAATAATAAAAACCACAGAATTCATCAAGACACCAAAACATCATCATCTTCCTTTACAGTCTTCTAAATATAACTAACAGCAAATTCAACTGCACAATGAAAATTACCAAGTTGATTTATTCAGATATTTGCATAGGCTTAGTTTCCAAACGGCATTTGCGAAACACCATTTAGCACCGACTATATATCTAGTCACATTAAAAGTCAATGATTTACCGAAGCTAACAGATTTATTTGATATGTATATGCTTTATAGCTAAATTCATTTCAAGGACGAATTATTGTGACAAAAACTAAATTTACAATATTTTAAATGACATCACGATACTTTACGTTTTTAATGCATATGGTGAGGGTTTTATTTTATTGTGGGAGGCATGCCGTGTCTTTTTGTCTGTGATTTCTTATTTTGTATGTTTTTTGTATTTCCCCTGGTTATTACATGTCCGTAGCATACATTGTAAGATTGCAAATTAATTTTCTGATTCAAAAAATGACATTTATGGCGAGGCAAAAATTACAATGTTAAGCATGGATCGCATGTTGTATACTTTAGCTGAATTTCCTGGAATATATGTAAGTTAGATTGTTGAAGAAAAGTCTCCCACGCGTTTGTAGGTGTAAATATCACCAGTCTGCAAATTATTTATGCACATGTATTAATTTTAATTGCTACCATTACGTGTTACTTCTATGTCTGATTCAACGTCGGCCGGAGCATATTTTATGTGCATGTACTACAGTTGAATTATAATACACTGGATTTTCAAAAACTAGGTTTCATGTTTATTCATTTAATGTTAATTCATTAAATAAAATCTTCGTACTGTCACCGTCTTATCGAGTCCTTAAACATTACCTCTTTCAGAATGATGGTGCAGTAATCTTGTGTAACTGCGATGTAACATTATGTCACCTGGATCACATAAAATTGACCCGCTTCTGAATCATCAGTCCCTGTTTGCATATATATACAGTAGATTTGTAATATCATGTCAGAGAAAATTCGGAATAAATGAATACTAGTATATTTGAGTTCGTGAAATGTGAACCGACGCTTTGATTTGGATTCATCCCGAAAAGAGATTCCAAAATCTTCAATATTTCCAATATTATTCAAAATCAGTGAAAATCCATAATGTCCACCTTATATAATGTAATATACAATTATAGCCTTTTGATGAAGTCAATATGAATCATGTGCTTTCTTCACCTTAATGTATCATCGTTTTGTTTAGCCGATCCCAAGGTCATTCAGTGGTATAATGTGAACTCCAAGTACATTGATCGGGAACAAAGATTTGGGGGATGAGAGAGAGAGAGAGAGAGAGAGAGAGAGAGAGAGAGAGAGAGAGAGAGCGGGAGAGAGAGATTCTGATACGTAATTTTCTCTTCGCAAACCCAAATCTGTGGATCATGTGACGTATCTATCGAATGGAGTGGAAAAAGTTATTCTGAACTAACAGAAGTGGTCATACCAGGAAGTATAAGGATATTTTCTGTTTAAAGGTACATGTCGCGGACTCAATATACTTAGATCATAAAAAGCATATGCATGTACAATTTATTGCATACACTTCTTATGAAAGCTTTAAGGTCACATTCGTGTGATTAAGAGAAGTCAGATCCGCCACTTGAGTGTTAGATATGCAGAATTTACGTAATAAGATGTCCAATATACGCAATGATAAACAATTTATGAAAATACGAAAGGTTCTATAAATTTATGAATCAGTACATAACAGAATTGCTTATTCGTGATGACGCCAAAACGTTTATTGGCTTCGCTTCTGTCGAATTTTAGATGCGCTGAAATAAAAACATATAAAGTATTTCACGGTAATAGAATAACTGATTACAGAGAGACGCCAGCATTCCTGTATACACTTTCCATCAGCTAAGACAATTCCGTGCTCCTATAAGAAAAATGTTCTAAAAGGATTCAGTTATATGTGTATCACTCGATAAAAAAAATTAAAAACAAAACATACTATGACATGTCAAATGTTGTAGCATTTTATCTTTTTCATTGTATTGTATAATTTCCTTTTTTTTCCCTTTGTATTGTATATTTTTCATTTTTTTAATTTGTATTGTATAATTTTCTTTGGTACTGTAAAAATATTTTATTGGTATTGTATAATTTTTCATTTGTATTGTATACTACATGTAGGAATTGTTTATGTTTTTTGGTTTTTTTTATTGTTATGAAAGATTCTATTCGTCAAGTTTTAACCTGTATCGCCTTGAAAACGAACGAGATGTTAATCAAACAATAAATTGCTTTCTTTGTAGCAAACATTGCAGAAAAAAATCATAACACGATTTTTTTTTCTGCAATGATTGCTACCTTCATCACCAGATAAAACAACAACGAAAGGCATTTTACTGTTTATACTTCATGAAGGGCGTTCCAGTTAAAACCATCATGCGGTCATTTCCTCATCAACACGCTGCAGTTGTGAACAATGCTCACGTTATAAATCTTGATGACTATAATAGTCTATTTTACCGACTAGAAATTCTGACAGAAATCGAATTTGAGTGTAAATATTAAATATAAATATCAATTTTGAAAATGACTATCATTGCAACTGTAAATATATCAAAGGCAAAACCATATGAAATATAGATAGCAGTTATGAAAAAATTTCATAGTCCAACCATGATTCATCCGTAACAAACCATCAACATAAATTGAAAATATAGAATTCGAATTGAAAATATACAATACAAATGAAAAGTTATACAATTTAAATCACAGGCACTTGTTTCTGTAAATATGTCATGACGTCGGTAGAGTGATAACCCGCGTTATTATTAGTATACAGACGTCATAACGTGATTACAGAAATAAGTGCCTGTGCTACAAATGTAAAGGTATACCATAGAAATGAAATATTACACAATGCAAATGAAAAAATGCAATATCACAAGAAAATAGAAAACACATTTTTTTTTTCACAATACAAATGAAAAATTATAGAATACAAATATTGCAACGTTTGACATGCCATAACGTACAGTATTTTTTGACCGGACACGATAGCTCAGTGGTAGAGTGTTCGCTTCGTAATAGGGAACCCCTTGGGGATCTGGGTTAGAATAGGTCCTCAGTACCCTTTGTTTGTCGTAAGAGATACTAAATGGGCCAGTTCTTCGGACGAGACCGTAAAAACCGAAGTCCTTTGTTACAACAGGTGTGGCACGAAAACGTTCCCTCCCTGATCAGAGATCGTAAGCGCCGTGCATAGGCCCAAATTTTGCAGTCCTTCACCGGCAATGGTGACGTAACCATATAAGTGAAAAATTCTCAATCAGGACAGAAAACAGTATACAATCAATCAATCATAACAGGGAGGTTGGGAGTTCGAGCCCTGCTCGTGCCATGGCGGCGTCAAACCTAAGACGCAATTATAGGCAGCCATTATTCCTTCGTCAATCGTTCAGCATCACTGGACTTTTGGATTTGACCTCCGGTAATCGTTGACATGTTAAAGAACCCTCACTGCTAGGGCCGTAAGCGCTTAGCATAGTTCTGAATTTGTGGTACTTCACCTACAGTTGGTGACGTTTCAGTGCGAGTGAAAAAAAATACACAGATTATGCTAGATGGTGAAAATATACCATTATCATTTCCTTCGTGTTGTTGAAATTTGAATACTTTGATTTTTTTTTTTCATTTTCATCGAAGATCGATCTACTTATCTGGTACTTTACAGATAAGGATCTTAAGGTATACGCGCTCTTTGATGTTTTAGAAACTTGAAAGCGCTATGTGTACTTACAGGCATACTGGTAGCAATTCGTGAAAATGACTTTTTTTCAGGGAGGGGGAGTGGGGAAGGCGGGGGGGGGGGGGGGGGGGGTATCGTTTTATCATATACAATAATTACACTGAAAATGACTTAACCTGAGGATACACACAAAAATGTGACGATAGCGTCAAAATGTTGTAAGACAAAATGAGTAATAAAATGTTGTAAGACTAAATGAGTAATAAATAAAAATACTTGTACTAAATCACACATCAGGTTATAAATGTAATGTGTACTGAAGCCTCATTTTGATGTTGAAATAATTTCCGTGTGATGAAATTTAAACTACATTTTGAAATTCAATTCTGTGTACCGGACTCTCAACACCTTTGATATCACTTGTAGAAAACCGTAGACGGCAAAGCCTGAGGACGTGGTGTAAATGTTACAGTGCGCGTTGGTTTGCTAAACTACTCTATTCGTGTAATGCAGTTAGATAGTTTGAAAAATACAAACATAAAAGAATTTCATAGAAAAATTAAACTTGAAATAACCTTTTCCCCAAGAAATTCTATACTCTGCAAAAAAAGAAACGCATAATGGATTTTTTAAGAGTTTAGTGGATGTATTTTGGATTATGATTTTACAATAAAAAATGTAGATATTCACTAGAATTGTTTCAATTGAAAAAAATTACAGTCCAAACCTTAGATATTGGTGAAAAAAAAGTCAGATCATCACAGTTAAGAACACTTCCTGTCACGTTTAAGTTAGTACCGTGTATGACCACCTCGAGCTGCCAACACAGTTCTGCATCTCCTTGGCATAGAGTCAATCAATGTTCTTACGTTATTGCGTGGAATTGTTCGCCATTCCTGTTGTAACATTTGACGGAGCTGATCGAGGGTCTGAGGCGGAGGTTGGCGCAGGCGCACACGTTTATCCAGTTGGTCCCATAAGTGTTCAATCGGATTCAAATCCGGTGATTTGGAAGGCCATGGTAGCACATTAATGTTGTTCTGCTGAAGGTAGTCAATTGTTAAGCGGGCTGTGTGAGGCCTAGCATTGTCATGTTGGAATAACTCCCTCTGTCGGTCAATTACGCGCATAAGGTGAGGTTGGAGAATTTCGTCTCTGTACCTTTGAGCCGTTAAATTGCCCGGGACATGTACCAGTTCTGTTTTACGGTCATTAGAGATCGCCGCCCACATCATGACGCTACCTCCACCGAAGCTATCCACTTCTTGGACACACGAGGAAGAGAAACGTTCATTCCTGCGCCGGTATACACGGATTCTTCCATCACGTTTCTGTAGCAGAAAACGGGACTCATCGCTGAACCAGATTCTACGCCAGTTGCGGAATGTCCAGCCCCTCAATCTTTTGCACCATCGGACTCTTTCTCGTCTGTGTAACGGTGTCAAAACTGCTCCAAAATACGGTCTTCTGGGTCTAATGCCATATTGTCGAAGTCGGTTGCGGACTGTCTGCGAGCTGATTCTTCTCAATCCAGGTATTCCGACTGCAGTAGCTGTTGCAGCAACGGTTCGATTCCGTAGATGAAAGACCCGGATGTAGCGATCTTGTCCAGGAGTCGTAATGCGAGGTCGTCCACACCTCGGTCGGTCATTAGTAGAGCCAGTCTGCTGGAATCTGTTCCACAGCCGAGAAATTGTGCTCTGATTTACGTTTTCAGTTCGTGCAATCTCACTTTGGGATACTCCGGCCTGGAGACGGCCAATGACGATATTTCGAGTAGCAGGGTCCAACCTTGGCATGGCAGCATTTTAACGTTATGATGAATTCAAGCTTCAAACTTCGTCCTTTTATACCCTTTAATGTAGTGGTTGAATTAAGCACAAAGTTCTCGTGAAAAACGTAAGCCAAATTCCATGGCGATAGAGGTGATGTGCAATTTTAGAGAGTCGCCGAGCTAATTTGGCAGAGAGCCAAATCAAATGAACAGACTTTTAAAGTTTCATACTTACCTGTAAAAAATCAATTACTCAATTGACCATTTCAGTTTACCTGGTAAAATACATAATTTGCATTTTTAAAATTTCAAAAGGGCTATGCGTTTCTTTTTTTGCAGAGTATATATATATATATATATATATATATATATATATATAGAGAGAGAGAGAGAGAGAGAGAGAGAGAGAGAGAGAGCATTTAAAATTCTAAAGAAAGACCAAAAGCTATCAAAATAACTGTTTTACAAGGGACGGTTTCAGGGAAAACGTTTTTATAGTACGTGCCTTAAAAGACCTTGTTTTCATCTGAAGGCTAGTCCATCCTTTACTTAGGAAAATATTATTACTTTATCATCTTTGCAGTTTCATTTATTGAACGTATGCTTAAAGCAATGCACGGACATAATAATTTACATGAAATGCACACAAAACAGATGACATGGATAAACTGATTGACACATTTAATATATATCATGATTTCCGCTATCAAAGTGACACTAAATTCACAGAATAATAGATACCAATTATCCAGAAGTGTCGCTGTTTTGTCCTGAAAAAAACCCCGCTTCCTAGTTTAATATCTCTCCCTCTCTCTCTCTCTCTCTCTCTCTCTCTCTCTCTCTCTCTCTCTCTCTCTCTCTCTATATATATATATATATATATATTGCTATGAACTTGATTTGTGATTATACTCTTATAGATGGTACCATAAAAATCACAGCAATATTGCTTTCTAAATAGTTCAAATATTGATAAAGTATACCATATAGATTTTGTTTCTTTGCAATAACAATCTGATATAACGACCAACTTTGTTGTAAAATGCATATTTAATTTGAAGGGATATTCATCATTGATCAAATTTCCTAAGCATAATTTTCACACACTACACAAATTTGTGTTTGGTAATACATACTTAAATACCTTTATCATCCATTCACCGTTGCTGTATTTTGTTTTGACTTTTCATAGTATTTTGTTCCATTAGTCATAATATGTTGAGAAGGTTAACAGAACTGTGAAACAGATAACACTAGAAACGTATGTTAATAATTAAATGTTTTCAACATAAAAGGTTTTAACTTTTCATCACGGTTCAAAAGCAAATAAAACAACACTCAAAATCCTATCAATTTATCATCAAATAATCCCATTAGCAGCTCTCTCTATTTCTTTTAATATTTTTTTTTAATTCTTTTTTATCAATTTATTTATTTATTTGAATTACACTACGAACTCAAGTGGTAAATGTATAGGTAGTCTAATGACTACTGTATAAAGATACATTCAATATGTAACAGTTCCCGTTTCTATGCCCCCCCCCCCCTCCCCCAAATCAAACATTTGTAGGCTTAGGAATAATATGCGTTTGTATGTTTGTCTTAAACATAAAACTTTAACTTCGATTATTACTTAACCCATGAGGATCCGGGTTAGAATAGGTTCTCAGTACCCCTTGATTGTCATGAGAGGCGACTAAATGGGGCGGGCCTTCTGATGAGACCGCAAAAGCCGAAGCTCCGTGTCACAGTAGAGATCCTTCCCTGTTCAAATGCCGTAAGCGCCGAGCAGAGGCCTAAATTTTGCAGCCCTTCACCGGCAATGGTGATGTCTCCATATGAGTGAAAAATTCTCAAGCGGGACGTAAAACAGTATGCAATCATTCAATCAATGGATTATAACTTTGGAATTGGGAGAGAGAGAGAGAGAGAGAGAGAGAGAGAGAGAGAGAGAGAGAGAGAGAGAGAGCGTTTATAATGCATGTGCTTGAATATTGTGACAAGGTTTTCTAAACATTGTTATAACGAACATCCAAGTGACCTTGATATTTACCTCTGACCTACTTAACTGATTTTATATCTAACGTTTGAACTGAAAAGGTCTTGACAATGCTTTTAATGGTGACATGAATGACGACCTTGTGACCTTGATTTATATATTGATAGCTTTATCCCTGCTTATAACATTTGAAGAATTAAAGAGAGCGATTTGATATTTAGCAGATACAATTTCCCAGTGATACATTATATAATTATTACCAGTAGTAGAAGTAACATTGAAAAAAAAATCAACCCAAGAAAACACTCAACTGGATATCTGTTAGGTAGACGTAACAACAATAAAATTCTATAGAATGATTAAACGTTTGATTATTGTTTTCGCCATACTCAACAATTTTTCAGTTATCTGGTGGCCTTCAGTTTTTATTGGTGGAGGAGAGAATCCAGACACAATGTACCCGGGAAGAGACCACCGACCTTCCGAAAGTAAACTTGCAAACTTTCTCACATATATCGGCGCGAGCGAGAATCGAACCCGGGCCGACTAGAAATGAGATGCCTTTTGATTTTAAGCACGATGCTCTAACCACACGGCCACGGAGGCCCCTCTATAAAATGAAATAAAATTAAGTTTACAATGTTGCTTTCTGTGGTATTTACACTGCTGTGTAGGTACCAATATGTCTGTCATTCTGTCGATTATTGTTTGTTTATTTCATTCAAAGTGTCGCTGTAACGCGCTGCAACCGCACCAATTTCAAAAAGAATGATAAAAAAATCTACGGCGAACCGTATGCGTCTCAATTTGACGTATGTGATATATCTTTTCACAATATACCCGATGTCTAGTATACTGGTTCCTGTTGCTAGATACTATCACCCTTGAAAGTGTGGGTCTTACTCAAATAGGGAAACATGTTTTTTGTTTTTTTCAAAAGTTTCTCGGCCAATCAGATTTGAGTATTTTACGTGAAAGTGTAATAAATGTAATTAGAATTAACTTTCATTGGTTATGCTGCATGTAGTCGTATTTCAAAGTCACATCATCTAGACAGTATATTGAGGAATTTCTGATTTTTATACTTGGATATCATTTCCGATTTATAAAATAGCAATTTTTAATACATACAGTTAAGAATATTTACTCAAATTTACATACCAACTTAGATTGGGTTGTTCTACGTCGATTGAATATCACACGAGATTTGAGAATATTGACTGATCGATTAAAAGCACGTCACTAGCATCAGGAATTATTCCATAATGAATATTAGTTTATTATAAGGTAGCCTTTTTAAACTGCATTGCGACAAACACATGTACTTTGCATATAAATGCAAATAGTAAAGTCGATTTTTTTTCTGGCAACACATGAGTTGTAGAACTGTTACCTTTGGCCAAAATTTCAAATTATCCGCGACCGTGAAAAAAAAAATTGCCAGTTGCCTTGCTGCCATTAAGCAATTAAGGCACGTGCCTACACATAAATTTTACAACAAAAAATTGTGTATTACTTGTGCCTAAAACTTGTCCCCAAGTGATCTCAAAAACACGAAATCTGTTTTTCGTCGGGGCGCTTCATCCCCCTGACCCCACTCCCATCAGGGCGCTGCCCTGGACACGTTTGGGGCCTTGGGCAGCCCCCAGACCCCTCGCCTTAATTGGTGCCTATACTTCCTCAAGGTCCTAGCTACGCCACTGATTGCTGTTCTCATATCCACATAACATCCCTCAAGACTTTCCTACCATTTATTGACTCTTCATAATATATTTTCCAAGTTGACAATTATTGAACCTAACCAAAGTATTCGTCGAATAAACGTAGCGATATTAGCTTTGACCTGTATGAAAGTTGAAATAATTAAACACTTTTAAAACATCATCGAATAATTCCGAGTATTCTGATTGGCTGTGATCCAACGAACTAGAAAAAAATAGAACGTTATATTCACATGCAAATGTCCTCGAGGTGAATATAACATTTGATTTCTCGAATTTCCAAATTGATATGATTTACTGCTAATTTTTGTTCATTCAATGACAAATCGCGTCTTTGGGTATGCGCTCGCAGTTGTAGAATAGGGGTTATCTCTATCATGAACCAGAGTATCATTTTTAAATCATAGTACTATCTGAGTAGGTCTAGTATTCTGCCTGTATGTATAGAAGACGGCCAACGAAGTATCGTTAAACAGGCTCTGGTAATCCGTTTCCATGTTTTCAAGAATTAAACCATATAATAAAACAATATGCAAGTTTCAAGATGGGTAAGAATCATTTCCCTTTAAAGCACTCTTGTATACAGTAAGTCACGAACCACGCTGTGTGCATAATGTTTACAGGCGGGATGGGACAAATGCCTGTCACTGTAATATGCATAAATGATTGTATACAGTAAGTCTCTTATACGCAGTTTTATTACTCGAATTCCACTGATACACAACTCAAGTAATAAAACTTCAAAGAGTAATTAAACACGTTACATTTTTATTATACTACATTATTTTGTTGCTCATCCATAGCAAATATAAAATATTGCTCGCACATACGACATTGTTTTTTATGTTTTCATTTTAGTAAATCATTTCCTTCGATGGTATTTATGTAGTATGTGTAGAAGTTGCGTAATACATTATATTTTATCTTGAGTCACCAGAAGGATGAACAAATCTGGTGCAGGATTAGGAATTGTGCTTGGCTAGTAGTCCTATGTACTAGCGAGTTAAGTTGTGAACACTGTACTCCTCACCGATTGTAAATACAGTCTGTCACACCGAGGCATTCAAAGTAACATTTCAATTTACCTCCTACACAGCAACTTGCGTATTACCAACTAAGTCAATGCAATGCTTCACCTAACCTCGAAGTAAAATATTCACTCCATACTCCGGGCTCGGTGAATATCGTATGGATATTGTACTTTTCAGGTAGCAAAATTATCGTATTGACCGAGAAAATGCCAGTAATGATAAAGTACCACTAATAAACAGTATCTAAAAAAAAAACCAGCATCCATACAACGTCAACCGACAGAAACTATTGCATATAGTATCTATTAAGAGCATAATACAGTTGTAAGATTGAAATTCTCGTCTTCGTTGAGGCTTCATTGTATAGTACCACTAATAAAGAATATTGCCACCAAGTTGTGAGATTGGTCGCTGTTCGTTTTTATTTTAACCTTTTCATTCATACAAGATCAGCTGATAGATAGTATATATTTCATGTAGCGTGTATTAGGAATGTAATACGATAGAAACTCTCCTCTTTGTTGAGGTTTGGTTCTAACATGTAGCAATATATGAAGTAATTTTGGCGTAGGAAATATTTCTTTTCAAAAGAAGTAGTTTGAAATATTATTGATTTATTCATTATATGCTATCGTGATTCCCGTGAATGGTAAATTTGGTGCCCTCATTTTTAAGGGACAAAAAAGGATCTAAAGATGAGGACGAAAATAGTCAATTCCAATTCACAAAATGTGAAAATGAATCAACCCAAGCAATAATCTCTAAAGAAAGCTTCCTTAAAAAAAATTGTACATATATTCCACATACTGGGTAATGTTTTCAACTTTTTTCTTTGATTGACTGAATTTCAAAGAAATTCTACAGAAGTGGATAATACAATTACTATTGTTTCAATCGAAAACTCCCCAAGATTTAACTGTTTAAAACCCAACTATTTCATATCGTAAGTAGGCATCACCCATGATTTAAGACTGTGACAATTCACAATGAATCAATGAATCGTACTTAAACTATATGTATACAATATTTGAAATACATGTAATGTATACTTTTGAAATAGTTATCAGTGCTGGCATTTAGGACTTGTCATTAAGACAGTAATGGATATGTGTTTTTAAAAGTTGTAATTAAGTATTGGAGCTATTAAGTGGGTTGGCAAGAAAAATTTATTTGACACAAGTCAGGGATGGCGAACACTAAATTCAACAACGCGGTGTATATGTACCTGTAATAAGCAAAATTCGAGAAGGAAGAATAATTAGATTGTATGCATCTTAGACATTTGAGACATATAATGTGCCCTGGGGAATCTCCTTTTTAGGATTAAAGTGTGTCACATTAATGTGTCACCAAGTACTGTTGAAATATTACAAATTGAGTCTTATATTGTATCTGATTTTTCAATGTTCAAAACGTGTGGGGGAAAAATAGAATTGTAATCAACAGAATCTGTTATCCTGTCAACGGATATAGATGTATAGTAATGGTGATGCTGAGGAAAATGACAGAGAAAATTCTGAGGGAGGGCCGCTGGAAACAATTTGTCTTCTCCAGGATTCTGACGTTTCTCACCAACTATAGTGTCTTACCAGTCATAATTCCCGGTTTTGATAATTACGTTGAAATATTCTACACATTTATCTTTTTTCCCGAAAATTGTTAAAAGTCTGAGACACAAATAACAAATAAAAGTCCTAACATCCTTGGTGGAGAAATAAAATGTATAATTTTTTGTTACAATTTAATGTAAATATCACGCATTTCAATAATATGAATTTGCTCAAGTTTGTTTTTTCGTGGACGAAGTGGCTATCTGTAACTACCCAAGGCGTGCTCAACATAAATATGCTAACACGTGACCCAGTCACGTGACTCGCACACAGTATGGGTGCAAGTTGTCGCTGAACACATGTCACGACAATGGGATTCCAATTTTTATTATTTTCATTGTTAATGGATCGGTACTTTATCATATTAAATTCGCTTTTAACTATTTCTTTTGATGGGTGCGGGATTGATTATGCAATACCATTTTGCACCCAGAAAAGATATAAGCTGAACCAAGGCAACATTTCGTATTTGGTCTTGTAGAAAATATGCAATTTTCTACAAACCTGCTGCTTGAATGCCTTCATTTAATAATATAACGCATGGATTGCAGATAAAAATGAAACTAATTGTTTATTGTCGAATTTCGATGTTATGTAATTTGAATTCCTATAAATATCAATTAATGATTAGATTTTTTTTCTTGTACATTGACTGTCTACAAAAAAATCGGGAAGTCATAAGAGCACCTGTTATATTTGCCTTTATTGCACTGTTAGATTAGGTCTTGAAAAGGTGCGTTATTTACAGTCCTCTGCGCATTGTATTCAATATCAGCAAGAATTATTTTCAAAAATAACTTTAGAAATCTGTATGTGATAAACCTAAAATGTTATAAGAAAGAAAGGCTCAAATATAAGATAAAAGAGGTAGGAAACGCGGTCTTCTTTCAATATTGTATCAACTCCAGAAGTTAAGATGGAAATATGCGTGAATAATAAGATGGGAGGACTCCGAGTTTGATTAAATCTCCTCCACACAGTGGACAGATGCCAATGAAATACCAGCATCTTCATCAGAAGAGTGGAGAGGGGATTAATTGAATTAAAGACTCAATTGTTGATATTGAGCGGTCATGCTCAGAACGGGATAAAAGAGGAACTGTTAAAGTGGCTATTTTCTGTCGGAACACAATGGACGAACCGTGTAGGGAGAAATCGACAATTCCTACAGATACTTCTCTACTGGGAAATAAAAGTCACGTCGCACACTATTGTTGTACAGTCCAAGTAATGATTTAATTTGTAAGTATTGGGTCGAACAATTCCGAGACGAAGGAAGCCTGTTACAACGAGGTTACAAAGTCTCGCTAACGTGAATAGACGAGACGTGGTAAACTCGTGGGTGTTATAATCCAGAAGAAATAAACCAAGACCAGTGAAAAATCGACATTGATTTACGAGTGCTCACATCTGTGAAATTAATAACCTCTTGTTCGTTCAGTCTTTCTTGTACTGTTGTATAAACGACCTACTAATGTTGCATGCACATCCGCTGAAAAAAAAGATCCATGAATTCCAATTAAGTCAATTATATTGTCAAAACTATACACGAGTCAGTGTGTCCTTTAAGTTTATTGTTCTATGAACGTGCAATAGGACGGATGTTCCTGCAAGTTTTTTTTTATAGTGACTACTTGACTAGTATTCATTTTGTGAATATTAACGACCATGGGCCATGTCATCGAATATATAAAATAAACGGTGTACTATTTCCTCTAGCATGTCTTGTTCCTTGCCAATAACTTTGTTTTACATGTCATTTATCCATACTACCGATATTCTATCCCATCCAACCACTGCCAATTCAAGTTTCGAACTCGGTATTTTAATTCCATCCGGTTTACATATGATCACATGAATGCAGGACCCGCGCGGGAGTCCATATCATTTGTAAAAAAGTCGATCTTTGTAATTAGATTGTTCTGCCAGAATTGCGGTCTTTCTGATCAATAGAAAACGAATTACATCATATCAAATCTTAATGTATGTAATGCATGTTTTAACTTGAATCACACAAGGTGTTTAATTTCGAACATCCTTTAACAGATCCGCGAGATGCGCCGCTAACACTCACGCCACACCTTGTCGCAGTCTAGCTGATTCCCCAATAATGGAGGTCGTCATTCATTGTGTGGCATAATCGTTTAATTCTCTGTCATAAAAACATTTAATAAAACGTTAAGTATAACTATGGTATTAAATAGAGAAGACTCACGCAGAGACCAAGAGGAAAACAGAGAGAGAAAATGTTACATGAAATAGATATTCTTGCACATAGAGCTCAATATCGTGAGGGATGACCAGTGGTAACTAATCAGTACTTCCTATTGCAATGGAGGTTTTACACTTTTTGTTCTTTTATTCTTTGACCATTCTTCATCTATTCTATTAGGAGCATCAGAATCTTTCCAAATATAATATGTCATGAAGTATTGTTCCTCTGTGGCGTGCGTGCGTGTGTGTGTGTGTGTGTGTGTGTGTTTCAAATTCATGTTGCAAGTTCGTTTTTACAGATTCCATGCTATATTTAGGTCTTATAGTTTTAATCAGCTGGTTGGTTCATCTTGAACATGATCTTTATCACAAAGTAAATTTACGAACCTGTAATTTGAAATAACTATTCAATATATGCACTGATACCTATCGAAAAAGAAATTAAGAGCATTCTTGTACAGCTGTTTGATACCAAATATATAGTTACTGGAAATAGTTTGAATACAGTCTTTCAATCCTTCAAAAGGTAAATATATAATTCGACAACAATCACAACTGATGATGGGTTAATTTGAAGAACAGTGCATATACTAGTATGTTCATTGGTTTTCTATAAAATGTTTTAATAATTATTTGCACTTGATTTGGATGTGTTGCCTTTGATATGTTTTATATACAGTTTATTTAAACTCCTCGTTACAAACTGAATTCAATGTATGTAAAGTATTTCTAATTAGCATATCAAAATATCATAGGGAGAATTTAAAGGGTTTACAATTTAGAAGCCCCCTTTGGTTATGTTAATTTCGTACTACCGGATAATTTAATGATTATTTAGCATTTTGAATCCCATGAAATTAACTGGGCATGTTACGACCTAAGGACTCTTGTAAATTGATCGGTTTGAAAGAGTGTATCAAATGTATAGGGCATACATGGAGAGGATGACGTATTTCTGACTACCGCAAACAACTGTGCTTTGAAGTTTGCATCAGCATTCAATCAGTGTATTTAAATTTAAAATAAAAAACAATACCCCCCCCCCCCCCCCCCTTAAAAACGATACCCTGTTGATTTTCTTTTCTAGTGTGAAAATACAATTGTATAGGAAAACGAATAGAATCCCATGTATACTGGCTTTAAAACTTGCGTCATCTTTCGTCAATCTACAGATTAAACTTGCATACTAAATTTTTCCCGAATTTTTGGTTTATAAAACTTTTGCCTATAAATACATGTAAAGTATGGTGAGGTTTTGCTGAGTATAGTACTCCTCTCAGGGTTTCCAACGAAACAGACAGGAGAGGTCGTGCGAAAGTAGGTAAAGACTGGTTTATAATGTAGTAAATCTTTTGTTGCAAGAACATATTATTTCAAGTGATGATAAAATTCTTTTATATGCTGCAGTAAAACGTTAATTGTTTTCCAAAGATAACCTATTTCATTTAATGCATGTGTACCCGTGCTTGTTGATCACAGTCTCCACGAGTATAAACATCAGAGATTCCGTCTAAGTCAATGCAACAGCCACACCTCACTTCCGGTACAAGGAACTATGAATGGACTATTTGTACGCAGTAGTTACAATGGAGTACCGCGAATCTAAAGTTCTATCAGAAAGTCAAATTTACTAAAAAAGATAATCATATTTTGTCTAGTATGATGTGAACAATGCTTGCAAGATTTGTGCTACTTGTATTCTTGTTGGTTGATTTTCCGTTCAAGGATTATCAAAGAAGTAATCAATAAACTTTAAGTGTCATTTCAGTTATATTCGCAAATGGAAGATTTTAAGAAACCACTAAAAGATGCCATTATAAAAGTACACTACACGATAAAAGTTTTAGAGTTCAACAATTGGGTAAATATCGTCACCACAATGACAGATTTTCCACTTCCGTTTGAGCGTTCACATCGTCACTTTAGTAAGACGTCGTGTCCGCGAGCTTTGGCAGCTAGTTTTGTGTTTGAATTGCGAAGACAATATATCGCCTTACAACCAATGACCTCTAACCAGTCAACATAAACAGAAGGTAGTGGATCTTCAGTTTTGGTAGGACGCACATTCCAAAACAAAACTCATTCTTCTGATCGCGTTTGAACAAGCAGATAATGTAAATATTGGCTATTTGGCTTTAAGTCACTCTCTAAACGAAATCATACTGTATAACTGACCTGTGATGTTAGCCTTGTACATAAATCTAACGACAGGATTACTGGGAAATTGATTGATTAACAAACAATAGTACGGGAGAACTGTTTAATTTGACGACAAAACGTTTGTTTAGGATCGAGGGTAAATGTTACGTGGGGCGTTTCCCCGATCAAAATATCAACCCAGTTGATCTCCAAATGGTGCATGTACTGTTGATTTGACGCTATTTCCTCAGTACCGCACTGTGTGTACACACGAGTACTGAAATGGAATCATTGGTGGCAAAATGTCCACATGGATAATTTATTTCTACATGGACCTGGTTTGTAAATCGATGAACTGTGTGACATTGCCATTTTATATTTTCAAGAACGTTTTTTCTTTCTCTTGCATTTAGTCTTACTATTAATGAATGTAAATGTAGTAATTAAAGGCACGTGAAATTTCAATGTAGAACTAAAGTATATCGCGATTGCAAGTCTTTAGTGCATGGTAAGTTCCGTACAGCGGTATCTGAATGATAGTCAACATAAAGGTTTGTTGCTCTTATGGTGTGTTGTGCTAACTTTCGATATCGACTAAATACAATGACAATTTCTGGAAATTTTCAAACGCTGTCAAGTAGTATTTGATAATCATGCTTTCCTGTGATTTTTGGGACCCTGTCATATTGTAAAGTTTAAATTTACCGCGGCAACGTAAATACTGTTATATAGTAAATTTTGAATTGGCCATGGTTTTTTTTTTCCAGTAAATACAAAATTTACAATGTAACAAGAGTCATGCTTTATCATATATTGATCGATGTTAAACCAGCCTTGAAAATTACATAAGCACTTGTTAGCAAAATCTAAGGATGTATTGCCTGCATTACACGACAGAAATATCATATCTGATTTGTCATTGTATGTTCATGATAAAAGTCAAGGTAACATTGCAAAAAACAACATGCAGCAACATAACCTTTGCTTTTATTTTCTTGAGTACTCTCTGCTACAAAACAAACACTCCGGTAAGGATCAGTTCTTGAGGCCCTACATTGTGCCGAAGGGATGTGTCAATATAGAGCTAAATGTACCGAATTACCTCGGTTTCTTTTCCAAGGTGATCTTTCTATTTCACTCCTCAGAGACCATAAAAGATAGTTCGTAGGAAAATATGTAGTGTCCTTATGATTTTCTAAGGAACCGAATCCGCTCAATATGTATATTCATTCTTATGCTGTTTTCTAAAATTTCAACCTCTCTCTACCCACCTGTATAGTTTTGAAAACCGAATACGTGTATCGTAAATGTCTTTTTCCAATCACTCTCACGTGCCGTCTATGACTTTCTGTAATTTAGCCAGGAAACTATGATCAAGTTTCGCATTTGACCTCTGACCCACAAACCCTACTACGGGGACTATTTTCTTCAAGAGGAGACCTTTCTCACTGAGAAAACATCATCACTGAAACAAATATAGTTACATAACACACACACACACGGACTCCCATTTTTACAAAACAAATTAACGAATGCATTTAAAAGGTAATTCTTGTCATTCATTTGCCTTGACATGTTCAGGATTCTTTTAATTGGGGGTATTAAGTATATGAATATAAAATGAAGCACTGATCGAACGATTCTCAGTTACTCAACCCTTTACTTTGAGTTCTGTAGCTTTTCTACATCATATTGGGGACTTTTGTTTTCATCTGTATTAATTGTATTTATAAACTGTAAGATACAAGTATAAACGCGGATATATAACGATTTTGTGACAAACTTCTCTATACAAACTCAGCTCTACCGCTGAAGTTGATCAGTTACCGGTAACTGCTTTATATGGTTGTAGAATCATCCACCGTTTTATCATTAACGATATTGTTTAAGACCCGGCTACACTAACACACATGTAGAGCTATAACAACAGATTAGGATAGGTTCTAATATTACTAACGTCTTTATTATGTTTTCTATGTAAACAAATGGTCAAAATAAAGGTTTAATTCGGAACCCTTCACACTGTTTGATGTTCGCACCCCCGCCAAAGCGGGGGATAATAAAAGCCAACAACAAAGGTTTCCTTATAAGGGTAACGGGGAAAATAATGGGTTTAAGGTACTAGTATACAGCAGACCTATTGATCACAGGTAGGGACTAGTTACTCAAGAGGTGAAGCTTCTCCTCCTAGCGAAAAGAATACAAACTCCGCCTGCCATCTTCTTAACATTTCGTCATTTCTGAAGTTTGATCAATTTCTATTTACTTATTCATATTAAGAGTGAAGTTTAAAACAATATATACACTACATGTATTCATAATGTTAGGCTGATTTTGAGCTTTGGAATGCGGAGTGCTCATTTCTTGTTTCAAACAATAACGTGCAGTGGGGTTTTTTTAACATTAGAAAAATAATACTATTTAGGTCGTGATGTTCAGATATGACAGATATTGTCATTTAGTAATGTCTTCGAGCAAGTAAATTTGCGACATCCTGAAAATGGTACGCGGCGTTATTTCCGTTATCTCGTCTCTATATCGTACTCAGTGTTGATCTCTTTCACTTTTCTTCTTTCTTCACTTTTTTTCCCATATTCCTATAAAGAAAAAAAAAAAACAGCACAAAGTTAAATGAACGCCGTATCTGTAGACCATAAAATGATTCGAGTCGTGAAACGCTGTTTCACAAGAAGTCAGGCGTGAGTTTCGTCCTTAAACGTCAAACGTCTCGCTCTAAAAACAAAGCTGCAGGTCCGGTATACAAAGCGATACTGTATTTCCTGTTAAATCAAAATGTACCACAACAAAGTTTGATCTCAGTTTCCTTATACTAGCATAGTTTACCAAAGATGGGTATTGATTCGGACTTATCGAACTAGGTCTGGACTAACTCTCGATCAGTCCGTTACGATCCGATTGAGATTGTTTTATTTCTCTCGGGACAAGCCAGGTCAATTTCTGAACGAGTCGCATGGCAGATCAAGGAACGCGTATGTCGTTACTCTTCGCTCGTTGATCCGGACACGTTAGATTAACGTGATACAGTTACATTCATTAATTGGATATTAAACCCCCTTTTCTGAAATTTATGTGCTAAAATGTGATCAGAAGTTTTAAGCCAAATTCTGTGTTCTCTCCCCAAACGCTATTGGTAATAACCTCCATTTTAAGGTACTAAATTTACAGCATTGAACTGAATTTGGAAAAATGGGTCTTTTAATTTGATTTTGCAACCGATAAGGCGTGAAAATAGATTCTTATCTCTCCTCTTTGTGTATTGAATGGTTTCAACAAAGAGAAATGTCGGCTTTGTTTCACATAGAAAGAAAGTGATAGCCCGATAACATTTGTGATTGAGGCTTAATGGGGATAATTAATGTGTATTAAAGGTTTAAACCTTAATGAAAAATACAATTTAATCACCGGAATCTATTTCATGTGCATTTCCTAAATCTCTCCGTAAATAAACACAGTTATATAATCCTAATCATTAGCATCACAAAATAAATTAGGATAAAATGCAAATAAACCACTTTGAAAAAAAAAAATACAAAATGTAAAAAAAAAAAAAAAAAAAAAAAAGAAAAAAAAATAACAACAAAAAAAGCAAACAAAAAAACAAAAACAAAAACAAAAAAAAACCAAAAAACAAAAAATAAAAAAAACAAAAAGAAAAACAAACAAACAAAAATAATAATAATAATAATAATAATAGCTTAGAAACATAGAAGCAGAAGAAAAAAATCCTTCAGAAGACAGAAGACCCCCCTCAAAGTCAAGTAAACCTCATCGCCAATTATGTAAGAAAGTCACCCATAAAATTCATTCACGAACCATTGTTGCGTTACCATGTAAACAAGGTAAAATACGATAATTCAAACGCATTTATAATCAGAAAACAATTATAAATTCTCATCAATTCACATAAAGGGCAAAGGACACGGAAAGCGCCACCGGGTCCCTCAAAAAGTGTAAACAAATACACGTGCTTGTCGCCGGAACTGTGGAACATCACACGCTCAGCTGTTTTACGCCATGAGCTGTTTTGCATATATTTCTGTTTTGAAATACTGCATGTCATTTGCATGTTGTTAAGAAATGGATAAATTCATTAATTTGTTTTCACATTTTGCCACACGTTCATGAAATATGTGTCTGTAATTTTTTAATGGAATTTCTGCCTTCATTATATACATGTACAATCTAATACAATGTAAATTGGAAGTAGATTGCATTTCTCAAAATATTTATACTCTCTTTTATTTCCGGTAGCATGGCTTAACACATAGGGATATAAAATTAAAGAATATCATTGAATGTAATTTCTACGATCTGCTGTGTCTTTATTTTGCGTGTTTATTCAAAGCTGATAATTGAATTTTCGAATTTCCTAAATTTCACATTGCATTTTTTTTTCATTAAAAATGAGAAACAAATTCAATCTTCTTAATTATTCAGATCAATGAGATAATTTATTCTATCTATCTACACACTGTTACAATGATTTTTTTTATCATTATTATTTTAGATATAATTTATTCACGATCATTCCAAATTGAAATTAAAGTCTAAATATTTGCGATGTCACGCCATTAGTTTCCCCGAATGAATTTACGCAAATAAAATGAGAATTAGTTCTAAAATCATCTATTTGTTTCACATATGTTGATTTTATTTATCTCTTTATTTTTACATCTATTTCTATACTGGCAAAATCATGGTGTTACTTTCAATCTAATCTATGTAAAACACATAGATCACTTTATGCCAAAACCGGCAAATATTGATCTGCAAGAAAATAAAATATCTTCATTTTTTGAGAGATTACATAAGAATAAAGTTTTACAACTTCAGATACCTTATCATCTCCCATATAGTTTTAGGTCGGAGGCAGCAAGGACTATAAAAGGAAAATACATATACGAATTTAGGGTAGGAGATATTTGGGATCTTATCTTGAGATCACAATAAACCTGGGAAATCATCTGCATTTGGTAATTTCCCCCTATCGTCATGTTCTCAGCAAACTTACAAAAAGAAATTACGATCACTTGACAAAACATATCATGGCTTCCTCTGTATCAATGGTGGACTTCGATCAAAGCAGTTTTAAAGCTCTTCAGTTTTTATTAGATTTTTAAATACGGTAAACAATAATAAAATTTCAAATAAATCCCTTGTCTGAAGAGCATCCATTTTCTCTTAGATCCCTCTCCTTCTTGATACATCGCAAAAACACTCGTTCGAAATTTTATTGTTTTGTTGTAAAATCTCAGAGAGACTTTTCGACTGTCGTGAGCAATGGAGGTCGGGATCGAGAGGACAAATCAAAGCACCCTTAGTCAAATATTTTTACGATTTCGCGATTGTAAATTTTGTGTTCTGTTATGTTCCACCTTTCTCCAGGGACGACGGGGGCTTCTCTATTACCTTGAATATATACCTCAGCTAATAAGACTGTTGTTTTTCTCTCTTTGATGTTCAGATAAAATATCTCCATTAAAACTTTCGAGAGATAGACATGTGATTATACTAAGTGCATCCGATCGTAATGGAAGAAAGGATATAAATATTTGATACCATTTTATTGTAGTAAATGCGTCAAAAGCATCCGAATTTTATGCATGCACGTTTCAGCTTGTCTAAATTTTATTTTATTTTTTTTCTATAAGTTTTTGAAAAATTCCCACACAGTTTCCTATCTTAAAGCGTTTTATCGATATTTAAGGGTTTTCAGCAACACCTGCATCTGTCACGTGGTTTCGATTTTGGACTGCGGTCCAGCTTTTACGTGGTACTTAAAAAAAAAATCTTCATTTGAACCCCGTGTAAGGTGAGGGAGGAACTGGGATCATGTTTACAAAAGCATCTCGTCAATTTTCACAGATTTCCAACAGCGATAAATGATTAGCTTCCGAACCCGAGGATGGAAGGCCGGTCCAGTCACGGCTATCTATACCAGTGACAATAACGAGCCCGAGGCGATAGACGGGCAACCATAAACATCGAATAACTTGTGACCCAAATTAACGACATTCATCGGTTTCAACTGACCTGATATGGCCTGAAATAGCCTTTTTTGTTATTGATAGTTTTGTCATGTTTGATTTTAGACGATCGTTTTCTATGTAATATATATATATATATATATATATATATATATATATATATATATATATATATAGTCTGATATTTTCACTCCCGTCTGAGGGTATATATCAGTATACCACTTTATGGTCAAAATACACGCTTTAAAAGGTATAGATAAATTAATGAACATTTTAATTTTGCATTTACGATACACCATATGTCATTTTTCATGTTGTTGTATGTACTGGGGAAAATATCGCACTAATTATAAGGTAAAAATACCAATTAATCAATGTATTAACTCACAGTAACATAATATTTTTCTGACAGTAGGTATTTTCTGGTTGATTAACATAAAAGTCCCGGGGTAGTATTAGACGATATTTTTCCGTGTTACATAATCTGTGTCGAGAGGTGAGGTACCCTAGTCAACGTTCTGTACGAAAGATCGTTGACTTTGTATGCGTGTAATTAACATTAATTTGCTTAATTTACAAAAGAAGGGCAAGATAAGAATTGTCACAGGAGTTATACTATATATGTATATTACGTGTTTGTATGCATATGGGTAGAGAGTAAAGTGCAAGAATGATAAAGAATCTTCGATAAAAGAGTAAATTAAAAGATGGTTGGTCTATGATTATATTCTGTAATGTTAATATACACGGCGAAGGTAGGAATGTGAAGTTGAAGTGCATTTGTCCATGTGGAGTCTACATTGCATCACACGATCTCAGAATCGATCATAAATATACAATACAGCTGATGGTGTGAGCGAACTATCTTCTTGTGGGCATAAAATTACTCTATATATTAACCAATCCATGATCAGGGATCAATCTATCGTACACTGGAATGATGGAACCTCGCTGACGATGCAACAGAATTGATCCTCCATGTGAATAGGCGTGAATTTGCAGATTTCCTTCATTTCATTTATATTAAAATTGTCTTGTAGAAAAAGTTGATGGTTTTTGGCAATTAGGATGTATATATTATTTTTTTTAAATAGTTTACTAACCGTACATTTACAATGTAGAACTTCATGCATACGATAAGTAATTAATTACAGAGGTACATTTTAGCTGACTTTGGAGTTTATTTTCATGTAAAATTTGTTTGGAAAGTCCCTGATGCATCATTAAAGGCTTTTAATTTCAGAACATTTGATGAGCCTGGTTTTATATATATTTTCAAAGTATTAAAAATTGTGTATTTCATGGTGGGTTGTTGTTTACAAAAATGATTTAATTTTTAAAAAATATGTTACACCTTTTTAATCCATTGAAAACTATCAAACTATAACTGCAACATAAGAATGATTGTCAATGATAAATCAGGTTGGGAAAATTTTGGAGTTGTACTGATTTAGGCACCCCATGTCTTCGGTTTTCTTCACTAATTAATGGACTGCAGTACTTGATTTAAAACCTCGTGTTATCGATAAATGATCAAACACTATCTATGTAATTATTTTTTGTTTTTTGAATTTCGTTTATTATTGGAAGAAAAATTAACTACACGCATCAAGTACAATGTACTAGTTAATGGGAAGTCGACATGTATACATCAACTTCATGATGGGAAGGGAGAGATTAATCATGTACATTATACAAAAAAGGAAGTAATTTGTTACAAAGTAGATACTGACTAAAACTCTCTTCCAAGAACTTTTGATAATGAATCAAGAATATTGTATACAAAACTGATTTGAAGAAACACAATGTTACATAATATACGTCTGTTGTGATATTGTGTTTTTCACACGTATTCGGTGTCCCTTTATGAAGGCAATAAAAAAAAAAACCAGCTCAACTTTTCGAAAATTCAAAATACTAAGATATAAAATGGAACTCTAAAATCGCTGAGTGAATGATGTGATGGTGAATTGGCCCAGCACTAGACGTATCATCAAATTCATCTTTTGTAAATAACTATGAAGCAGAGAGTGTGAAGGTGTGATGGCTCATCGTTAACTCTACGACTTTCCGGCTTGTTAACTTTGAGACACATAATACGTTTTAGTAGGAGAAGGTAAAAATAATTTCTGTTTTATTTTGCCTGTGGTTTACCCATGCTGACTATCAATCCGGGTCTCCAGAAAGTTTGATATACCTAATTACGAAAATCGTCATCCTGTGGAGGGTAACCGGATTAATACCGGCGGAGATAAGCAGTGTAGAAAATACATTATGGAGTCTTAAAATATAATAGATAATTTTTAAAAGAACGAATAGGAATCATGGTTCTTGAACGATTTAAAATTAAGCCATGTGCATCGAAAAATGTCGACGCCTTAAGAGAGTAGATTTACACCTTTGGAAAAAAAATGTGACATTTTGTTAAAAACGAGGTCTGAATTTAACCGCATTTGGATTTGCCCGGCAAAAGTATTTTCAGTTCATATTTTCGAAAATGCACACGACAGCCCTGTCTCTTAAAACCACATCCTTTTGCACTTGATGATAAACAAAGCCAAAGAATCCTTTTCATTTGTAAAAATATTTATTATACTGGCAAAAAAATCCAATATAGTACACAATTTTCATGGCAAAAACACCACATTGTTCCATTTGTGTTGTCTTGCACTCATAAGTGCCCTTAATCAGAAAAAAGACTATACCCACATCAGAAAATGAGAAGGGTAAATCTTTTTAGAAATAATAACTTTTATCAATTTCTCGCTCTAATTGACGGGCCATTCTAGGGGTAAAAATAAAGATTGATTTTGTTTCCATTGTGGTGATTATCGTCTGCTGGTCGAGGAATATTCGCGCTCTGTCCCAGTGACGGTTTAATCAGTTTCCATATCACACTCATTAGGTGGTATCTGCATCACCACTGCACGCATAATTTGCCACAAATTTACAAATATCAACATTAAATTAGTCGGCTTGATAATACACTTTGAACAGTGATTATGAAATGTTTTAGACATTACGAACCCGAGTATAAAATTTCCTCATCACGTCAAACGTAAACTTTAACAATAAATATATGTAACAAATAAAATCTTTTAAAACGATTGTTTGAAAATAAAATTATGATTAAAAGTAGGTGTTCTTGTTCTTTAAGTTTTTAAAAATTATTTGAATATCTATAAATACTAATAAATCAATACAATTATTTAATTGACATATTCGTTATTTTGAACGGATGGTATACTCTGTTTATATTTTAGGAAAGCTAACATATACATCCTTAATCTCATTTAAGATGTACAATGTACTCTCGTCTGCATAAAAAGACTACAGCGATTGAATACCACCACTCGAGTCAATGTGAATATTTACCCAACGCATTATGATTTTAGTAAACCGTGACTTCTCTTCCCAAAACCAATTTTCACCAAAGCAATATTGTGTAAATGTTTAACACAGTCAAATAAAGACAGCGATATGAAATCGCTGGAGACGACACTGATATATCAGAAAATTTCCCCCATAATTTTCCCAAATATTTGAAAAGTTAATTACGCTAGAAGTGGTTGAAATTAAGAGCAGGAATTTTAAGGCTTTTCGTACATATAAAACAATGTGGGAAATTAAAATGAAAAAATAGCACCAAAAATCTACGATATTTTCTTTCAATATTCAGAAAAAGCCACAATAGTTACTGTGATATATGTATTTTAAAAACACAAAACTGGAATTAAAAACATAACATTTTCATAATTACCCTACGATCTGTGGTACAAAAGAAGGATAATTTTCAATCTCTTCAATCCGTATGAAAAACAGAGGATGAATGTTTATAAATTGGCACTTCTTAACAAATTATCCAGTTTATACAAAAAACACAAGTCTTGGAAATGTTTCTCACAGAATGCTCTTTTTTCTTCTGCATCCGCGAGATACGAAACAGTCATATATAGGAATATTTAGGACACTCATGCCAAACACAGAAAAACACACATACAATGTTAGAATCAAATTCTGCTTCTGCTTCGCATATAAATATGAAAACACGAACGGTCTGCAACACACATATATGGCATAAATATATTTCTCCAATATTAGGTCATTTCGCACTTTTGACCAGGGCTAAGCATAAGGCTATCACGGAATTAACGACCCAATAAATATCTGACGGTCCACGCATTTAAAACGCGATCTTTTTGTCATTTTCTCCTAGGAACCGAGGACATTCGCTGCTATTTTGGCCATCATGGACAACAGGAGTTCGAGAGATCGACACGTCTTTGTCCGTCCGTCCAAATTATGTCCTTTGATAGCATTCCAGAGGGGGTGGGTAAATTGAGATCTCAGGACGAGTTAGGTATGGTGGTGGCGAGTTTGCTTTTTTACCTTCAGAGGAACCGGACTTCAGAATTCTAGTCAGTGCGTCGGCGAATGGTTTTGTGTGTTATAATGCGGGTGTCCACCTGATTGCGGATTATGAGCATTCAATAGCTGTCCTACGGAATGGTAGTTCGGTGACATTAGAGTTTGTGCTGTAGACACAGCCATATTAAGTCCGGTATGTTCAGAACCGTTCATGGCACCATTTGGTCGTGATTGTAAAGGGCTATCCGCCCTAGAATTTCCATCTTCACTGTCGGGCATGATGATTTCCCCATTTGCCCCTATCTGCCCTGGGGGAGTCATTCGTTTTTCTTTTTGTCTTCTATTACAAAACCAAACACGGACTACTTCTTTTTCGAGTTGTAATTGGTCTGCCAGCTGGGAAATTTCCTGCGCAGCAGGTTTAGGTTGTTTCATAAAATGATTTTCTAACGCACCTTTCACAGTCACTTCAATGCTTGTTCTCTTCTTCCGCTTTCTGCCCTGTGCGGCGATTTTGTCTATACTTGTAGTTGAGCCAGTCGTGGAATCTGCTTCCTCAAGCCATTTTTGAAGCAAAGGCTTTAACTTGCACATGTTCTTAAAACTTAACTGAAGAGCTTCAAAGCGACAAATTGTTGTTTGACTGAATACATTACCGTATAATGTACCAAGAGCTAGTCCAACATCGGCCTGAGTAAATCCCAATTTTATTCTCCTTTGCTTAAACTGTTTAGCAAAAGCCTCGAGGTCATCTGAAGACGGTGCATCGTCGTCTGATGGAGTGTGTTGGTCCAAATCGTGTTCCGGGTCCCTCATCGCGTGGGGTAGTTGATGAGGGGACAACATTCCATTTAAAGGAACACCATACCCGTGATGCTGAATCTGACCCCCGCCATTTAAGTGACCAGTGTGAATGGGGGTATTCCATCCGTGAGTGGGATGAATTTGTTGTGGACCCCGGTGATGGAGGGTAACTTGATGGCCCATTTCGTTACCTTGACCTGGTTTAATGTCCCTGGTATCCCGGACAAAATTGTCTCTCAAATCCCGCATATCATGTAACTGAGGCATCGCCGTGTTCCATGAATCACCGCTTGTAGGGATACCCCAATGGCTATTAAAATGTCCATTTTGCACCTGAGGAGGCATATATTTAAGTTCCTGAATATCAGTCCTATGGATATACTGAGGCTGCTGGCCCACTGAACATTGCATTCCGTGGACAGGGTCCCCGAGAGGTGAGTTCAACGAAGGAGGGGTGCCGGGCATGTACAGTCCAGCGCTAGTTGCCATGGTCATCATGAATTCAGGTCTTGTAGAAGCTCCACATTAAATTGTTGTAAGAAGTCGTTCTACATAAGTTAATACTGATCTGAATTGCAAAACGCAGCGGCCTGGTGCTTTACGTTATGTTAATGCGAATCAACAACTATCTGGGTCCTATACACGGCTGGTGATATTAACTATGGTGTGACGGATGTCGCCCTCTAACGCAATTTGATTGGCTGAAAATGTCTTGATTGACAAAAGGGTCTCGATTATATTACAATGCGAATTCCTGATTGGACAGGGCCATTCACAGTGGGTCGGTCTGTTACATCTCGGGGACTGTGCTACGACCATGTGCGACTTGATAATTAAATTGTTCCTAAACAAACAGTTTCTATTATTTGAATTTGAAAATAAATAAAATTAGAATAAGCGAATAACTTCTCCAGATTCCGTGCGATGTTTGGCAAATATGGCAAGATTGTGATTTTTTTCTTTTTGAGAGATGAGACTGTCCAAATTATGTGCAATAATTGTCGAAACATAAACATGTGTGCCGATACCTGGATTGATAATAAAAAAGGGAAGACGACAGGTATATCATATATTTTGATTCAATCGCTTGGATGAACATCAAAGCGGTCGCTACGAAAGTAAAGAAAATAAAACTCAGGTAAACGAGAGAGAGAGAGAGAGAGAGAGAGAGAGAGAGAGAGAGAGAGAGAGAGAACTTGGGACAAAAACTAATATGGAGGCGATGCAAAGTAAGTTTCCTTAAATCTCATGAGTATAAATTCTACACACACCTCTCGCTCGCTGATGCGGAATATCGAACGGAAAATATATATGAAAGGAAAGAGTCCCCGCTCCACATTTCAAATTTTTCGTTCAGTGAAGCGAAATCTCCTGTGTAGATTTCTTATCAAACCACAATTTCTCTTTTTATTGCTATCGGCACATACATAGTGCGTACTCGCCAAGTTAGTTGGTACTTATCTAGATAAATTTGTCTATACTTCAAAGATTTTTGCCTCAGTGCTCTCAAACCTGTTAATTTCGTACGGCGTGATGTTTTAAAGTATATATATATATATATATATATATATATATATATATATATATATATATAATTTCACCATATATATGGCATATTTATTTGTTATCTTTCATTAGTTCATGCATTTGTCATTGATTTGAAGAATAAATTTAAAATGCAAAAGATGCATTAATTTCCTTCTTAATGAACATTAGGGGATATTTATTGAAAAACAATAGAAAAGTTTAATTTTCCTTTTTAGAGAAGTTTTTCTAGAAGAGTGTGTGTCTATTAGACACGCAATTCCTTTGTTATAATTACAGAGAAATTACATTCTTAACTTAGGGGGGGGGGGGGGGGGGATCTATATAAAACTTGATACATTTAAAAGAACTATAATTCATGATTCTCGCTATGTAATTTCCAATCTTGGCTTGCAATTCACCTATGTCATCCAGCCATTAAGTCGATGTGATATATAATTTGAATCGCACAGAGAGACATTCAGTTTTTTACCCTTAGTTAAAAAACAAACAAACAAATAACTGCCATTAATAGATAGCTATTGAATTTAACGAAACACTCAATATCGCATGCGTATCATCGGAAGAAACAGATCTGATTAAAGACCATTATTCGATCAAGTAGCCGTGAATTTTCGCGAAGGGAGGAAGGAAAAAAAATATAACTTGCGATCGAGTTTTATGAGTTAGACGGTGGGTAGGTAGAATTACCAGAGGTGTTTAATATCTCCGTGATTAAAAAGATCTCCTCTTACATTTTATATAAAAATCGCAGCAAATCGCTCGAATAGGGTAAAGTGTATAAAACAGAATATTTTGTCCCGGAGCGTTGTTCAAAAGCTGTCATTTACGATATAAAAGACCCAGAATCATTTGATATGTATCCTTTCAGAAGAAGTACACATCTCTCTCTACACTAAGCAATAAGAGGTTGAGTTCAGATTCATTCCTTTTTAAACAAGTTTTTTTTCCCCAACACCACGGCATCAGTGAGAAAATTGCACAATTATGTAACAATACCTTTCAACAATTGTATATTTTCATATTAGGAATCATTAATGCACTCTGAAAAAAAAAAGTTTTGGATCAATAAATAACACACACTATTCTAAATATACTGTGAAAAATATCTTTCTTTTTGTGACATATCATTCAGTTCAACCTGAATATTTCATGTCAATATCGAAGCTAAACTATGATGCAAATTTTGACCTTTTTTTAATTATGCAAATGTAGGTCTCGGCCTCACAGCAAACACTTGACAAAATTTGGAGAGAAAAAAGAAACATGTATTTTCCCCCAGAATATCGTCTTCTAAATGGAATATCAAATAAGGAAAATCAATTGATTTGATTCATTAACGCTTTGACCATTCATCCATATAACTACTGCAACGGGGACCATGTCGCTAATGCCTTTGTGTAGCGTGTCGAGTCCGTCCGATGTTGGGCTTGAAGCTGTTAGGATTTGGCAAGCTTTATCTTTGCTAAATTAGGTTGTTACAGTGGACTCGCCTTTGACATAACTTCTCATTTACATCATCCAATCGCAGACAAATCATATTGACACTTGTGTCTGCTCTCGTCTGCTACTCAAAAGAACTCGCGCGCGCGCTCTTTTTATTTTTGCCTGTAGAATTTTATTGTTGCCAATTTAAGATTTTGTACCAATCAAAACTTCACTGATATTTTTTTTCTTCATTTAAACTTGAGAGCATTTTCATATGTTTAGAAGTATAAATGTACTAGTATAACGTTGATATATTCCATTTTTAATCTAATTAAGCAAACGAACAATTCGTATTTTGTGCACTATTAATAAATTCTGTTATACAGCAAAAACTATGCCTAATGTATGTAGTACTTCTTCCATATTTTTGTCTTCAACATAAAAATAGAATGATAAAAAAAAATAGTAAAATTGATCACTGCACTATGTATAATAACTTGAACATGTTTTCTTCTTGTTTATTTCATTACGTAACACAAATGACAGAGTCTGGCCGTATATTGGTAGGGTGACACGTGACGAAAGTAGTCACCATGTCCATTTCTACTATACCGATTCCATTTACACCAGAAGACGTCAGAAGGCCATTTCATGGAATTTACAGATATTTAGATAATGGTACCCTGCAGAGAAAGACAATGTGAGTTGTCGTGTGTGTCAAAACGCAGTTTCCAACCCACCAATATTGGGGGACGGTCACGGGGGTGAAGTAACTCGCACACAGTTCAAGATCTGTATCACCCTTCTCTCTGAATCAAAATCTCAGCTAAATCATTGTCTTCGAACAATGAATTAGATCTAGATATCGTAAAAATCATATTTGCCTCTCCCTCTTTTTATCTATGAATTAATGGAGAAAATGCCATATGCCGAATTTGAAAAGAATTAACCCCCCTTCATTTATTATATTTCACGATTCATTTGGAAAATCCCTATAATGCATGATTTTAATTACCAGCAAATCTATTCGATCGTGTGAAATAAATTCTCCCGTTAAGGCAAACGTTTAGCAAATGATTTTCCACATAATCAACCGTGACGTTTATGAAATTGTTAAAAGTTTGCCAAATTACTAGGTACCAAGCCTAAAGATACTGAACAGCTTTGATGCAGCCGGCATTATCGGGATTCTATTTGGCTTCCGAGCAAAGAACGCTGATTTATTGTGAAATAAATTCACAGGGGAGAGAAGATCAGGAATTAAAGAAAAGGTGTATTGAGTGGATTTTATTTTTGATGTTTTATTTTTCGTGTCATTGAGTTCGCTTTGTTTTACAGCTACCTAATTGGTGTGAAATAAGGTGATTAAGAATTAAATAAAGGTGGACCACGACAACGTACACATTTTAGATTTTCAATTACGGAGTTCTTTTGATGCGCAGAAAGATGAAAAACATGCTTCAAGTTCCTTTTAGGATGCACAATTTGCCATGCACGTGCGTAATGCATTCCACCAATTTATGGACAAAATGCCGAATATGACAATGGAGCCCGCTGTACTGAGATTTTCTTTATTTAAAAAAAACCAAACTTTCTTTTAGTGAAAATTGTGTTCACTTTTATGATAATATCTACATATTTTACATTATAATTGTGGTGTTTAATTGGATTATTGAAATTAAGGCACAATATTTGCATACGCTAAATCAAAACGCCGCCTCGTGTTATAGAAAAAAGGTACTAGGTGTGAAATTAATTAATGCATCCAATGTCCTACAATTCAACAAGTCGTTAAGCACTTAAAACCACTTTTACCAGATATTTTAAAATCAATTAAGCTGATCATGAATATTCATATCCGTTGATGATGCACACTATATAACGACAGTTCAAACAATCAAATTAACCGTATGATATGACGTATAGAAATATCGATTTAAAACTGTATATCGGAATGTTAGTATTGCAATACTTAAAAATCATTTACCTTCACAAAGGTTTGCATTCCGTTCTGTTCAAGGAAAATGATCGACATATACTATAGTATTGGCAAAATTCAGAATACTATTCCCAAGATATTATTTCTTTAAGTTTATAGTATCGCTCTGTAGATTGATATCTACGTTTCGTTTGAGGGGTATTCTAGAAAATAGCTTTCACCATGCAATTATAATCATGCAGTTATAGCCGGTTATTTAGGAACTGAAGGCCACCTTACGAAACAAATACAGACTGCATGAATTCTAGAAGAATTTTTATTCAGATACATTATAGGACATGCACATATTATATATATATATATATATATATATATATATATATATATATATATATATATATATATCCAGAAGTAAGTATGTATAGAAAATCTACACAAGTAGTAGTATAATAAAAATATCACAAAGCTGATTGAGTATATACTCAACTAGTTTCTTCAATTCTTCAGGCTTATACATACATACATACATACATACATATATAGATATATATATATATATATATATATATATATGTGTGTAATGAAAATAATATACACCTGACATGCACATTATATCATTATATTATATTTATATAAAAGAATAATTATATAATAGAAATAAATAAATAAATTCATACGGTGTTCATTTTTGAACCTCTTCTCGATACCATACATTCTCACTGGTACAGTGGGGGAAAAAATCAATGTTTTTTGCAACATGAACACCATACCTTTCTTCATAAGAATAAAAAGACATGTAAATTATATAAACAACCTCAAAAGCAATAATGATTATATTTATCCTTCGACTGAATTTTAAAAGGGATCTCGCATATTAAGAGGCATTGCGTCTTCGATTTCGGTGATTCAAGTTTCAGACAGGAGAAAATAACGTCAAAGAGAAAAAAAAGTTACTATTACCATTTCCCTAATTCCGTCAGAATAGAACGAATGACCAATATTTTACACTTAATATGACGGTCAAAGATTTTAATTGGGCAATATTTTGACAGGTCGCGTTGCGAGGGAATATTTCGTGTCAAAATTGTCACGATGTAGAAATTGTTTCTGTGGGGATCTCATGGAATAAAACAAAATCCACTCATTAAAAGCAGTATCAGTAAGAAATGCATGGCATGATCAAAGACAACGATTGAGATCTATAGTTTATGCCCTGTACAACATGTGCTTGTTTCACAAAAACAAATTTATTTTGACCATAGAAAGTGTCGCAAAATCGTTACACAATGTTCAAATTCTTCACAGCTATATTAAGAGACAGACAATGCATATACACAATGGGGATGATTGTCACGTGCGGGGCATGTGCACGAATTTCAGATAAACAGGGTCTGACACTCCACGTAAGTATATCATATACACAGGGTGATAAGACCAGATTACTGGCAATTACCCAATTGTGGGTAAACGTCGAAACTGGCCACAAGCATGTGTACAGATTACTGATTATCAGCTCGATAATGCACAATGGTCTGACGACAGATTTTCTTGCTTTTAATGTCTCTCCCAATTAAACCATAATTATTTAAAACTTTAAAAAATATGATTCGATTACTGGGTAATAATACATAAATTTGTAAAATAATGACCCGTGTTATCAACTTCTCACTAACTGCTTTTGCTGTGTATTTATGTAAGAGAAAATACATTTATGTAAGAGAAAATGTATTTATGTAAGAAAAAATGTATAACGAGGCGATGAAGGAATCTATAAAAAGCTTTAAAATTTGAATAATTACTATTATCGATCCTTTTGTTATAACATCCTGACAATAAAATATGTTCAAATCAAAATCACTACTATTGTTTATGGAACGAGCACCTAAACAGTTCTGGAAAATGGCTGGTCAATTGTCAGAATGGCCCAAAACTCCTAGAAGAAAGTTTTAAATCAAAATATAAGTATAGTTTTAAAACAATATATATATATATATATATATATATATATATATATATATATACACACACACACACACACACACACACACACACACACACACACACACACACATATATATATATATATATATATATATATGCATGAAATGATTGCGTGTGCAATTTCTGAGTAGATAATTCAATTGTAATCAATGTGGTGATGACTACCACTGTGCACTCTTGGTACCACTCTTTATTGACAAATACTACGCCCAACAAAATGACAAATACTGTTAAAATTTGTATCTTCATGACAATTATTACTGATGTTTAATTGAAAACAAAAATCACACTAAGATGTCGGAAACCGTCTTTTTCCCTCGATTACGTAATTCCTCCCGCACCAAAGTTGTAAATATGCTTATAATCCACACACCATATATAAAATTAATATAGTTTTGAACGAATACTCGAACTTGAAAGATAAAGAAGGGACAATTTTGATTGAGTGGATTGACAATTTGCACTTACAAGAAAACATGCGTTTTAACATAAGAATTTACACATTTATTGTTTATTTTGATGAAATATCTAAAATAAAAATAGCCAATATTAAATTCTCTGAAATTTGACAAGCGTTCATGACATTTATCTGAGTAAATCTTATTTAAAATGATAATATATTCATTTAAAACAAATATGGTGAATCGATATACAAACTGCTAGAGATAAAATGTGTAAATTTTGATGTAATTTATAGAGCGATTTACGACCAGTTTTAATCGATAGTTTTCAGTATTGAATTATTCATTATTTTGGTAACCAATATAAATGATTCTTTCGTTTTTTTATTGTACAAAACTGAAAAAAGATTTGTGATCAAAGTTAACGATAGAAATAAATATGTTCATTTTGAAATATTACAGAATTTGAAATGTGTAGTCGTTCTTCACCTGCAGGAATAAAACAAGACCCGGAAACATCGTTTTCTATTACATTTTTTTTTTATATCTGGATAATACTGATTTTAACATTTTAATGTTCTCGGGAATTCCATTGAAAAAAGGTTCTGTGGGAAGTTTACGTAAATCTTCAATTTCAAACGTTGATACAATCTATCCTAACAAACGTTATATGTAGTGGGATATTCTATACCAATTGCAATATGCATATTCAGGTCCATCTGATATTTTGTAAAATAAAATAAGCAAAAATTCATCGACATTAACTCTATCACAAAGAGTGAGAGAGGTACTACTTCTCCCTGACTTACATTTACATTAAACACCTCCTAGAAAGGAACATGTACTGTATATTATAGCCCCTCGCACTAAATTTTGTATTTGGCTTATCCCATTTACCAGTGTTAACAGTTTCATGATGTATTACAAATCATACATAGTCTAAAACTTTCTACATACATACGACGAATTTCGCTATTCGTTTGCATTTCGCGATAAACTTCTTTTTCTTATTTTGTTTTCAATTTAGATTCAATTTAATTAGAAATAAATTTAGTTTTTGAAAATATATGAGAGCATGAACTGTAATGCTACACGCCGTCATTCTTCATGAAGCACGTTAGCAAATCATAAAAAGTATGTCGGTGTGAAGCGTTGCAGTTCATACCCTCATGTATATTCAAATATGAAATTTATTTATTTTGTTTACATTAAGTTCAATTGACATGTAAATACAGAAGACAGTGGTGAATACAGTATTATAAACTATTACATGTTTGTGAACAAATGTGACCACTGTTACATACACCGATGACACGTCTAATAGGGTGTAAAGAAATGAAAATTGTCAAGGTTCAATTCCCATAACTTTAGTTGTAGATTTACTTAATATCTCAATAAGTCTTTTAGTACAAAACTTGAATAAATAAAAGAAAGGGGGAAAAAAAAGAGGAAGAAAAAATTGGGACAAAAACTCCGCAAAGACATGAAGTATTACAGTTTTGATTGTTGTTGGTTGTTTTTGTCGAGAATTGTTCACTCATACTGAGACGTCACCAGGTATAATTTTAGACCTATGCTTAACACTTACGGTCGTAGCAGTGAGGGTCCTTTAATTATGGAGGCAAACTACATCATCATAATGACTGACTTCCATTTGAAACATGAATTAAAATATAAAAGGCAGCAATATTTGTCTATTCATTTCAGATTTATTTGCATAGCTGAGTGCCTCAGTAATTAGCAGGTCAATTGCTGAAATGTATATCAGAGGGGATTTATTTTTTTCAGATTACTTTCTACTAAAACTGCATTTTTATTTATTTATTTTTTCGACTAAATAAAGTAAATTTAAAAATTTCTAGTTTCAAAATATTGTTGTACGTATCCTCAAATTTTCATCCACATAAACTTTCTCTGGTGTAGCAGTGATCCTTTTAAAACAAGCCAACGCCTGCCGCGAACCCCGTTTTAAAGGTGGTATCCGAAAGATCCGTGATTCTTATGTGCAGATCCTGGTTAGAATGGATCCTCAGTATCCATTGCTTATCGTACGAGGCTACTAAATGGGGTGTCTTTCGGATGAGACCGCAGAAACTTAGATCCAGTGTTACAACAGGTGTGGTACGCTAAAGATCCCTCCTTGCTCAAAGACCGTAAGTGCCGAGCATAGGTCTAAATTTTCACCGGCAATGGTGGCGTTTCCATATGATTGACATTTTTTCGAAAGGGGCGTTAAACAATATACAACCAAAGAACCAAGCGTTTGGCGAAGGAGCAATCACTATCTATGTTAATGCCTTAGGTTTAACGCGGTCATTGCACAAGCGGGGCTCGAACTCACGATCTCCCCGGTTATGAAGCGAATGCTCTACTACCTAACTACCGGTCATTTTTTGCGCAGCAAAATGCAATCTAAAACAAGTGGCATCTGAAACATGGCGCATTTTGCAAGTAAAACTTTCAAATGGGAATATTTCAACTCAAAAATTGAAATTCATTTTCAGATTGATTACAAATATGATATGTTCTATAACATTTCTTCGACGTTCGATGTCAATTGTCTGATTATGTGGAGACCAGTATTTTGATATATTTTTTTTATCATGGTGGACTGCATACTAAATATATAACTGGCCAGTGAATATTGGCCATTGCACACACTGTAGTAAGATTACACTAGAAATGACTTTTTGTCCACTTATGCCAGTGTCTATTGGAGTTTGATAATGTTGATCTAATCATTTTGTTCCCAGGCATGACAGGCTCAAGTATGAAACAAAAATGCAAAGAAATAGACTACTGAAGAGTTTAGAAGGAAATCACTCGATTTAAAATATACACCGACCGTGTGAATGTTTCCTTTTATTATAGGACTGAGACTGAGTTCTGAATGCACGTTCTGAAGTCATTGACTCCTTGTACTCCCCAACCATAATTCAATATGCATATACTAGAAATGTGTTTATGTGTTTTAAATGTGACAATAGCATTTTTTATGCTTAAACACATACGATAATTGCTTTTCTGCTTTTGCGATCCAAGTGTTTTCGTATAACGTTATACCTCTCTGTAAATTTGTTATTTTTATGTATGCAATACCTACCTGTATACAACGAAAAAGTGAAGATCGTATAAAATAGTTCCAAAAAAATCTACAAAGAAGAAATAGTCGATATATCAAAAATGTCTTGTCATCAAAGAAATAAGAAACGTCTGGTATTAAAAATCAACAGCTCTTTAAATGCAACTTACGATTGTGCTTAATTCAGTCATTTCCTTCATTACTGTTGAG
>JAMZEH010000018.1:3987500-4022500 GCA_024699665.1 Ostrea denselamellosa
TATTGAAAGTCGCCTTGTGTACAGATAAAGAACAACTGAAATTGTTTAAGACATCTGGTTTTCTGATGAAGCTCATTTCTACTTAAATGGGGTTGTAAATAAAAAAAATGTATGTTACTGGGATAGCGAAAAACCCAAATTTATACCTAGAAAGCCTTTCATGGTGAAAAAGTAACAGTTTGGGCCACTTTAAGTTCAACAGGTGTAATTGGACCTTTCGTTTTTGAAAATGAAAATAGCGAAACTCAGACAGTTAACAGTATTCGTTATCTTGAAATTTTAAAGGGGAAAAAATTCTCCCTAATTTAACCAGAAGAGGAGTTAATCCAATGGAAAATTGATTTCAACAGGATAGGGCGAATCCACACACTACTCGACTTGTAACCGATTGGTTGCATCAGACATTTGACGGAAACTTATTTCATTTAAAACAGCACATGTTTGGCCCCCTCATTCACTTGACCGGAGTCCTTTGAATTTCGTTTTATGGGGACATCTCAAATATCTTGTGTACAAGCCTCAACCAGATTCTATAGAAGAACTAAAACTCTCAATTCAGAGGGAAATGCGGAAAATTTCAACTGAGACACGTCCTGCTGTTGTGAGAAATTCTCTTCATCAACTTGACGTTGTCATCGATCGAAAAGGACGTCATTTGAAGCACATTCTTTAAAATATTTCTGTTTTTATAAACAATGCTCAGTTTGTCAAAACCTCATGTTTTTGAAATTTGTTGAGTGGAAATTTATACTATATACATTTAAGAAAATATGTTGTAATATAAATATAGACTTCTTCAAACGTTATTCTACCGGTCACGGTAGTTCAGTGGTTAGAACGTTCTCTTCGCAACAGGAAGGTCGTGAGTTCGTGCCATGGCCGCGTGAAACCTAACACGTTAAAATAGGTAGTGATTGCTCCTTCGCCAAACACTCGGCGTTTAGAAGTGCGAATCACGTGTCTTTCGGATATGACCTTAAAAACGGAGGTCCCGTGTCGCGACAGGCGTGGCAGGTTAAACAACCCTCACTGCTACAGCCCTGAGCGCCATACATAGGTCTAAATTTGTGGTCCTATAACTGGTGACGTCTCAATATGAGTGAAAAATTCTCGACGGGACTTAAGACAAACAAACGAACAATCAAAAGTTATTCACAGAGAAAATGGTATCATATATTATGGGACACCCTGTACCTGTATGACAGGTAGTTCTAGATCAGCAGATATTGGTCTGTTTCATGGAACCTCTGATGTTCCTGATGAGTAAAGGAATGGTGGTGTTGATTTGTTACTTGGGACTTTACACATGTTTGAACAAAATGCTCTATTGAGATATGGACTTCATTGCTCCGAAGTTGGGGTTTCTGTTGGTTTCACTCATATGGAAACCTCAACAAATTTAGGCCTAAGTTCGGTGTTTATGGCCTTTGAGCAGGGGGATCTTTATCGTGCCACACCTGCTGTGACACTGAACCTCGGTTTTTGCGGACCGCTCATTTAGCCGCCTCTAACGACAAGCAAGTGGTACTGAGGACCTATTCTAATCCAGGTCCCCATGTTTATACCCAATGGCTTGATAATATGGACCATATAGTGAAACACTGAATCCTCTACAAAATCTTTATACACTTTCATATCTAGTACAGAGACAAACTGTTTAGTTGCATAAAATCTTCCACATCTGCGTTATACTTGAATATATCATTGAACATAGATGTTAACGACAAATTAACACCTCAACTTTATGACAAACGGGGTGACTTCAGCTTCTCTATCGTCATTTTCCCATATCTATTTAGCAATATTCCATCATCACATGTATATGTATACTGTGTCTCTCAATTGCATCGATACGCATGAGCGTGTTCTGCATATGATAATTTTTTTAAACGTAGACAGACTGCGAGGATACTAACGAATACGTATATGTTACAAGAGTTTCAACATTCTCAATTAAATCAACATGTCGCAAATTCTGTGGTTGTTATATCGATGCAATTTACAAATACAGCCTGTCATTAAGTCGAATGATGTTTGACGTGTTTCATACCAATTGTTAGACCGTTCTTTACAATACTAATTTTGACTACAGTTTATCCCTTTTCCCCGATAAAGATGTAGGGCTCCTGATGGGTGTGATCTGTCAACTGGGAATGTTTTCTTTCTAAGTACCTGGGGCCCGTTTTACAAAAGGTTGTAAGTCTTAAAATTAGTCGTAAGATCACTTACGATGTACGGCCGTTTTACAGAGAATTAAGATTTGCGACAAAAGAAGTTACGATTTACGATTACGATACGTTTTATAAAACGGTCGTATGTAAGTTCTTCAATTTTATGACTTAGGACTTAAGAATTACTACTTTGTAAAACGCAGTCTTGATCCCATCTCTGGTTTGTCCAGGGTTCCATGTTTACTAAGAGGTAAAGATAGGCAGTAATTGCTTCTATCCCAAACATTTGGCATTTCGAAGTGAGAGTCATGGGTCTTTTAGATGTGACCTTAATACGGAGTACCCGCGTCGTGGCTAGGCGTTGGCACCGTCAAAGGCTTGAGTGCGAAGCATAGGTCTGAATTACAACTGGTGACATCTTAATATGGGTGAAAAATTCTCAAAGGGATGTAAAACAAACAACCTATTTATATATTCATGACAGGATTTATTAAACGGATCACTGTTTGTTATATTATCTTTTTCATGTATGAGATGGACGGCCTCTACCACAATTGTGAAATTCTGGTCCCTGGGTGAAGAGTTCCGACCCCAGATGGGGCAGTATGGATCACAAAGTTAAAAGAAATCTTCTCGTGAAATAATAAAATGTTTGTTTCTTGACCAAGTGTCAGGCCCCCGGGATGACGTATTAAAATCATTTTAATAGGGAAAAAAAAACGAGATCTCTTTAGATTTATAGTTTTTTTCCTTTATTTATCTATATATAACAAACAAATCAAGTTCATAGTACAAGTTCATATTCAATTCACCCATTACACCTTCAATTTAGGATACAACTTGGTAATGAAGAACCATTGGAAACTCGTAACTAGCACAAACGTTGCTGTGGCGTGGTCGTTTACAAGCAAACACCATATTTACACCAAGGTCATTCGGACAACATTATAGACCATGGTCAAAGTCACCAATGAAAAACAATTAAAACACATCCGTGGGTCATCACTTTATAATGGTGGAATTTAGAAGTTCATATTTGACACGGACATTAATTAGAACCAGACTGGTGTCATGACCAAGGGATAATATCAACAAGCTAAAGTCAACTAGTAGACATAATAAAAATGTTTGCATGTAATAATGTTGTTGATGGACGACTTACCAAATCGTAGGTGGTAAGACTTTATTGTATACCCTTTGCATGCTATTAGTTTTTGGCTATATTTGGCTTGTTACTGATCATCTACGGAATATATTTGGTTGATTAAACTCATAGACGTTGTTCATTTAGAATTCAGGTATGACTTGATATAATACAGATATATTAGAAGATATGTAGGTCTTGAAGCTGTGGTGCATTTGTAAGTTATATAGATAGTGTTTTCTTTCGTTTCGTTGTTGAATTTATTGTACAGAGGGGTGTGGCAGTCGAGTCATGCCCCTCAGTACATCTTAGGTCATGAATATTCATATTGCACACAATGTGACGTCATAAGTCTGGGGTCAAAAGTTAAGTAGGAACGAAAATCGCTGATTCAACATAGAGATCAGTGATATTGAATTTTTTTTTTAGAGTTTTAAAATTATTTCGTTGACATTACGTTATTTCATATAAGTATGGTAATGGATAATAATAAAAAAAAAAGATTGGGCACTAAGAGTATTTTTGCAGACTTTAACTGCATACAACACATGCTTTTTGTAACTCAGAATCATTATATGCATTTATATTGATGTATGTTGATTGAACAATTTATGCTTCATTTATCTATATCTTGTATGTCTTATGGTTTCATCATTGAATTAATGTTACAAAATTGCTGCTTTTCCATGGTCATAGTTTGGAATTTGTAGTACGGTTCCGGGGAAGTTTTACCACCCCTTGAAATCATTGTATGTTGGAATTCTGCCAGAGGTTTTCTGTCTGATTTAAAGTATGGTTAAGATCAAAGGAGAAAGAAATGCACCATGACACAACATGTTAGGGACTAATGTTCGGTGGTATGAGCGGCCCTGAAAAATATAATTTTACTGACTTTTGTGTCCAGTAGAAAAAAAAATCACAACAAGAAATGATTTTTCGAAGTAAAGGGGATGAAACACACGTACTAGTCGTATTTGGCAAACCTAACAGACCAAAGTGTGTAATAAACCACCAGTAAATACGACTAATGTCTTACTGTCTGCTGTCAGGTAATTTTATGGTCCTCTGCCAAGGAAAAATGTGATATTGAATTAACCTTGACACAAAAAGAAGAGATGTGAAATCAGAATTTGTGATATATATATATATATATATATATATATATATATATATATATATATAAAGTCTCTTTTGTTGGAGCAAAATGTAAAAAACAAACACTCTAAACACTTTTCTGAAATATTTCGACCGTGTTACCGGTCTTATATATATATATATGTGGACGCCACTAGCTCGCTATGACTATGAACGCCATCAACTGTCTATGACTCTATGGGCGCCACCGGCTGTCTATGACGCTATGGACACCACCAGCTATCTATGATTTTATGGACGCAGCTATCTATGAGTATGGACGCCACCAACTGTATATGATTATGGGCACCATCAGCTGTTTGACTCTATGAACGCCATCAGCTACTGATGGACGCCATTATTTGCGTTTTACTCTCGACGCATCCAGCTGTCTATGACGCAATGAACACCATCGGCTGTCCATGACTCTATGGACTATAACTATGGACGCCTCCAGCTGTTTATGACTCTATGGACTCCGCCGGCTTTCTGTGACGCTATGAACACCATCAGCTTCTCTGTACGTAATCATGAAATGAGTGGACGTTCAATAAGCACAGTGGAAAATCGATAACATTTACACAATTTATGTATCTTGTAACAACAATTTCAGCTATCTTGAACAGCTGTATCAAAATAACTTTGGAAAATTATAGCGTATATAGTAAAGTACGTATATTGCATGAAATTTCTATTATCATGTTTCTCGTTTTCTATGTATTTCAAAGTTTAATTCTTTTCATCTTTAAAACATTGCTAAAATGATACCAATTTCGTTTATCATCACGTAATATCATGGGCGGGCTTGAGGGTTTTAAGGGTGGGGGATGTCAAACTAACGATGGTTAAACGGTTAAACTACTATACAGATTTGGGGTTTGATTCTCTTCTCTATTTCTTTATTAAACACCAAGCGGAAATTTCATGTGAATTTGTGAGTTAAACCGAAGACATAAATATATAAGTGATTGGTCCTTCGCCAAACGCTCTGTATTTACAGTGATAATTCTGTTGCGCTATTTAGCGGAATTCCGTTATTTTGAATCTAGGAATCCGTTATTCACGACTGATTTCCGATATTTTGATGCTTTCTAGTTTTACAGAAAACTGTTTCTGTTTTTGTGTGGTTGGAAAAAAGTCAGGTTGTTTAGTCCATATTCTTAATCAATCAGTGCGTGTGCTATAAAGTTGTTCGCTGATCGCAATAAATGGCGGTTCGCCCAATTTTCAGATCTACATATAAAGTTGTTGACAAAACTGTTAAAAAGTCTAGGAATTGGCAATTGTAAAATCGCTTGCCGGATGTCAAAGGGGAAGAAAATAACAAAGAAAAGAATGTAGGGAAGACGATCGAACCAGGGTTAGCGAAATGCGTTTTTGTAAACATAAACTATGGAAATCTGTTGAACAGCTTTTACTCAAAAGTTTCATATTAAGAATAAACGAACAAAGGTTTGCGTGGTAAGTTATACTAGTCATCCGGCAATTTGTAATGTTTTTTTTAAAAAAAAAAACAGTCGTCCGCAAGTGTGATTTTCATACCAACTGTTCGACTTCCTCCCGTCAAAAATATAGTGAACATTTTTTTTTAGTCTTTTTTATTTCCCAGAATCAGTTCTCTAACAACAATGACAGTAATAATAATAATAAAAAATACTAAAGTATAGGATTTTTCGCATGTGACCTTAAAAGCGGATATCCCGCGTCACGAGTTACACATTAAAGAACCATCACAACCAATGCTGAGATACCAAATGTTCAAAATTCTCATGTGACAAGGCCATGGTGATAATTGCGCGTCATTTCGTGAAAATGACGTCAGAATGAAACATATTCTCTGCTATAAGTGGGTATTTGACAAAAGACACAAATACAATCGTGATACAATCTTGTTCACGAATTCAAAATACACTGTAGCTCTATATATATGCGTAAAGGAAAACGATACATAAATGTTCCCTTTTTCATCAATAACCCTTAAATGACTAACAACTACAACTTGATGTGTATCTATTTTTTCAAATATGCTTCTGAAATACACCAAGGGGGCCTCCGTGGCCGAGTGGTTAGAACATCGGGCTCAAAATCACAAAGCCTCTCACCTATGTCGGCGCGTGTTCGAATCTCGGCCGCGGCGTTATGTGAGCAAGTTTGCCAGTTTACTTGCGGATGGTCGGTGGTCTCTTCCCAGGTACATTATATCTGGGTTCTCTCCTCCACCAACAAAAACTGGACGCCACCAGATAACTGAAAAATTGTTGAGTGTGGCGGAAAGCAATAAATAATCAATCAATCAATCTGAAATACACCCTTCATTGAGTGAACTTTGCTTTTGAAAAACTGAAACTAAGTCATTTTACGAGCAAAAGTAGACCAAATCATGTACAGAAATCAGTGTAAGAAACTGTTTGCACTCACAGAAACTTTTATCGTTTGTTGTAAACTAGTTCAATCATTACCGAATATGGAGCGTCGTCAAGCTCAAAGGATGAATTGGTGATTTCCTTTAAAGTAACGAAATGGGAAAAGATATCGATATTTTGTTTATATTTTTTTGACGTACATAAGAATATAAATACAAACAAAAAATGCCATTCTTTGTTGTTTTATCGGGTGATGAAGGTAGCAAATCATAGCAGAAAAAAATTGCATAATTTCCTAACGCGGGTTATGAGTTTGTTTTTCTGCAATGCTAGCTACCTTCATTGTAAGATAAAACAACAAAGAAAGCATTTCATTGTTTAAATGCATAAAAGGAAGATAGGAAATAAAGACATCAAGATCACCCCTAAAATGAACAGACAAACAGACGAAGAAATAGATAACACATAATTCGAATTGGTATACTTCTTTATTGATATAACACTTATTTCAACTTTCTTCAATAAGATATTGTATGTAGCTTAACACACATGCTTATTATATGTAACTGTACAGATTTGAAGAATTGCAATTATATTGGAAGCAGTAATATCTTAATTTTTTGGGGTGAAAAGAGGTCATCATTAATTATTCTTGCACCATTTCATTACAGTGATTGATATTTAGTTAATTAGAGTAACCTTCTGTACATTCAAATTAGGCAAAGAATATTAAATATGATATCTGTTCGTTACCTTAGCCTTTTCATATGTCTAATGCAGCTACATTGTTTTGTAGCAGTCCTAATTTACGTTAAAAGGGATAATTTTATGGCATTTAACTCTTAAATAGTAAACTTTCTTATTAAAATACAAATACTTGCTACCAACTTGAATTCAACAATATCATAAAAGTATGTACAAGAATTTAAAATATAATATTTTTAACATCACAGCTTCAAACAACCCTAACACAAGAATAAACATTGAGCTTATTGAAAAAAGCGATGCATTATTATGCATAACAATTGAAATCTGTAAAACGTTAGATTGTAGAGCCTTTGAAATCTGTAAAACATCAATTTGTACAAACACTGAAAACTATGACAAACCAATTTGTACAAACACTGAAAACTATGACAAACCAATTTGTACAAACACTGAAAACTATGACAAACCAATTTGTACAAACACTGAAAACTATGACAAACCAATTTGTACAAACACTGAAAACTATGACAAACCAATTTGTACAACCATTGAAAACTGTGACAAATCAATTTGTACAACCACTGAAAACTGTCAAACATAAATTTGTACAACCACTGAATTTTGTACAACCATTGACAACGGTACAAAATCAATTTGTATAATCATTCAAAACTGTGACATATTAATCTGTAGAGTTATTGCAAACTGTGAAACATGAAATTGTTTAACCATTGGAAACTGCAAAAATCAATTTGCACAACCATTAAAAACTGTGCAAATATCAATTTGTACAACCATTGAAAACTATAAAACATTGTAAAACATCAATTTGTGCAACCATTCAAAACTGTGAGCCCCGTGGGGATCCGGGTTGTTAGATCCTCAGTACCTCCTTGCTGGTCGTAAGAGGCGACTAAATGGGGCGGTCCTTCGGACGAGACTGCAGAAATCAAGGCACCGTCTCATAGCAGGTGTGGCACGATAAAGATCCCTCCCTGCTCAAAGGCCATAAGCGTCAAACATAGGTCTAAATTTTGCAGCCCTTCACCGGCAATAGTGACGTCCCCATATGAGTGAAAAATTCTCGAGCGGTATGTTAAACAATATGTAATCAATGAATCAAGACTGTGAAAAATCAATTTGTAAAACCATTGAAACTGTAAAACATCAATTTGTACAACCACTGAAAACTGTGACAAATCAATTTGTACAACCATTGAAAACTGTGACAAATCAATTTGTACAACCACTGAAAACTGTCAAACATCAATTTGTACAAGCATTGAAAACTGTCAAACCTCAATTTGTACAACCATTGAAAACTGTGACAAATCAATTTGTACAACCATTGAAAACTGTGACAAATTGATTTGTACAACCATTGAAAACTGTGACAAATCAATTTGTACAACCATTGAAAACTCTCAAACATCAATATGTACAACCATTGAAAACTGTCAAACATAAATTTGTAAACCCACTGCCAAATATGAAATATGTGTGTGTCATTGAAAATTGTATAACATTAATCTACACAAGTATTAAAAGCTGAAACATCATTTGTACTATCAGTAAGAACTGTGAAAAATCAATACGAATGTACATGTGTGTTAAACATCAATCTGTAAATTAACTGAGCACTTTTTCAACATAGAAACTTTTACCGTTTATTGGCATAGTTTTTTTTTCCCTTTTGGTTAATGTATACATATCAGGAGTTTCATCACTTTCTTTGAAGCTCACCATTTTTGCAAGATTTACGGTTGTTATAACGATTTAGTTTCCAAATACAACCTTTCATGTGGCTGTATGCTGTCTAACGTTTCCTATACCAAGTTGGACGGGGTTGCTCACTACTCTTAGGCACATGTCTTCACCTCTGATGTGTCCAGGGGTCCGTGTATGTTCTACTAGTAACTTTATATCCTTTATATGGGTTATAGAATTGACCATTGTTCGTTATCTTCACATGAATAGGTTGTTTAATAAAGTAATAGTGTCATCATACTAATTATAATATTTCTAAGTCTTTCAAACGTAGATAAGGGAGAAATAGAACTTTTCTGTTCGTGAAGTCTAGCTTAATCTCAACAGCATTTCCAAACACTAAATAAATGCAAGTATATAAATTATTTTTTAAAGAATAAATCGTTTGGTGGTCTAGTAGTAAACAGATTTAGAACTTTTGAAATGTGCCATTTGCTTTCTATCATTGCATATATGTACAAAGCAGATGTTTCCTGTCTCTTTGGGAGATTTACTTTACTACAAATTTCCATTATGACAATTGCGTCTTACAAAATTAATTAACAACAAAAAATATCTATTTTGATAAAAGAATATTTATTTTGAGAATTTACTAAATTTTATTGCTTCAAGAACCCATTTCTATGGACATTGACTAATCGCAATAGAAACGAATGTCTTGGTGTACATATGTAAATGAGATAAAAAGCTTGCTTGTACTTCTTCTTAATGGAAAGCATGTCGTACATGAGTGTAATTTTTTGGTTATCACAACTTTTATTATATTTGGCTGAAGCTTAGCTATGAATAAATCTGCTTGTTCTCAATGTTTGTTTCTCGAGTTACATGTAGACTGCAAATCTGCAAAGAGAGACAACTCTTACATTAATGACTTACTAACGGGAGATAACTCATATTACAAATCACTATTAATTCAGATGATCATTGAGAAGCCATTTGTGGTGTATCATGATGGGAACATGCCACCATTGTCCATCTAAATAAGATACGTGTGTCTATCAAATGTAACTGTACAGTCATAAGATTTTAATTAACATATAATACATATGGTTATCTAATTCAGAAGACACTGGCTAGTGTGTTCTCTGAGTGAAACAAAATGTCTCTAGATGTTGATGTCAAAACATATTTCGGAACGCTATCAAAGAGTACAGGTATGAGATGTAACAGAAACACTTAACGTTGTCAGTAGAACTATCATACAAGGGTAGCGAAACAGTATGGAATTTATAGTGTTCGGAGTCAAATAAAATGTTGTACTGTTATATACATTTAATCTTCTTTACAAATGCATTTCTATAGCATGGCAATGTTGATCAAAGTCTCGCACGTGATCTAGGTAAACAAATGAGTGTTTAGGTATATGAACTTTGCAGATATATGTCGTTATACTCCAGAGAGGAGCCCCTTTATTTTCCTGAAGCCTAATATTAAGATGTTTGCCTACTCTTAATTTCGTATTATAAAATTATCATTTTCGTTATCTTCACCTTTTCTTGAATTATGAAAAGCTTCCATTTTCAGAATTTTAAACAAAAGTGTTTAATTTAGATGACGCATGTCACATAACCCAGGTGATATCGAAATAAGGAATAATTGGAAATAAATTTTAATTCACGGATTGCATTTTATTTGTTAGGTTTAAAAGAGTACATGTACTATTGCGTTATATTATACAATGATTTAAAGTACTCTTGAAGATCGACATACAGAAGGTTAGATATGTATTCAAGAAACTATGAAAATACCCCGACTTTGACGGTTTTTAACATATATGTATATATCTAATGTATGCCTGATAGAATATTTCTTTTATTAGGACAATTATGTTTAAGAGACAATGGCAATCTTTGTACTTTTAAAAAATATGTCAGATGGAAAGTGAGTAAATATCCTTGAGATGTAGTTTTGACAGGTGTAAAGATTGAAGATTGGTTACTGTAAGTGACGTAATATTGGTGCACGCGCTACAAATAGAGATTTGATTGGACAATAATCGTTTGTTTCTAAGGAGTTATCTGTTAACCCAAATAGACCCTAAATAAGTAATTAAGATGTCTTAAACATTATCAAAAATTTCATAAATGCAATTATTTGCAATAATACTGTAATAAATATCGTGTATATATTTACTTCCTTTTGAAAAAAAACAAGTTATTGATATATCATTACATGTCAATTGTTGTTCACCTCGGATGAAATAATTCAATTTTCAAAAGGTGAAGATAATCTTATAAAAATACAAAACGATAACAGGGCAAACACGGATCCGTGAAAACACTGTAGGGGCTACACATTGTATTAGATGTGTAGAAGAAATAAGCAGTCACACCCCTTGTGAATCCTCTGTCTCCATCTGTTTAATGGAGAAGTGTATAGTCAATTCAGTATGTAAAGAACGGTCTGACAATTGGTGTGAAACACTCAAACAGGATTCGACTTAATCATTGGTTGTATTTGAAAATAATATCATGGAATTTGCGAAATGTTGAATTCAAACGAAACTGCTGAAACACCTATAACTTATTTGTCTAGCCTGCTTCGGGTTAAAAAAAAAACAAACTTGCTGTTAATTACGAAAACATTGTCTAGAACTATTTCTAAGTTACGATGCTTGCACTCTTTCAACATTAATGCACTAATCGTTCGGAGCAATACATTGTGAGATAATGCTTGACAGACAGAACAATAGATCATTAAAAAGAAATTAGTTACATATATGCCATAGCGGACAAATTTAGTCATAAAAGGATAGGGCCCTAAATGTTTATAGTAAAATGATGATGAGAGTAGCCATATACCTCTACTTCATGTTTGGTGAATGCTCAAGCTTACATGTATAGACTTATTGGTTTTGTTTTTGTTTGTTTGTTTGTTTTATTTATAGTCGCCTGAGCAATTTTTCAGCTATCCGGCGACTGAAGACTTATTGGAGTATCGCCTAGTTTTTTTTTTTTTAATTATTGATTAGTCATGCTTTTGTATATTTTTTAATTATTGATTAGTCATACTTTTGAATATATATTTTAATTTTCCCGGTGCTTATGCGGATATGATGTAGATATGGATAACATATTCAGGATAAGGAATTCGATCAATGTGAGCACAACCTCAAATAAGTGAACTATAGCTCGCTTCCAGTATTTTCATAACGTATGATGCAGGAGGAAAAGAGATCCAAGTATTATGGTAGATAGTGTTATCATTTTCATCCCAGATGACGATGTACCCAAGTTAATATTTATAAAATTGAGTTAAGTAATTAGTCATTTTATATTCACTCTTTAGCTTTTTTTTTCGAAAATATCAGTTTAAAACGAAAATACACGAAACGCCATTTTTGTATCCATCACTGTTTTGTAGCTATTCAAAGGACGGAGTGATATCACTAAACTGATTATGGGATATAATTTGTGTAATTTTAATAAATGATATCAGTTATTCGTTTAAATGATATCGCCTGTTTGCTAATAATGCGGGGCTGTCATCGGACTGAAACATGGCTATATGACGTCATTAAAGATGCAGTATTAACATTCATTCCAAAAATAATGCTATCTTTTCAGCATAATGATCATGACGTTTACTTTTGTGAAGAATACATGTTGTCTGGCAAAGTGCTAGACCACTCCTTTTCTTACTGATTATTACTGATTTCGACTGCAGATTATTCCATTTACCTGATCAAGACAGAGGGCTCCTGGTGGCCGATTGGGATCGGTCAAAAAGGGAGATGTTTACTGATCTTATCTCCGGTTTTTCCAGATGTCCTTGTTTGCCCTGTTCTTGATTTTGCGTTGTTTCCTGGAATTTATTTGACGGATCATTGTTTGTTATCTTCAATTTTCATTAATAGGCAGACTGTTGGGAAAACAATTACTGTCTCTTACGTAAGTGAATTGATATCAACAAGTTTTCATTGCTGAATTTGATAAGTCATATTTGGGTACTACGTTTTCCAATCCATTAAGTGATATTCATATATTCGTGTAAGCGATACGCTTACTTATTTGTAAAAGCGACATCACTTGTATGACTTAGATAATGTCATATACTTGTTTAAGTGATATTACTTTTATGAATATATCGATTTATGTCACTAATTGATTCAGTTATTTGAATAGTTGATATCATATACTGAATACGTGATATCACTTGTGTAAGTGATAAAACATTCAGATGCACATATTCAATGAACTTATTAATCGCTGATCATTGTCCTCCGTAAAGTTGAAAAGGAAATAATCTTTTTTATCAACATGATTAACTTTTATGAACATGAAATAATGTATATTTGTCTTGGTATTATTCGTATTTAAATTAAACAATGTTTTGTCAGAATCAAGGTAGCGTAACATTTTGAAAACACAGATGTAACATGTTTTCCTAACGGGACGTGTGAAAGTTTGATGAAGACAACAACCCTCTGTCAAAGAAATTTGTTTGCGGTAATATATAATTTAATAACGGTGGTATTTCCATCACTGGAGTTAAATATTAATTCATTTCTTTCATTTTATATCATCACATTCGTAAAGGTAATATAGTTGTTATATTCTCCAATCATTTAAACAATTTAAACATAGTTTTAACGGTCCGACACGAAAATGTTATCATATCGATATTTTTTTTTTTTTTGATTTTTTTTTTTTTTTTTTTTTTTACATTTGTTGTATACATTTACCTGGAATAATGCTACTCGGCGTACAGTAAAGTATGACTAATCACATCTGCATTTCTGATAATGAGATGTATTTTATGTGATTTTATTTTCATATTCTCCCTGAACAAAGTGTTTCGAAAGTCGTATCCTTTTAGAAGTAATATAGTTATGAAATCTTCAAATAGGATTATCTACCATGCAAAGTCTTAGCAAGGTCTTTAACACATTCTTTGCTTCAGATGAGAAAGTATTTGTGTTAGATGCAAGCACGTTGTGGCAACAACTCTCATATCAATTCTGTTACAGTCTTGCTGTAACAACCTTATGTTTTTAAGAGAAGTAAAGGACCTCCGTGGCCGAGTGGTTAAAGCATCGCGCTCAAAATCACAAGGCCTCTCGCCTCTATTCGCGCGAGTTCGATTCTCGCTCGCGCCGCTATATTGGAGAAAGTTTGCCAGTTTACTTTCGGGAGGTCGGTGGTCTCTTCCCAGGTACATTGTATCTGGGTTCTTTCCTCCACCAACAAAAACTGGACGCCACCAGATAACTGAAACATTGTTGAATGTGGCGGAAAACAATAAACAATCAATCAGTCGATCAATCAAACAATCAAGCAAGAGAAGTATATTAATGTATAGTATAAGTGTTGAAACGTCAGAGCCTTAAACGATTAATTCTGGTATAGGTCTTATGACATCCTCTATGCGTACATGATATTGTTCTTTGTTTGACACATTCTTAAAGGTTACCATGTCTTTTGGTTCAAAACAGAGACAGTCGGTACCAGATTTTCGATGTAAACTTAAAGATCGTCTGTCCCTGAATCTTCAAGCGACATCAGAAGTCCTTTAGTACGTGCTGCAAAAGGAAGTATTTTAAAGCATAAGTACTGAAAGGCAATAAAAAAATGGAGGTGTCCGGTAATGTTACTTAAAGTAAGATGAAATATATATTTTGACCAGACACCTTCACCACGGAAAATACTGTCTACCTATTCACACGGCACACTCTTAACTACTACAATTATATTAGTTCATGTTACGGCATGCAGGCAATTTATCTTTGAGTTTTAAAATTGCCATTTATCAGGTACATGTTGGAAAGCACTTGTTGAAACATTTTACGGCAGTGATGTACATTCTCTAAAACATCGCAGTCTATTTTAAAGGTACTCGTCACATGTTTTGTTGTTGTAGTTCTTGTTGTTTTTTGGTTTATGTTGTTTTTCTTGTTCTTGTTCGTGTTCATGTTATATACACCACACTTGTTATGAGATCGAAGTTTTGACCAATACAAATTTTAAGTAAGTTTGACCATTTTAAATCTGCATTTCCATAGTGCATATATCCTGATTTAACATTAGAATAAAAAGAAAGTAGATAGACACATTATAACAGTACATTATGTGCCTGCAGGATACATGTAGATTATTCCACGTCTATTGTATCGGAATCAACCTGATGAAATTTTTCACCTTTATGCTTATATCGTCTTGTAGGTTCTTTGCTATTTTTCAGTAAAGGAAAACGAAATGTAATCTCACTTCTAAAAACCATTTACACTTTCAATATTTCTACATATATGCGTCATCACACTCAACATATTGTCATATTTACAGTTAGTAGTTCTACCTGCATGTGTCATCACCTTTTCATTTACACACACCATATTGTCATATTTACTGTAAAATCGTTCTACATGCCCAGTAAACTCGAAATAAAAAGACGCCAGAGAGTCTTCTACATCTGCTTCGTACTTTGATATCTTATTGAACATACATGTTTACGGCAAACTGACAACTCAACTTTATGACAAGCAGGATGACTTCAGCTTCTTCATTGTCAACTTTCCACATTTATGTAACAATAGCAATATTCGAGATTATTTTATTTCATATCAGATAGACTGTATTGATTCTTAACGCCCCGTATGCTGAATTTACGCGACTTAACCTGCATACGAGTTAATTTATATGCAGCTACTTCACATTTAATTCAATCGCCTGCATATGATGTTTATGTCCCTCAACTGATTCGCGATTCAAGAGCTTGTTCTGCATATGATCAGTTTTAATAGAGACATTTACTTCAAATAAGTTAATGTGAAATCAGCATTTACAAATTCTATAGTCGTTACAACAGTCTAATTTACCAAAATAACCTGTCAAATGTTATCTGATGTGTTTCATACCAATTATTAGGCCGTTCTTTACATACTGATTTTAACTACGGATTATTCTGTTTAACTGATCAAGATATAGGGCTCACATCGGATGTGACCGGTCGACAGGGGATGCTTACTCCTCCTAGTCACCTGATCCCACCTGTAGTATGACCAGGGGTCTGTGTTTGCCCAACCCTTAATTTTGTTGATAAAACCTATGACACAGATCATTATTCGTTATATTAACCTTTTCATACATCCATATTTACATTGTATATTTGCATGCATTAACACTTTCATTGTCAATATGTACACATCGTTTATTTAACATGAAGAATATATAGGTCGCCCTCTGAATGCGTCCTGCTGAGCTGGTAAATATGTTCACTTTAAATAAATAACCTTTGACATGTAATCATCATATTCACGTACAACGTATCCTTCTAACGGTGAAAGTCTTTTAAAAATACCTCATAATATAAATACTTGATTTTGTTCTTCATCTTTATACCATCTGCATGAATTGTGTTACTTCATTCTTTATATAGAAACAATATACGCAATGACACACACACACACACACACACACACACACACACACACACACACACACACACACACACACACACACACACATATATATATATATATATATATATATATATATATATATATATATATAGTTTTCAAATATCTGTACAATTTCTATAAATGTTGCTCACAATAGTAACATTCTGCAATATCAGTTGGTTTTTACGTTGACTTCAGACCACATAAGTAAAAATTGAATATAAAAGTTACAAATCTAAAGGAATAGGATTTAATTTTTAGAAAAATACATCCTTCTGCATACGTGACAAATATATATTTATATCCCAGGTATCAGGGAAATCGTGTACGACGTGTAACTTAAAAGTTCAAGTTTTTTTTTTCACAAGCACGTGCCATCACTGCAACCAACCTGCACACATTGATAAAATTTTGATAGGAAAACATCCGTTCGTGTTGATTTGAATGACGTCAAAATAGACGGTAAGGGTAACTTATCTTTAAAAAAAAATACCAGTTTGTGAAATATTTTGTGAGGCAAATATAAAATCAAAATTAGCTGTGTATTTATAGCCACAGCAGTGAAGTTGCGTTGTATTTTCCATTCTGTTTATCAGCACGGTGCATTTTTACCACTGCATTCAATACACGTGACATAATCTGCTCTTTGTCGATGACATTCTCGCAGTAAAAGAAAAACACGATCTATTTTGATCTAATAGGAAAATAAGTATCTAATAGAGATGAAAAACCAGTGTAGGAATACTCATTCCGCACAACGCACATGTAGAATTTTTGGGGTAACAGAATCCGATCCAACAAGTATACTTATAAATAGGTCAACACTAAATAACCCCTGATTATGCATCTTTGCAGCATACCATTTTCATTAGAAAGTTAAAAAAAAAAATATGAAAGATTACCATAATCTGTTGTTTGTTTTTAATGGATGTCTGTATTTTGGTCATTATGAATAGGTAGCCATTAAATACCGAGTGCTCCATCTCAATACATTACCGTAGACGGAGTGAAGCGTTGCTATGATGGCCACGAATTGATGGAGTAATGTTACTTGGTCCCGGTTATTATACCTACAAAGCTACGTGGGCAGAGGATACTGATAATGTTAGCTTCATAATACCGATTTTTTTTTTGATTTTTTTTGATAGTTTTAGGTCAATTGATAGAATTTCTTCGTACCAATGTTTGCTGTTTGCCGTTTGATAACTGATGGTGGTGATGATTATGTTTTCAACTGTCGGTGTTACAGTAATCAGAAATACGACGAGTGTACTAAGTGACCCATGTATGGTTGCGTAAGCTGGACTTTTAGGCTGTGTGTAGAAAATCTGACAAAGGTTAACAAATATTCTAGGATCGGCAGAGTTTTTAAAATCCGTTTAGAGATGCATATTCAAACAAATATTCAAACAAATATTGATTTTTTAGTATCTACTATTATGACGACTAAAACATCTCATGAAAGTTACTATATAAATCATTATAAAGGGCATATATTTTATGTCAATATAGAAACTATTACATAAAGGGTAGATAATTCAAATGACTGTAACCGCTAAAAAGGGCAGATAATTCACTACGTGATTAATTTATGAAAAAGATAAATTGCTCTCCGCCCGGTGTTACATAAAAGCACAACGCCATTGATGTCGTTGATGGCACTTATGTAACAGATACTGAATGATTCCAATAGTTAGTCTCTTAATGTAGGGGATGAAAACTATGAACAGGGATCAATCTCTTAAATTCTGTAAACGTCAAAAAAGCGGAGAATAGGACAATCGCCGATCATGGAAACACCAGATGTAAGATCAGGTGCCTAAGAGAAATAAGCATTCCTTGTTGACCGGTCACACCCACAATGAACCCGTGGTCAAGTAATATGTAGTCATTCGTAGTCAAAATCAGTATGAAAAGAATGACTTAAAAATTCTGTTTGAAACATGTCAGACAACGTTCAACAGAACGACAGGTCGTATTAATACCAATTCTTCATATTAATTAGATAAAATTCCTTATAAGAAATATAAAATAAAACGCTTCATTTGTTGTAATGTGATTTACTGTATATTGATGACCAGTGATTTGAAATAGCTGATGTGATAGAAGTTCCTAGCAGATCATTTATTTCCTGCAAAAAAATACAGAACAGGCCACACCGAGATTAATTCTTCCTCTTGTTCGCAGATAGGAAAAACAATTAAAACAGGAAATTAAAATATGACAGCGATGAAAACTACGGATACTAGAATAAATATGCAATTATGCTCAACAATCTGTTGTTTGTTAATTTCAGTTATTTGCAATTCAATTACACACGGATTTATGATAATATTTGACAGAGCAATTATTTCCAATGATACTAATATCAAAACACCTGATGAAAGTAAACATTGCTTATGAACTTCCTCAAAATGGTCATGTACTGTGCTCACTGACTGCACAAAAATAAATTTAAACCTAATATTGGTTAAATGCACTTATTTATGGAAACATTCATTAAACTGGTTTTTTTTTTTTTTGGAAATTTAAATAAATCTTGATTTAAAAGTTGACAGTCGATAAGTTATGGATAGCATGGAATCATTATAATTTGGAAGATATTTAAGAAATGAAGTTTATTAACGCTTGATGAAAAGTATGCCGTGAAGTGTTGCAATTCATACGCTCAGTTATTTTCAAAAATGGAAGGTTATTCTTACAGGCTTATTTATATCAATTTTTATTTCTGTCAGAATTCTAAACCGTGAAAATACACGTACTATATTTATCAAGAGTCATACGCATATTGTACTCAACTACCACGCATTCATGAGGAAATGGCTATCATTACAATTTGTAAAGATAATCAAAGGCAAAAACAAATGGAAATGTAGATATGCAAAAATTGCTGTGGATTAGCATTTTTACATGCGGCAAAACACACAATTCACGTGATGTTTCAATTTACAGAAATGATATCCAACATAAAACATCTTATGGAAAATGTAAGTCAACATTCCACGATAGTTACTCCCCCCCCCCTCCCCCCCTTCGCCCAACCATACACACACATTTGAAAAATTGCACAGTGATTCTGTTTACCTTAGATATCCTGTGCAACCCTTGCCTTTTGAGTTTATGTGTATGTGTGTGTGGGGGGGGGGGGGGGGGGTAACGAGTAATGAAACATTACAAGCTTACACATGTTTCAGTTCTGTGGAATTTTAATGACGCTGCTAAGTCCTTTGGAACTTCCTAGACGGTTGCAGCTGTTGACGTTCTAAAGGTGTTTAATAATGCAGATTCAATGGCTTACGGAATGATATTTTGACACAGTGAAACATCAGCCATAAACTCTTTTGCTTCGGTACAGTTTTAATATTTTTACAGTCATTAAAGTAATGTTGATTAATATCACAACATATGTTTCATACCGATTTACAAAAGAAATATTTGTTAGTTTTTATACTCAATTACTGAGTATGAAATTAATCCTTTACCCTGAAAGTATATTATCATTAAGACAAAAGGAGAAACGAAAACATTTCGATCTCGTATATCTCACAACGAGCACTATATAGTAAGCAAAAGTGTACTATAGTATTGAGAGACCTAAATGCATGAGAAAACCAAACGAACATATCATTCCTAACTAAATGGAGAGAAGATTGTGCTTTATGGAAAGAATTGTTATCAATTTGTCAGACGTTACATATTGGGTGTTTTATTTCAGTCACCTCGGAACAATGCAGGAGAAAGTGGTACCAACACCAAAAGTGTATACTTCATGTGTCTTATTGTGATTGGAGTAAATTTTTACTTGAGTAATACATTGAATATTGTAGACGTTTTCTAAATTGTTATTTTTAAAAATGAAATCCAGCATTAGTAGATATGTATTTCTTTTCGTTAAGCAAATGTTTCAGGCCTCTAAGGTAGTTGAATTTTTCTGAAAATTTACATATGCGTGGGTATATAACATGTAGACAAAACTATCGATCAGCTGTTTCTACGTAATATAATAGGTTTCCAATATATTGTTTAGTCTGTCCCCAAATAATTCTGATTAGTAAACAGAGGTTGTCTTAAGATAGTTGTTCCCATATTCTTCGTTTGTTCGTTTCTCAAAAATGCGATGAATTATATATATATGAAAGTTGTAAGGGCAGCGATATCATATGTAATATCGCGTCTCAGTATCGCCGATACATTTGTTGAAGAAGGTATCAAGTAGTTTTTCATTTTCTTTTGGTCATCTTTCAAGTCCACGCACCGTACACCAAAATAAATATGACATTTGATTTAAAGATTTTCAATTTTGTACTTCTTAAGGATTGACTATTTGAATATATCTTGCACAATCTGCCCTGGAACAGTTGTACCTAGGTATACTAAATGTCAACCTAAATCGTTCTTACATTAATTGATATGTCGAGGTTGCTGTTTTTCAGTCTCAATGCCTTTGTTTTTGCTGAGTTAACATTTAATTCAGTTGATTTAATTAAATATGGTGTTCAATGCCTCAGATTTGAGTTACGTGTGGTTTTACTGCTTGGCAGAAGGGCGATATCATCTGGGTAATTTCAATCACCTAATTGGATGTAAAGTTCCACTGGATACCGTATTTGTGACCTTGTGTTACTTTGCTCGTAGTCCTGTTTATCACCATAATGAATAACAAACCTGACATATTACATCCCTGTATGACTCCAGACTTTACAGTAAACCAGTCTGATATTCCACGTCATCTACCCCTGCACATTTGTTGGTGTGCATTACTTTGATCATTTTCTCTAGAATTCCTTTTCCATAAGGTTTTGTGATGGACATTGTCAAATATTTTTTTCATAATGAATAATACGTACAGATTTGATCTCCACTCTGTTGCTTGTTCTTTGATGTTTCTGAGTAGTTACTAAAACATCTACTACGCTGTATCTCTTTTCTTTCCTTCTGAAGCATGTCTGTTCTTTTCTCTAGTGTTTGTCTACTTCTTTCATAACAGCTACATTCAAATACTGATATGACGTTCTTTATAATTTCTCGAATCATCGAAATCAGTTGGTATTACCACATTCAACCTTCTCGACTTGTATTTACCTTATTCAAAAGATTTTTGGAGTTACATTTAGTTCAATCAACTTTAGCATTCGTGTATCCATGATAGAAGAACTTGACGAACAAGTCATCCATCTTGGTTATGTGCAATTCGGATTGGGGGGAGGGGGAGGGGGAGGGGGGTTTGTCCCCTCCTGTTTCTAAAACAGTATCATTTAATCAGGAATTTATGGTTTTCGTACTTAGGCATACAATTCACACTGTTATTCAGTTTTTACGCCATTTACCACTGAAATGTGTATATTGAAAATGTGTTGATTTATCGTATTCCTTCGTTGATTACTTATAGCTTGACACCTTCAGTGTATCATGAAATAATAGTGATGGAATCGCACAAAATTGAATATTTCATGACAATAGGAGAAAAAGATAGAATTGTATAAAGATACATTTTTTCACCCCAGCTCATCGACCCTGCGTGTTCATGTTGCGACATCAATGCCTTATTTGCCAGAGGTCATACCATGTGCTTTATGGACGATGAAAAAGGGAAGCGGACACTGTCTTTTTGAATCTACCTCTTTGTATCTCATAGGCCTATGTATGCCTATATTACTCTTTGATAATAGTTATGTTTTCTAAGTGTTGGACGGAATATTTACGTCTATTTTTATTGAACTCACCCACTAAGACTGTCACTCGGTGCATATGAAAGTGATTTACTTAAAATAACTTTTCAGTGTGCAAGCTGTAAGGAAGACATACGCAATTATTTGTTGCAGTAATTGACGACTGGGTGATTAGTATATTAAAAAAACATTGTGTGGTTTTTTTTTTCAAAATAAAATATGAAATGTGTTTTGTGTTTAAATGTATTTATATTACTACATTTCATTTAATTTGATATATTACAAACAAGAATCTTTTTGTGCTCATTTTCATTGACCTTACTGCAAATAGAGAATATTACACGTTAAAATTTAAATATCATATCAGCTCAAATGGTTCCATATCAGTTCGAGGACTGATTTTGGATCAGAGGGCTAATATGACATGGAGCTTAGCATATAATATTCCGTTTATCATATATTTACACATATATATTGTATTCATACAGTATAGAGTTTTAAGGAAAATCTGTATGTGATATGGAGTTTGAGAGCTGATTTTATATATTTTAAAACATTCTCTTTATCGCATGCTGTTTAATTTCTTTTTTTCATTTTACAGGTAGATGAAAGAATATTTGTTTCGTGGGCATGTGATATACTTTCCCCGCCTGTAAATGTAAACAACTGTACGCATCATAAACAATACGTTTTACGAATTATGAAGTTAAAAGTTAACGTATATGGATTACAAGGATATAAGGAATTATGGAACATTTCCATATGGCTAATCAATCCGATTGCACATATGTAGATAGCAGGTGCTCTTTCCTTGGGCGAATACGTAATATCCGTATTGATATGCATTTTTGCATGCCTCTGTGATATGTGACAATAGTTTTTGGACCTGTCGTTTATATCGAATATTGTGACACACATTGTATAATCGATTGGTTGTGTATTGTTTAACGCCACTCCCGAGAATTTTTCACTTATATGGAGACGTCAACATTGCCGGTGAAAGGCTGCAAAAATTAGGTCTATGCTCAGCGCTTACGGCCTTGAACAGAAAGGGATTTCTCACTGTGACACAGGACCTTGGTTTTTGCGGTCTCATCCGAAGGACGTTTCATTTGGTCGCCTTGTACGGCAAGCAAGGGGTACTTATGACCTATTCTAACCCAGATCCCACGGAAGGTGCAGAGTCGGTATAATTATCACCGAGTATATGATAAACCAATGTAATTCATATGATGCAAGACTAAGGCAGTACATTGTATTCATATCAATCATATAAATCATTGAATTTTAAAAGAATGTGAAAACTCTTAAGCAGAACATAACTTGGAGAATCCAGCTCTTTGATTTTAATTTTTTCAATTTCAAATTAAAATATAGGGTTTTCCCCTTTTATTAGAAAAACAAATGTCCTCTCACACTCCATCCCACTTGGCCAGCTACCAATGGTAGCAGGAGGAACATATAATATTTGAACCCCTCCTTTAAAATTTTGGATCCTTCTAGATGTTGGGCATGCGTATATTGAACCATTCGCACGCGAAGAAGGAATGAAACGAACGTGCTAGGGCAAAGGAATGAGAACGCGAAGTGTTGAAGGTGAAGATGTGAACACGAGATGGAACGAGTGCGAAGATGCATGACGAAGTTTCCCTCCGTAGTCTTCACACTTTCGCTTCTTTTCTTTGCCCTCGCACTTTCGCTTCTTTGCCCTAAACGCGAAGTATTGCCCTTCAAAGAACATTAATGAAAACTAAATATTACTTTTAGTATTATTTTGAAATTTAAAAAAACACACACACACTTTAAAGACCTGTCCTTTGCCAAGTTTTTTTTATTGATTTTCCTGGAAGTAATTAACATGCGAACAATAATATGAACATGGAGTATTTTTTTTTCTGTAAACAATAATTTGAACATATTATTTATGAAGACCGTATCAAAAAAAACATGTATACCATGATCTCTCACCCCCCCCCCCTTTTTTTTTATTAAAATCCTTTATCCACATTATCCACAGATGTCTCCAGCTGATTTAACAAACGTATTGTTTAATGGCTCTGCATTTTCCCGAAATGAACTATTCACCCTAAAAACCTGCTATCTCAATTAGAATACACGAGAAGAGGGAAACATCTTGATCTCGTATAAATATCACTATGTTTTGTGGATCTCAAAGAACGTACTCACAGATTATGTATTAGTTTGCCTTTTTATGTTTTAATATTTTTTTTACAAAAGATGAAGAGACGTCACCTAACTATTACGGAACATGTAAAGTTATCATATGAATTGATACGAAGCAAAGTCAATCGATACTAGAAATGGACATTTTATTATATAGAATTACAACGATAACAGAAATTCTTTCTATCATTTGAAAAAAAAAAATCCTTCTTGTATATTTTGATATGTTGAATAATTGGGTCGATAAATGTTTACAAAAAGGAACTTTTGAAAACCTTTATTGATAGCGAACCAGTCTTTGACATAAAAGAGTATGTTTTTTTTGTTGTTCATCGTTTACCATTACCCGAGTCGTGGGGATCCGGGTTGTAATAGGTCCTCAGTACCCCTTGCTTACCGTAAAAGGCTCCTAAATGGGGCCGTCATTCGGATGAGACCGCAAAAACCGAGGTCCCGTGTCACAGTAAGTGTGGCACGATAAATATCCCTCCCTGCTCAGCGGCCGTAAGCGCAGAACATAGGCCAAAATTTTGCAGCCCTTCACCGACAATGGTGACGTCTCCATATCAGTGAAAAGTTTTCGAGCGTTGGAGGCGTAATAAGTTGGAATAGAAACTCATAAACATGCTTGAAGTTGATCCCATACTCATTAGCGCGTTTTCTTCTCGAACACAAAAATGTAATCAAACAGCGACATGTACGTACGTAATACAACTGTTATTGCTTGTCTGAAACAGCTTCTTCAGATTGAATGGGACGTTTGCGCAGTACAGAAGAACTGGAGATTCACTTCAACAGCAAATCGTTTTCCTCTAGTAAACTTATTCTGTTTTTACATACTCCCCAAAACACTTGAATTTCAGAATATGTCTATTGTTGCACCACACTTACATTTACATCGTTATGATGTTTAATAAATCAATTTGATTTCAATGATTTCAAACCGTAACCCATGAGTTAATATGGAAGACTACCCCTCTCAGACACTGGATCCCAACTCTGGTATGGCCAGAGGTCTGTGTTTGTCATGCTCTGTATTTTGTATTCTCTGTACGATTTGTGAGATGGATCACTATTCGTTATATTCATTCTGTCATTGATCACTGTTCATTATCTTATGTTCATTAGTATGCCTCTTTTTACAGCATGCCAAATTTCTATTACTTTTTCGTTCGCATTAGGTTAGTGGTTAAGATGTTCGCTTCGCAACCGAAAGGCCCCACTTCTATTCTCAATTCAGTGACCGCGTTTAACATAGGAAGTGACTGTTTCTTTCATTGTGGGGATTCGGGTTAGAATAGGTCCTCAGTGGCCTTTGCTTGTCGCAAGAGGTGACTACATGGAGCGGCCCTTTGGATGATACCAAAGAAAAAAACTCACTAAGGTCCCGTGTCACAGTAGGTGTGGCCCTTCACCGGCAATGGTGACGTCTCCATATGAGTGAAAGATTCTCAAGAGGGACGTTAAACAATATACAATTAATCAATCACCCAAGCGCCTGATTACAGAAGTGAAAATCAATGGTCTTTCAGATAAGGCCTTAGAAACAGAGGTATCATGTCATGAAGACGTTGACACGAGAGCACTCACTGTTACAGCTATAAGAGTCATGCATGGCGCAAAATATGTAGTACTTCACCTACAGTTGGTGATATCTTTACATGAGTAAAAAAATCAATGGGGCGTAAAACAGCACACAAACAAGTCAAACTGCAATGATTGTGTTATAGTTGCTGTAAAGCTATAAAATCGTCGTTCATGTACAATTTTCAGTTTGCCTTTAATGATTTAAAAAACATACATACTTTAATGTTTTACGAGTGTTGAACCTTTTGATGGATGCAAATGCTTATATAAATACGCTGAAAAATTACGACAACCAGAAAACGCAGTTTCTATTAAAACATGAAAGTAAAAAAAAAAAAATAATTCCTTATGAAAACAATTTTGTGTACGTGTTATATTTGTCAGATGTTTCCACATGTATACTCAAATTGTATTAAATCTCATAACTTTATCTTACAACTCAACCGGCAGATACGACCACATATCACATTAAAATTGAGTGACGGTTGGTGACTTTTGTGGGGAATTGCGTACACCCTTGTGCAAGTCACTACAAGAGGGTAGAACTTGACAAATAACGAACCAAAACATCGTACATGTCCTCAATTTGTAAAAAAGAAATCCATCAATTCTTCCACGTATCTTCGCAGAAGATCATACGGATCTCAAGTTAACAAGGGTGGGAGACATAACAGAGTTAGTTTGATATTTATCTCTTCCCGTCCTGTTGATAGTTCATGTTTTCCGTTGCTTTAGTGGTGGCAGCCAATAAAACAAAATAAAACTAACGCCTTAGAAGTCGCTCTTTGTTCCGATGACTGATCGACCGCGACAAGTGTCATTTTAACGGTATTTACGACATAATGAAACTTAGATTACCTAAAAAAATGATATTAGATGTAGCTCTTAAACCTAGAAGTCATTGAAAGGGTTCATAAAGTATATTTGTGCTACTTTACACCTCTGATATTTTGTCAACACGGGTGTCAGAAATAGGAAGGTGATAAACAAAATATTAATCCACTGTTCCTTGAAGTTGCAGAATGTCGTAAAATGTCTGTCGCCATGGCTGAAATAAATGGTTATCCACCGGTATTTAGTAGACTTTAATGTTAGTAATGATTTGATGGTGTATGATAAACAAATTTTGGAGACTCTCATATCCTTCAAAAATGGACATGGTGTTTTAGAAAGGCTTCATGTATTTAAAATATAAGAATATTAACACAATATGTACCATTCTTGTAAGATATATATAGAATTAAAACATCTTGAATATATAGAATTGTGTCTATGAGATGTTTTAGTAACTACTCTAAATCTTGTTATAGTGATTAGTTCTTGTTTAGTTTCCCCCACCCCACCAACAAAACAAATAGCATTAGTCTAGTGTTTAAATGATACTGAAATGTTTTCTACTTCCTTCATACTGTGTATGTGCACTTGTGTTTTATATATATATATATATATATATATATATATATATATATATATATATATAACACACACACACACACACACACACACACACACACACACACACACACACACACACACACATATATATATATATATATATATATATATATATATAGGAGCATATACATGTCAAATACATTGTAGTTAGTTATAATTTCATTATCTAATACAGGTTAGGGTATAAATTTTGTATTAAATATGGCTGAAATGAAAATTTATGCTGACAAAATTAGTATTCACTAGATAGAAATACCTTTAATTTTTACTATTTGGGACCTTCCAAACGTTTATTTATTTATTTATTTTTGTTGGGGGGGGGGGTGTGAATCCTCCAGCATTGACCTCAATATACGTTAGATTTATGGACATGATTTAAGGTCAAGTTACTTCTTCTCATCGGTACTCGTTGGGACTTTTGAACTTCTAGATTCCAGCAACGAGGAGAGATGCAGTTGTGCACAGATAGAACTCACATGTAGAGGGAGAGGTTCAGAACACACTTGGATGCAACTACAAATCGTGGTTACAAAGTAAACTATTAATAGCATATTGTTTATCCTCTCATCCGGAAAGAATTAGCAGAGATGTCGATTTCTTGATTGTTTTATATTTGACGAAAACATGTCAACGAAAACTCGTCTTTGTCTCTAATACGCATGAAATACGAAACTAACAAGAAAGTTTCGACGATAACAACAAAAGACATCTGCGAAGCCCCCTAAAGTAATTACATTGTATCTTCTATCAGCTCCATCTACGAGAAACGTCATAACATTCATTACACTGGTCTTTCTCTCTTAAAACTCAATTTCCTTGGACCACAAGATTCCTACGGAGAATAATCTAGTGTACCATTTTGGTGCGAGTTCTAATCCACCATTACTGGGATTTCCATATTGAGAACAAGACAATACAATGCTTTACCAAGACAAACAATACTGTACATTAGACTTATACTGAGAAAAATGGAAGACAGAAGTTGTTTGCTCCTACAAGTTTCCCAACCCTTGACATGTGTGTAATACAAAGTGATGTTTTACCTTTTTCAGAAAAGAGTGTGAAGAATAATAGTATGAGGATAGAAAAATAAAGTATTAGGAAAATCATGTTTGCGTTTCTTCAATATCTTATTAAATAGAAATATCTTTTTTCACAAGAATGTAAAAGTGGTTTTATGGTTGTCGATTCGCTGGCATATAACGCTAGACCATAACATGACAACTTTGGACAATGACCTCTCCTAGCAGTTTTACAACTTTTACAACAATATTTCATCTTTAAGGATCCGGGTTTTATTTCAATTAAAAGAGAATCAAAATGCTTAGATGTAATACAAGACAAAATACTACTGCCTCCTACTGAAACATTCAGAAGGTATCTTCATGTCACCATGCTTTAAGAAGCTGTATCTTTAAAGCTTTAAGAAGCTGTATCTTTAAAGATACATAATTACCTGTATATAATGTCCAATTCAATACCGTTACGCACACGTTACAGTGCAGTTCAGCTGAATTCTGTTAAATTCAAATTTCAAAAAAGAAAGAACTACATATATTAATACTAATGAGGTAGTAAAATGCGTGTTTGGATGAAGGTGTCTAATTTCAACAACGACAGCATATACGAGAAAAGCTGAATAAGCATGCATCTTTAAATCCAAAGTCACCAGCTATATTCATGAACTGGTTAATAATGTGTGTGTGTTTTTGTCTATTGTTACACGAGACATTGATTCTGGATTTCATGAAGATATATTTGACATTCGCTCTTACATATTATGCAAAAAGCCAATGCGAATTCAAGAACCGGGTATGGTCTGACAAGGGTTCGAACCCAATCACCACTACGAGGCAAACGGCCCACCCCCTGGCTGCGGTTGTTCGAGTATCTGATAAACTATTGGGGTTATAATGGTTAATGTTGACATTTATCTAGTGATCGAGATGAACTTAAAACCGTAAGAGAATAAACAGTTTGTAAAATAATCAATTTTGATAATGGTAACTCTGTATATATACAGAGAACAACACATATAATAATAACTGATGGAAGATACCTTAAAAATTCAAAATGAAAGTAGAAAGGTAGCATTAAATTAACCTGAAGAATTTAATCTAATCACCTGAAATTTCTGCGCTGAGACACACATAAAAACTCACTTGATTGTTTCCTTTCCAATAAAAAGGGGACTCGATTATCTTTTCAAGTCGTTAGACCGTGATGTTATTATGAAACAACATAGAAATGTAATAAAACTCAAAGAATAGATGAAATCAGGTGACGAGAGAAACACTGGTCGAAGACCACCCAAACTCACGTGACATTTCACACCAATGAACATCTAACTTCTTGTTACCTAAGTTCTAATTGATTTCAGTCACATCAAAGAGGATAACATCGTCTGTCAGGGGTGAACATTATCCTGTTCACTTAATGTGTTGTCAGTCAGGTAAAATACCAGTACTTGATAGCAATGATCTCAAGCATTTTATCGAAGTTGATTCTGGAGAACAAGCTCGAGCCCATATAAGAAAGAACAAAGTAACCAAAACATTTTACTCCAAAGACAACAAAAGGTAAAGAAACCCTTATATGTAAAATAAAAGTAAAAAATATACATGTAATTTACTTCGTTTCGCATTCACAATATCCAGCTACTGTTAATAAATGAGTTTACATATCAAAGGACAAGAAAATATATCATACTCATTTTGAAAAAAGTGAAGTTTTTTTGTCAGTTTTTAAAGAATGATGATGAAATGACCCACACACAATCTTCATTTATCATGTTAGTGATTGTGAATTTCGTGCCTCAGCAATTTCCAACGAACGCGAACATCAACTGCAGAAGACTGCATTTACCTCTCTCTCTCTCTCTCTCTCTCTCTCTCTCTCTCTCTCTCTCTCTCTCTCTCTCTCTCGAGAGAGAGAGAGAGAGAGAGAGAGAGAGAGAGAGAGAGAGAGAGAGAGAGAGAGAGGGGGGGGGCATGTATATGGACCAGTGCTATGTACTTTTATTTTTTTTTAATTTAGAAGGAAATGCAGATATATGGACCCATTGTGTTTTAGTTTAGAAAGAAAGACATATGTTATGCCATTTTTCAATTTTATTTTTCGACGTATCATGCGCAAAAGTAATTGAGACTGCTGAAACTACCCATTCACATGTGTTTGAGTTTTCAGAAGTGGTTTCTACCTTTGTGTTTCTGGATGAAAATTGTCCAATAAGTTTTGAATTTTCATTATGAGATGACAAATGTGCAAAGGAAAATGTTGATTGTTTGGACGGCGGTAAAATACATGAATGACCCAAACGACATCTTATATAAGATACAACTATTTATCGTAGATCCCCATTCTTATTGCCAAATGGATAACCACGGATTCTGTCTGCTGTTTTGACCCATCCTTATGAATTGACATCACAAGCAGAAACAATGCCAGCCCACTGGCGTATTCTTTGCTATAAAGGTTACCTCTCCCTGTAAACAAGATTACGCAATTTGGAGTTAATATCATAAATGTTTAGGTCCCATAATAAAAGTAGGGCTGATTGGAAAATAACAACGGTCTAATGGATTTTTGTCGCTTATAGTTATAAAGATTATTAATTTATAGATTAATCAAATTTAAGCAGTTACAAATTTGGATGTTGATAAAAAAAGGATAGGAGTATTAAAACTAAATAATAAAGCTTACCATTATTTAAAAAACAAACTTACATGTATATTTCTGTGAGTAATTATATGTAGAATCGAGCACCGTTTGCGATAGCCCAATGGTAGAGCGTTCGTGAGCTGAAGGTCCCGAGTTCGAGCCTCGCTCGTGCCATGGTCGCATCAAACATTGGTAATGATTGCTCCTTCGCCAAACGCTCGGGAAATAAAAGTGAGAATCACGGGTCTTTCGGATTTAACCTTAAAAACGGAGGTCCTGTATCGCGGCAGGCGTTGGCACATTGACGAATCTTCACTGCTACAGCCCTTAGCGCTAAATATAGGTCTAATTTATGGTACTTCATCTACAGCTGGTGACGTCTCAATATGATCGAACTTATTGACTATAGCAGTATACTCGGTATACAGTATGCTTTACCGAACAATAACGCATATTCCATATTTAATGATACATATTTAATAATAATATATCATATGATTTAAAGCATTGTTACATAAAAGATAAAATACAATGTATAGAAATTTACCACAATTATAATAATTCAAATATGACAGTTTCTTTAGACAAATGTGACATATTTTAAGCGAAGTACATTTGTATCACTGTGTGTTTAATTGTCTTTTTTCAAGAATTTTTCCTCCGTTTTTATGAAGGTTATTAAGCTTTCTTCTTAATTTTACATATAGTGGCAATATTTCTTCCATGCTGTCTAAAGAAAACATTTTCATAATGTATTAAATCAATAATCGGAACACAAAATGTAAACCATCAAATAAAAAGTCATTTCTTATGAAATACAAATCATGTTAAAAATGAAACTAATATTTAAATTGTGTAATATTGAAATTGTTAATTCTCAAGAAATTGATATGAACACTCTTTTATATTGTAGATATATAAAGAGGGGGAAACAAACCAAACAAACAAAACTATTTGTAGTTTACACTATTTATGGATACCTATAGCCATCTGGCCTCAACTGCATTAACGGATGTTAATTTAGTTCTATTATACAGTGTTAACTGGGTAATAACTGCCAGTTGAAAAGAATGACCTTTCTTGCAGTATTTTTAACGATAAGAATAATTTAAATACTCAAATTCATGAGATGGAAAATATGTGCAACACTTAAAAGGGCTACATCAAGACGGACGCTTAAAAATACTGTGAAATATCAGCAAACCTGATCAAGTCGCAACTTTTAATCAATCCAACAAAGAAATATACGTTGTAATATTTCGTTTTTATAACAAATACTAGTGTTTAAGATATAATTTCTCAACCCCGGAGATCTTTTATGCTATCATTTTATTTTACTAGTAACTAACAGTAAAAAAACCTCATAAACCACATAAGGAAAAGGTCAAGCACAGAACCCTGGGCACATCAGAGGCGGAGGTTAGGTGCTTAGGATGTGTAAGCATCCCCTATTAACCGGTCACACCCATTGTGAGCCTCTATCTTGATCAAGTAAACGGAGTTATCCGTTGTCAAAATCAGTATATGATGAACGGCTTAACAATTGGTATGAAACACGCCAGACAAATTTCGACCTAACAACATGCTGTATTTGCAAATAAGATCATTAATTTGCGAAATGCCGACTTCAATCGAGATTGTAGAAATCCCTGTAACATATAACGCGTACGCAGATATGGAAGACTCTGTAATGTCTTTTTTATTCGATAGGATACATCTGCTTCATATTTGGATATGTTACTGAACATAGATGTAAACGAAAAACTGACAACTTTATGACAAACGGGATAACTTCACCTTCTCCATTGTCAGTTTCCCATATTTATGTCGCAATATTCCATTATCGCCTACACATGATGTTTATGTTTCTCAGCTGATTCGATACGCGAGAGAATGATCTGCGTATGATCAATTTTTAGATCGAGTCAAACTAGTACCTACTGACCAATAAGATGATATTATAGGGGTTTCAACAGTAACATTTAAATTCAACAGTTTGCAAATTCTTCCAAAGCACATAACCTCTCCATGTATCCGTGTTTGCCCTAATCTTAATCTTGTATCCCGTATAGGATTTATGAGATTGATCACTGTTCATTATTTTCACTTTTAATGAATGAATATTAAATATTGTTAATGGATTAACGCCATCGATATATCTAAATGTCAAGATGAAGGCCGTAGCAAGAGATTTTTCGCTTAATGTAGACGCTTTTGAATACATTCTGCTTCATACGAAAATAAAAACAGGTCGATTTATAAAGAAGAACACTTTGAGCACAACTTTCAAAAGACTGTTTGAAGATCTGAACACCAAAGACCACGTAGATATTGTCAATGAAGAACTCCAGCATCCTTTTAATGTCAACATCAGAGTATTAGTGCATAAAATCAGAGTGGTGTTTAACAAGGTAATTTTTTAATGACCGATCACTAGATATGGATACTTCCGTGTTTCATTTTTATTTAAATAGCAACTGTCTATGATGTCAAAAAGCCAAGCCTTGTATTTGTATGGAGGAATGGTCGCGTAAAGTGTAAAACTTAAACGTTCTGAGGCTGTTGATTTGAGAAAAGTAATTTCAAATCTACTAAAAGTTCCCTGGAAGTTTTAGAATCAACATTTGATGTACACCACTTCTCGGATATATTATAGTACAATAATCTGAATTTTCTACTTCAAAGCAGTTAATATTTCTGGTTGGAGCAAAGGCAGGGACTTGGTAGAACATTTACAGATTCTGTTTCTACGAAATTTGTTAAGTTTGTGAATCCAGTATAGGTATGGTAACTCATATTTTTCGCCCCTTTGACTGGGATATTAAATGTACTTTAAAACGGAAGCATAATTTTGAAGGATTTCGACTTTTGAAAAGAAACTTGGGATTATCAAATGTAGAATTAAAGCCAGGTTCATTTAAATACAGTGGTATTAATGAGCTTTACAAAGAAATACAAGGTTGTTACAAACTTTAACAGGTGGAATCTATAGAGGCATATTTCTCATATGGCCTATCTAATTCTTTCATCACTTCTGGTTTAGTAAACACAGAATGATAGATAGTACGCAGTTTTGTTTTAATTTGCCTATGACGAGATTTTAATATTCCACAAACTGTAATTTGAGAGAGAGAGAGAGAGAAAGAGAGAGAGAGAGAGAGAGAGAGAGAGAGAGAGAGCGCAAAAGTTTGATGCCTTCAAAAGTCGATGATAACAATGAAGTAGTTCTGGACGTTTTCAAAACAAGGAATATTGTTTCTTATTTCTATTTCGGAAGGCAGAGATAGTATCTGGTACTGAAAGATGTTAAAACAAATTTCGAGCAAATGCATATGCCGAGATTGTCTATTGATTGTCGATCTTGATTTTGACTACGCATTATTCCATTTATCTGATAAAGATAAAAGGTTCTCGGGTGGTGTGAGCGGTCATCAGGGGTATAAGGCACCGAATCCCACCTCTGGTGTTTCCAGGGTCCGTGTTTACTCTACTCTCAACTTTAAAGGATTCCTGAGATCGGTCACTGTTCGTTATCTTCACCTTTTCCATCCCAAAACCTAGGTAAAGGATAGAGTCTCTAACCTACCGGCATTGATAATTTTGATTAGAATATAATTTTCCTGATTTAAAACGCCAAAGTTTCTATATTCAGAACAATCCAATAAAGTCATTATAAGAACTGATGAGCTTTCAAGTGCAGAATCAAGTTGAAGCGATAAAAGCTCTAGACAATGAAGATTTTATCAAACTTGAAAAAACAGT